>MTQE01002208.1:21658181-21685190 GCA_014337955.1 Aspidoscelis marmoratus | reverse complement strand
ACCTGTTCAGCGTCGCCGCGATTGTGAGAGGAGGGACCCAGGATGCAGCGTGCCTGCATCCTGTGTGCCTCCTGAGTGGCTGGGGCTGCTACTGGCAGCACTTGCCCTCAGGAGGCATTCTGCGCTCTCAGTTATGACATGCATGGGGAAAGTTCACACTTCCCACACAGGCCATCCCTGCTTCCACACATCTGCGGACTTACCTTAGGTGTGGACATGTGGTCTGGGAACCACCATCTTGGGTCCTGATGGTGGCACCAAAGCACTGTCACCATCACCGGGATGATGGTGATGTGCCATGCACATGCACTTGCATTTCATGGCATGTCAGATGACCCACTGCGAATGGGCTCAACCAGAGACAGGAAAGGCCATTTTTGGTAAAGATAAGTCTATGTGTGGAGCATGAAATCATGCTCCGTACATAGTCAACCAGCAGTGTGCACTTGCATGGAAGGAGCCATTTCTGGGTCAGAAAGGGCTCCTTGCAGTACAGATGGTCTATCTGGGAGTGCACTGCCGATTGACTTTCCCAATTACTCCTCTTTTTAATGTGGAAAGACACTTTTCATTGTGGACAGAGTGTTTTGAAAATGGTTTGGACACGCCAAAATGTCCCCGTGGGAACGGGAACACAGTGAAATCGGATCTCTGTTGCTAAGTTTGGAAAAGTTCTTTTGAGGTGTGGGGAGGATGGTTTCTGTAATCCTTAGCTAAGGAAACTGTATTCATCTTGCAAATGAACTTCATTGATGGGCATGTTAAAAATGAAAAGTAAACCAACAACATAAACTACCTCAGGAGAATCCCTAGCTGCTGAGAGTTTCTCCAGTTGAGGCCCAGTGTAAATAAAATTAGCTGTGCCAAACCACCACAAGGATGTCATGTGAACTTTGACAAACCATTAAAATGTATTTATAGCTTGTTACTGTGCAAAATATATTTTGACCTGGCACAAAGATATTTTCTGGTGACCCTTTCAGCCCATCCTGTGACCAATCAGATGAGGGAGGTCATGACTAACTTACTCAGAATTGTTGGCTTAAGGCCTGCAAACGGCAGGCCAACATGATTAAGCACAAAGGCTTTCTTCTCTTTTTGCTCCTTTTTGTTGTCTTTGGCTGCCCATGCAAGCTGTGATCCAGTTCAGCCAGCCAGCCAGCTATATAACCCCAAGGCATATATATGGTGATGCTAAGCATGCATCTTTACCACTACACGTATACTGTGTTTCGCAGGCTTTACTGGCTTTTCTCTATTATAATGAAAGGATAATTGGGAATGGAGAGTTCACATCTTCCCATGGATATGCTTGCTGGTTTTGTGAGTTGGATTAATGTCAGGAAGAGTCAAGTAGAGTGGTACCTCAATAGTAGAAGCAGGGACTCAAATTAGTGCAATTTTTGATGCAAACATATAGTGTTGCCTAGTTTTCTACATATCTGAATTTGACCCAGAAATGTATGCAAAATGCTTCCCTATGTAATTCCTGAATATAGGGAACTGTAAACAGATCCTCAGGTAAAGATAGTCTTCTACGATAACCTTCTAGATACACCTAGTCTTCTGTTATCCCTTCTATTTTTAAAAGATGGAGGCCATCTTGAGTCCTTGGAAATCAGGTCCTAAAACGTGCTTCTGGCTCTTGTGAGGACTTCCCTCCCTGGAATGGGATTATGCAAAATTCAGGTAATCTCAGCACTATGTCCATTCTCTAAGAAATGGACCAAGTCAGACACCAGACTACTGCCCCCCCCACTGCTGCTCCCCTAATGCCCCCCACACTGCTGCCTCCTTCCACTGCCCCTGCTGCCCTTCTTGATGACCTCAGCTTTTGCAAAGCCCCCCCCCCGCTTTCCCTCTCCTATCCCCATCAAATCTCCCTCTCACCGAAGCTTCCTGCTGAGGTTTACCTTTTACCAGTGAATCCATGAGGGTGAGGGGTGGCAGCAGCAGCAGCAGCAGCATGGTAGATGTAACAAGGCTGGAGGAGGCCAAAAATAGCTGCTGTTTCCTGTCCAATCCAGACTGCAGCTTAAATTTCTCTTTGTTTCAATCAGAGATAGCAATGCAAAATAACAAATAACTGATAATCCCAGCTGAATAAAGTCACTTTGGCTGGTGTCGGTTCCCTCCATCACACCCTACTGAACCCCAGTGTAGATCCATGGGAGGAGGAGTGACTCAACAGGCCTACTTCCTGTCTGGGACAAGTTTTGATACTCCAAAAATGGCCAACCTCCAACAAAAGGCTGCAGTGTAATTGCCACCATAGGCCTCTGCTGCAAATGACAGAGTAAGGAAACCCCAGAAAACCATCTTGAGCACATATAATCTCCTGGTGTAAATCCTTTATCCACAACAACATTTTCATGACTCTTGGTGCTGTAAAAGCTATTGGCCAAAGAACAGTGCAGGAATCTTTTTTCACCTTCCCTATTTTACTACAGTGGTGCAGCCATATTCATTGCTGGTCGGGTAAGGGAGCTGATTTTTGGGTACAGATGAGGTTCATTTGGAAACACAAGGAGATCTTAGAATCCTGCAATCAGAAATTCATTTTATCGTTAACTTTCGCAAATTTCTAACCTCTAGAAAGGTGTTTTGTTTGTTTGCAAATGGACCTTAGACTGAGGTTCCTAATACCCGAGTTTGAAAGATGTACATTTCAAATTTTGCATTGTCAAACACTCAAATTCCATATTTTTACAACAGGGCAAATTCAAAGTGCAGGCATCATGTTGTTTGAACAGTTAATTCTGTACTTGAAAGCAATAACTTCTCCCAATGTCACACATCTGGCTTTTGTTAACATTTTAAAAGATGACAAAGACTTTAATAACTTGGCAATCAGACATTCCTTATACTTCTTGTTTATTTGTGTTTTGGGAGGCAGAACACAAAAAAGGAAGAAATAACTGCTCCACTAATCATAGCAGAAATAAAATATCAGGATGGAGGGAGCACAAAACTTCATAAGTTTTGAGTTTCTCGCCACTTTCAACTAAGAGTTCTGTGAGCTTTAGTTATGAATGGTATCACTTAGGAAACTTCAAACAATATGTTGAATGGAGGAATTCTTCTAGAACAGGTATGTAACTGTACAGCAAAGATATGCTTGCATATTTTAAAAAAACTAATGAAGTAGGAAGTTGCCAAGCCACAGAAAAATATGCTGTGCTTCTACATACTTGCTTTTCAGTAACCAAGTATTTTCAATTCAATGGAGACATTTTAATAACTTTTCTTGTCTGATCAGTGCAAACTTTTCATCAGGTTGAAAAGCTTTTAGGCACTCTGAATATGGATGGACCCAGAAAAATACTTTAAAAAGTTCTGTTTCGAACCTTTAAGCACATTAACCAAATATACTAGGGGTGTGCACAAATGCAATTTTGGGGATTTGATTTGAATCGAATTGAATACCTGTAAATTCAATTTGATTCGAACCTTTAAAATTTGAATTTAACCAAATTCAATTCAAATTAAGCAAATTCAAATCTATTCATTCAATTTTTTAATTTGAATTTGCACTTATGAATGTTGACAACATTCATATGTGTCCATATACATCGTTATGCTTTTCGTATGCATCTGTACACATCTGTACATGTCTGTATGCATCCTGTAGTTATCTCATATGCAACCCGTTTTCATCCCGTATGGATCTGTACAAATGCGTAAGGATGCAGGAAAGATGCGTATCTTCAAGTACACATGCAAATGTCTGGCTAATTCAAATGAATAGATCCAAAATTCAAAATTCATTTGAATATTTAAATTCAAATTTATGGACATTCAATTTGAATTTGAATGTTGAAATTCGGGCAGATTCCATCAAATTTTGAATACCTTCAAATATTTGTGCACACTCCTAAAATATGCTATAGTAGAGAGAGGGGTAAGTTGGATGAATGAATGGTCTCTGAAAATCCAGAAGGGATCACTACCGCTTCAAAACCAATAGCATAGGAGGGAAAAGGAAAACAAGGGAAAGAGCAAATAAGCTAGGTTAACCTTCTTGTTAACTGTTCACAGATTTCAGAGTTTCTTCTTTGGCTTAGTTCAGGGCAAATGTCTCCTTTGTTTGGTGTGGAGATGATAAGGAAAAATACATTTAATCCTTTCCAGTTCCATGGCATCATTTCCAGAGTTTGGCAACATTCTTTTTCTTGGATGACAACTCCCATAATCCTTAGTTCTTTTTAGGTAATGCTTCGTATAATCCTTAGTTCTTTATTTGAGATAAATAAAATTGCTAACAACACCTTAAGGTAGGGAAAAGATTCTAAGTGGATATGTAGATTAGGAGAAAGGGTTAATACTTTTTCCTTGTTACAGTATAACTCATCTGATTAGATTCCTTCTGTGTCTACTTGAAATAAACAAAAAGATGTCAGGAGATCTCATAATTAATGTGTAGTTTGGTCTTTATCCAATACACTTTTTCCTGCCAAAAGCTATCAGGTTGCAAAAATAATCCACCGTCATTTGGGTATACGGTATTAACTAATCAGTTTAGAACTTGTAATGACATTTATCACAAGTATGATCTTTCCCAGCCAGCCTTTGAGAGTACTGATTGCAACTTATATTGCAAGAAATAAAGCAATTTTTAACTGATGAAACAAAAAGGTTTACAATAGATCAGTGATAACACATTGGAAAAACCCTCTTAAGTAGCTGCTGTACTAGGTGTCATAGTATTATTCACATTCAGCACGAAATACACTGAGACTAGTTAGCAAAGGAATCATCACTGTATTCTATCTTTCAGAATAAATCTTGGCTTCACTCAAACAGAGGCTGTTATGGGCGTGGACAGAGCTTGACTGATGTGGAGTAGGAGAGCAGTGGGGCAATGTATGGAGTTCTGAGATGGAGCTCCACAGTTCCCAGATAATCTGTGTGAGCAGAACTCTTTTACCACAGACAAAATTCCATCCCAGCTCCTCACTGATGAACCAGATGTAGTACCAGAAGGTAGGCTGTGGTCCAAAGTTCCAGCCAAAGAGTCAGTATGGGAGTGACAGTGACATCTAAATGCCCCCACATTCCAGCTCCACTAAGAGGAGTAACCTGAGAGCACTTGAAAGAGGATCAAGGTGAGTTTACTACAATAGGCAGAAGAGGCACTGGCATCTAGGCATCTGACTGCCCCATCACTTCGTTGACATGAATTCAGCCTTTTGGCACCATGTAGATGGGGCCTTTGTCTGTAGACTTCACTTTACCCTTGACATGGTACCCATCTTCAGGAGTTTTTTCAAATGTGAAGTGGAAGAATGGCCTGTCATTCTTCTGTAACACAAAGCAAATGGGTGCTCTGGCTGCCACACTTGGGCTTTTAAAAACAATTGTTGATATTGGCATCTCTTGTATAATGTTAAAGTTTGGTTCCCACAAACCAATCTGTGTGGTACAAACCCACATGATACAAACAGTTGACTCAAATACTGTAGCAATAAAAATGTTTTAAAACTATTGACTCTTAGAGGAGTGTTACACATGCCTACACAGATATAAGCCCTACTGAGGGCGTAGCGTATGTAGAAAATTGCATTGTTATAGTAGGGATGTGCACAAATATTCGTAACATTCAAAATTCGTACAAATTCGGCTGAATTTGGACATTTGAATTCAAATCAAATGTTGGCATGTTCAAAGACTGACATTTGAATTTGAATGAAATGTTTTGATACATTCGTATGAAGCTTCGCTTAGGATTCATATGGGATTTGTATGGGATTGAACATCCGTATCTAATACAAATCCTACCACATTCGAAGGGGATCTATTCGAATGAATACAGATTTTCTTCCATTTGATTTGATATGAATCAAATACAAAAAAACCCCAAAAACCATTTATGCACATCCCTACCTTTTAGTAATGAATAGGGACACGCACTAATGGTTTTGTGTTTTTTTGTATTCAATTCATATCTAATCGAATGCAAGAAAATATGTATTTATTTGAATAGATCCCCTTTGAATGTGGTAGGTACAAATGTTCAATCCCATACAAATCCCATACAGCTAGCATACAGATCCCACAGGAATCCCTTACGAAGCTTCATACGAATGTATCAAAGATTCCATTTGGATTCAAATGTCAATCTTTGAAGAGCCAACATTCTATTCAAATGTGTGAATTTGGCCAAATTTGCACGGATCTCAAATGTTATGAATATTTGTGCACATCCCTAGTATTGAAGAATCTCTGCTCATGGCTAGAGAGGAACAACACCCTTTGCAAATAAGCATTCTTGCCATGCTAGTTTAAACATATCAACATTCTCATTAGAAATGCAAGCACAGGATGCTTGAGATAACATAAGAAATGCCCTGACAGATTGGACCTGCGGCCCAGCTACATCCACCGCTTGTTTTAATAACAGAAACCAGTTGATATGAGAGCCATGAAGGATGTTGTGTTCTTTATAAGTCTCCTCGCACTTGTGGTATTGCACAATGATAACCACACACACACCAGCAAGCAAATGAAAATGGCAAATTTTTCAAGGAGCGTGTGCACAGAAGAAATGTACATAGTAATAATTGGACGGTCAGGGGGAATGCCAGGTGGAAAGGTAAGCCAGGTTTTGCCACTTGACATGGCTCACCAAACATGTAAATAACTCGCATGCCAGGGGAAGTTGTTTGGCATAGTGTCAGAAGGCACTTCCTGGAACTTGCCACATGCCTTCCAATATTATGCTGAACAACTTTGCCAGATAGCTGGCAAGTTGTTTAAATGCCAGCTGAGTCAAAACAGTGTTGGATCACCCAGCACTATTTTTACTTGTCTCTGAACAGCCCTGACATAGCATCAGGGGTCTCTGGTGGAGCAGCCACAATGATGGCAAATTGTGGGTAATTTTCCTGTGATTAGAAGGTCACTAAGTTTCATGGCATACGCAGCTAGTGAATTGCAAACATGATCAGTGTCCTGAGCCATGTGCAAGGAGGAGAAAGAAAACAAAGAGACTGAACACATGTACCAACAATTGTTCAAAATTTGCAGTTTCTGTCTAATGCCTGCATGAGATTATGTAGAATGTCGCAATTGCAAATTTGCCCAGGTTTTTCCCACCAGCTTCTCAAGTCTTAGAGTAAAAAGAATCTTCCTGCTCTCATAGCTTGCAGTACACACCCAGCACAGCAGGGTGCTAGACTTTTAGCCTGAAGGCAGAATGGCCACCCAGCCGCATGGCGAGCGTAAAAGAACAACTTCCCTCTTCCTGCCTGCCACAGGATATGACATCAGAAGGACTTCTGACCTGCCCAGCTGACACAACTCAACCTATCACCTACCTGGATTTTATCCTGAGGTCACTTCCTTCCCCGCCTTCTTGTGGGGGATATAAAAAGCTTTGCAGAGTAATAAACTCTCTCTTTTCCAGCTCATCTTGTCTCCCGCCTAACTTCTTTCTCCTGTGCTCTCTGTCCTTAATCACCATAAAAGCACATGGTGATCCCTTATAGGCATGCCGGTGGCTTATAAGGGAATACTGTCGCAACACACGGTGATCATACCAGTCTACTGGTACCAAGATCGTTGCAGCCCCTTGGGTTGTAACCACGTATCACTGTGGTTCTCAGGACTGCAGCCAAGACTGAGGTAGCCATAAACTACGTCCCCCAGGTTCCCAGAGCCAAGGATTCAGGTTACAAAGCCGGATTGCAACAGTAGAAATAGAACATTTATACAAACTGTGTCAGAGGTTTACATAATGATAGGTGCAATTTGCACAACTTTGTATGATTCAATAATTTCTAGAAGTTTGAAGAGATGTAAGGCTTACACAGTCAAGGCATCTAGACATGTTTATAGAAGCAGATAAGCAGGCCAGAAATGGAAAGTGAAGGAAGTGAACTAGTTTTAGTAAATTATTTTCACCTTTTATTTTCACCAGTTTGGTCTAGTGGTTAGGGAGCCTGACTCTTATCTGGGAATACCGGGTTCGATTCCGCCCTCCCCCATGAAGCCAGCTGGGTGACCTTGAGCTAGTCACAGCTCTCTTCTGATTTCTCACGTTTTTCAGCTGCTTTGAGTCCCCTTAAATGGGTGAGAAAAGCGGGGTAGAAAAGCTAGCTCTTCTTCTTCTTTTATCAATTGGCCCTTCATCAGTGTCACATCCCCAGATGGAAAGAAAAAATGTCTTCCAGGTATCTGAACCTGTTTTGTTTTGCCACAACTGAAGTCTGTATCTGCATCCAAGTCAGGCAACATCTGTCCTGAATATGTGCACTACCCACTTGGTTGGAAACCAACTGCCTCTTTGCTTGTGTAGTTTGCTGTTCAACCTGGCTTAAAGAGAGAAATGCTTTCCCAGAGCAATGAAATCCCTAGTGCTGTAGAGACAACTTTTCTGAGACTTCAGGCTGGGATCAAGTGAATGCAAGGGGGAAATGTTTGTCATTACAAACTCATATAGGCCCAGAGGGCACCTCTTTATATGTATCTGTTCACACCTTGAGTTTTCTTCTTTTACATGCTGGAGAAGACTGATTGCTTTTAAGCAATGTAAAGACTGCTTTGATATGGGTGGGAAGATTGACACAATGCACACTCAAGCCAAGTCGTACGGTTTTTTCCTTTCCAGCACACCCTTTGGGAAGTTTTTCAATGATCTCACAATATTTTGGATTTGGACAAACACAACTACCAGGTTTCGGGATCTTTCTTACGTTCCAGTTAACTCCTGGACTCCAGAGACTAAGATTTATTCCAGCTAAGCCCTCCAGATGAGCCAAGTGAAACAAATGAGACAAGAGGTTCAATTTTAAAATCTCACAATTGTGTTTTAATATTGCAAACTTGAGCCTGTCAGTCGCTTCAAGGGGTACAAGGTGTGTTATGGGGGTGGGGGAGAAGTGTCAAGATATCTTTCTCTCCTTTTCCCTATCTCTCTCTGACTTTTTTGTATCTGTCTGTCTGAGCACACCGATTCAACAAACCCAGCCTGACTTAAGTGAGCCATTTTTACACTCTGTGCTTTCCTATAAATTTACACTCATCAGGAAATTCCAAACATGCCTCTGATAAGTATGCCTAGGTAGCGCTGGTGTCTGCAAACATGTTTGTTGCATTCCCGCTTTACATTCATTCCACCTTGAAACATAACAGACATTCGTGATCATTTTGGGGGAGATGAAAGTGTGAAGAAAATAGAAAAGCCTCCATGGGGCTGGCCTTAAAAACGTGTGACTAGAAAACATATTTGGTCCAACACAGAATTGCAAAACTGTTAACTGTGATTGAGATTTTTTTTAATCGTAGTCGGTGCTTTATTGATTCCTGACTGTTTTATGGATCCAGATTCAGGTGTTGCTGCCTTTACCTTGTACAACACTAAAAGCAGCTTGCTCTACAAGGCCGTAAGAAAAATCATTACCTCCTTTATATGTCCAAATGAATTAGGCACCTCTGTGGCTGTGATCACGCCCATAGTTCAAGCCGTCTTCTGGCCATCTTGTCGTTGCCTTGTTCAGATTTTTTTTTGCCTGGGATCATCTTGGGAGTGAGCTGTCTGTCCTCCAGCTGGCTTCTCCAGAGTCCACTTTTATAGACTACTCAAGCTGTTTTGGGGAGCCAATCTATTTTCGCTTGCCCTGTATGAGCATGGAACTGGGTTAGAGGAGGCTAAACTGCCCTGGGAGGGGTGGATCCAGCCTTTCCTTCTGCCCAGTGCCTGGCCGTGAACATAAGGACACAAGAGGAGCTCTGCTGTATTGATAAGCTTGTCTTCCATCAAGTTGTCTAACCTGTTCTTAAAGCCATGCAGGCCAGTTGCTGTCATCACCTCTTCTGGTAGTATATTCCATAGACTGATGACTCTCTGGGTGAAAAAATAGTTCCCCTTGTCAGTCCTAACTTTCCTGCCTGTCAGCTTCATAGAGTGCCCCCGGGTTCTAATATTGTTTGAAGAGAAAAGAATTGTTCTCAATTCACCTTTTCCATACCATGCATGATTTTATATACTGCAATCAAAACACCTCTTAAATGCCATCTTTCAAGGCTGAAGAGGCCTAGATGTGTTTTAAGAATGATGTCTCTTACATGTAGCATACATACTCCTGACCCATTGGAAACACAGTCTCTTTCCTGTGCTAGATTGGGTGTCCACCTGCACCATGTGGTGGCACAGCAGATTGATTTGCTCTATTTGCAGTGATAAAATGCTACTTGGCGTGCTCTAGCAACATAGGCTGTGTCCAGACTTGTTTATACTGTGCAGTGGAATGCGCAGTCGTGATCAGGGCATCATCATCATGGCATCATCACATTATCCGAGCGCTACTGAGCACTTATCTTAATGCTGATCTAATGACACTTGCTATGCAGTAGAAACAAAATTCAAATTTTCCTGCCAATCTGGGCAGAATGGTGAGAACAGCAAGGACAAGAGCAGGAGGGCAGCTGAAATGTCTGCCTCAACCCGCATGGCCATGTGTGCCAACTTGACTCTTGCAGCTTCCAGTGGGGAAGCCATGGAGCTGCCTATCAAGTTGGGAAGGTTGGTTGTCACTGCGCAGAAGGTAAGCTGCACTTTTACCTTTAACTGTGGGTTTATTTCACAAGTCTGGAGGCAGCTATACTCACAACAGGCCAACATGTCGTGCTTCAGTATGGGTCTGTTTCTTTAGTTGCCTCTGAAAAGAATCTCAGGGCTCCCCCCCCCCAACTTTATTAGGCTCAATGGCCAGTGAACTTCTGGGAGGTATTGGGGGTATCTGCCCTTTGAGATGCCCAATGCGTTCAAAACTTCAAGTGTTGTGTAAGTACAACCAGAGTTATTGTCTCATCATGGCAACAGTCATGTGCAGCACAGTTGCTGTGGGGTCCGGGCAAAGCATTGTGCAACCGCAGCTGTGCCACCTCACTCTGTTTGCCCAGAGCAGGTGTGAGCAGGGCCATACCAGCATACTAGCTGCCAGCTAGTACAACCATAGAGCACCTTTTAGTGCTCTGCAGCTGTATGCCTGGGAAACACTCTGGCATGCATGGAGCACGGATAGGCATAGCTCCACATGGTGCAGATGCTCTGTGTGGGAGCAGCCCTGGGTGTCCCACCAGGGGAAGTGTGAGAAGGCCCTCAGCTTCATGCATTTATAACTCAGAAAAAAATATATGATCTCATTAATCAACATTCCTGTATTTGCAAGTTGCTGAATACTTGTACATTTTGTCCTATAGCCTTCATAACCCTCCTCAAAGGTGTTTTCTTCCTTTTGCCATGGCAGCAAACTCCGCAACTTGGCTGGCATTGTAACAAGGTCTTCCCTCATATCCTATCAGGCTTCATGCCCCTCCCTCTTTCTCCAGGGTCTATTCCATGAAGGTCTTCCTTCTGACAAGGCCTTTTTGGTGGTGGTGGTGGTGGATGATGTTGATGATGATCTACTGACTTTCAAGAATTTGTAACACATACAGAGATTAGGCAGCCAAATTTAAAGAAGAAAGCATTTGATGCAGATTTCTTGTAATTAAAGGAACCAGCCCAGAGTGGGAGGGATGTCACATATTGAATATTCACTTCCAGTAGCTGACAGGGGAATTTTAAAAGAACAAGCAAACTAGTTTCTTTTACTGGCACAGAAGACTCTCTGTGAACCACAAAAATGTTAGTTCCTGTTGGAAACGATCTTTCCAAACCCAAAGATTTGTTCTACAAACTTTTACTACTTTTGCTTTCAAATTTAAATAAGGGCCATCCAATGATTTTACTCCTGATGTTGTATCCAAAGCTTGTGCTGTGTTCAGCATGTTCTTTCTTAGGAGATTATCTCTATAAAAAATGACTTTGGATAAGCAGTAAAAATGGGACTCCACTTGGCTAGACAGTAAAAATGAGACAGCAAATAACAGTGACAGAATTTTATAGCAGTGGTGAGCAGCAAACTGGTGTGGTTGATGGTAGATTCATACACATTCAGTTTCCAAAGCCGTAGCTGTGTTAGTCTGGATCACTAAGCAAGGAGGCCTGGTACCACCTCAGAGACCAAGGCCTTGTCCCCATGGCATTTTGGTACGGTTTTGGATTTGGTCTGCAAAAAACGTACCAAACACCCCCAAACCATGCCAGAAGGGTGGTAAATTAGCTACCTGTTTAAACAAGTCTCGGCACAGTTTGGGGGACCGGCAAGGTTTGGGGGATGGGAACACACATGGGGACACTTGTGGGCTAACCGGGAGGAGATTCGTGCTCATGTCATGGATTGGGGTGTGCTTACTGTCCCTGCACTGTCCACTGAAGATTGCAGCTGCTGACCTTTTAAAAATACCGATCAGAAAGGCAGGCTGAAGAATGGCTTGGTTTTTATATTTTCTGACATTTCCACTGGGGTAATTCCAATGCAGTTTCAAGAATACCAAGGCAGGCTGCATAATGGCTTGATTTTTAATGTAAAAACATTAAAGGAGAGAAGCAAGCTTGGTTACAGTAATACTCTTTCCAAGCAACATAAAAGCTCAGCATGCAGCATGCCTCTCTCAGGTGATCAGCTGAGAGGGGAGGAGACAGCCGCTTGGACAAGCGAGACAGAGCGGACAGTGTGTGTGTGTGTGTGTGTGTGTGTGTGTGTGTGTGTGTGTGTGTGTGTGTGTGTGTGTGTGTGTGTGTGTGTGTGTGTGTGTGTTGCGGAGGGGGAATTGGTTGTCAGCATGGAGATGAGGCTGCTGAGACAACTTTAAAAAGCAAAGCTGGGAGATTCAGTGGTCTGAGGTGCCTGGCAAGGCGAGAGTCAAGCCCAGCCGTGATAATAAGAAAGGCTTGATTCTTGTTAATGAAGCTTTATTTGTACTTGTTTCTGTGCCTCCAACCCCAGTCTTGGCTGTCCATGCCACTGAGGGAGGGGGGGGATGCGGCACAGAGGTGGGCTGACGTTGATCCGGCTTCCAATGAGGGCAGAAGGGGCAGAGAGGAGGGCTCAGCATGCTTGTCATGGGGACGCCTGCATCCACGCCAAACCTGTACCTGTCCTGCATTGCCGGGAATGCCATGGGGACACCCAAGATGCATGCCCGGTTCCATGCATGGCCCATGCGTGCCCAAAGAGCACCCAAAGGGTGCCAAACGGCTTGCATGGGGACGGGGCCTAACAGAGAGAAAGAAAGAAAAGTTGATGCTGTGAGGGTTCGTAGACTAAGCCTACTCCATCATATGCATTCAGATTAGAACTGGAGGCAGTTTAGCTCCAAATTGCATTTATAGCTGTAAAACAGGGAAAAAACGAAAAGCAACCATGTTTTCACACTAATTTAGGACACACTGTGGAAGAGGTTTTGATTTTGGTGTACCACAAGGAGAGTGATATTAACATAGCGTATCTGGGTTGAAATGTAGTTTGGGAGATCACAGCAGGGTTTCCAACTGAGATTTGCCCTTCCCCACTACTTCCTATGGTCCTGATCTGCTACCTGGTGCTGGTGGAATCTTCACATCACTCTCAGCTGCCTCTTCCCTTAAGATGTGGTTTCTTTCCCTTGGATATTTGCACTTACTAACTCACTCCCACATTTCTGTGAATTACAATATGGCAATTTGTTAAGAGCTGCATTACACCTTTTGTACACATATATGGGTAAAAGGTAATGAAATAACTTGGCTTTAACACTAGTTCCATGATAAATTTAGATTACATCCAACTGAAACAGTTGTAACTCAGCACTTAAACTGCAAATGTGCGGAACTGGAAGGCCTCCAGATGCTGCTGGAGATTAGTCCCATCTGTTCTGGTTCTTCCTCAGTGGTACACAGATACATCTATACTCTTCAGCATAGGGAGTGGGAGGGCAAAACAAAAGCAATTCCTACTAGCTGCTTCCTTGAGAACAGGTAACTTCAGGGGCTCAACAGCTTGCTTAAGGAGGAGAAAGGCAGATTATGGGGAAGGTGGAACTGCAGCCAACTAATAAGATCTTAATCTGAAATGGTAATTTATTTCACCACCAGGGCTGGGTAGCACCCTCAGTGCATAAGGATGCTACTTAGCCTGGTGGTGGAACATCTGCAGAGGAAAAAAAAACAATAACTTGGGAAACCTTCTACGATGGAATACTACAGCCACATCTTCACATGGCTTTCAAACTGGCTTGGGGGAAGTCACCTTGTCTCCACAACACTGAAGAGTGTGAGAGCATGCAAAGGGTATTTGACCCCCCTCCAAGTTGCAAAAAAGTCAGTACATGGAAACTTCTGATCAAATGGGCTGCACTTCTGTGTTGACCTTCTGCACCTGTACCTAGAGGACGAGGAAGTTATCCAAGCACAGACATGAAGACTTTAACACAGCAGCTTTGGGATTGGCAGTGGTGCTGTCAAACAGCTCCCTGAGGCTGCCTAAAGCCAGATGAGGCCTGCAGGGAAGTCCAATCCAGCACTGATGCTGGTGCTGTGAAGGTGCAGCCTGCAACCTTGAGCTACAGATCTTCTCCAGGATAGAATGCTGATTCACCCCATTTGCTGGCTGGTGATTGAGTTCTCGTGGAGCAAGCTGTCAATCACCTGAAATTACCTGCAGTTGAAGAATCAAAGCTTTCTCCCACCCAGGTTTTTGCAGTGAAGTTGGAAGGTCAAGAAGTAACATCAAGAATGAATGTTGCTTAGCTCAGAGTTAAAACAAGCACATGCTCAGATGGGCAATAGAGGCCAGGCGGGTGCCCAGACAAACGAGGGGCCGCCCCCTCGAGCGTGCTCAGAACGGCCTGGCCTTTCTACACAGAATGGAGCCTGCAGGAGAACGTAAGACCCTGGAGGTGGGTTGGGGGCTTCTGGCTGGGGTTCCTGCCCACCCCCGGAGCCCGATCTGGTGTTCGGGAGCGAGCAGGAACCCAGGGACAGAAGGCAGCCAGCTGCCCACACTGGCTCCATAGGAGCCAATGGGAGCAGCCCAGGGGAGGATCTTCCCCCCGAACGGGTTGAGAACACTTTCCTGTTCGCACTGGCAGGTAAGAGAACTGCTCTCAAAGTGTTCCTTACCTGCCCTTGTGTGAACAGGAAAGTGTTCTCAACCCGTTTGGGGGGAAGCGTTCCGAGGCGTCTTCGCCTTAGTGCGAAAACGCCTCAAGACTCCCTACCAGACAGGATGAAAGATGGACTGGCGAAAATGTAGGCCTATATATGTAACAGTGGGAGGGATTTAATTTTGGGATGTTATTTGCATGACATGTGTCTGTATATTACAAAGTTGTAAATAATTAAGTACAACATATTTTTTTTTAAAAAAGGCATCTTGCATCCCTAGAATTCTTTAGCCCTCTTCAGAACCCCAGCAGCAGCATCTCTGGCTTGTATGGCCAAGGATTAAGGATGATAGAATTTATCATCCAACCATGTCAGGTTCTTGTGTTTCTGATATTGTCTTTAGGTGCTCATTAAATTGTCACATGCTACAGTTCTCGTGTGAGCAATGTCACCCCTGGATTTTAAAATGAGAACACTTGGATGAATTAAAGGCAGCTTAGGTCAACCCTGTGGAAAACTAACGTGGAATACAAATACCTTCAGGAATAGTAATACTTGGAAAAGTAATGAGCTACATAAAAGCTGTTTCTTGTTCAAAATAATATAAGCATAGCTGTGTGGCTTCCCTTCAGAATCTAATTAACACTGCATTGGTTACACAATAATTCTACATTGCACACATGCCCATAATTACATTGCACACATGCCCAACATAGGCATACATGCCAAACATATTACATTCCATACACACCTATCACAGACACTTAACACTGCATAGTTCTGGGACAAGATTGTACATGCCTAATATTGCTCTGATGAAAAGGGATATGTTTGTTAAGTGTCTCAGTTTTTACAAAACCCTTTGGTACTGACACAAAATGGCTTGTTTCAAAAGTCTATATTTGAGGTAAAAGGCTGGGGGCAAGGAGATACATAAGAACATAAGAGAAACCTTGCCGGATCAGGCCTTGGTCCACCTAGTCCAGCATCCCATCTCACACAGTGGCCCACTAATTGCTTCTGGGCATTTTCAGGCAGAAGACAAAAGCAAACCCCTCACCTGAAAATGGCCTTTAGAGGTATTCTGTCTCTTCAACCTAAAGGAAAGTACCTAGGCATCTTTTCTAGTAGCCACTGATATACCTGCCCTCCATGAATTTATTTATGTATTTGTATTTCTATCCTACCCTATACCTGAAGGTCTCAGGGCAGGTTACAATATTATATTAATCTTAGACAGGTCCCTGCCCTCAGGCTTACAATCTAAAGGGACAAGAAACAAAAGGAAAATGGTGTGGGAGGGAACAGGGAACAGCAAAAAGCAAGCACTTGAGGTCTTCAGTTCCAATTCTTCTGTTCATTTCTATTTCTGGAATTTTCCTATTCTCTTTACTTTGAATTTTCTCTTCATTGATGACAAACTGGATGATGGTAGAGATGGTCAGCCAGCATCTACTCAGCCCCGCCCTGCTCGGCCTCAGGACCAGATGATTTCTCAACTGGTAGATCGGCTGCCGTAGTCTCTTTGCCATTTATCTAATCGTTTCTTAGAGCTATTCAGGCTGGTTGCAGTCAACCCCTCTTCTGGTAGTAAAATCCATACACTGAAGACCTTTGGGGTGAAAAAAATCTTTCCCATATTTAATCTTTACTCTCCTCGTTATCACATTCATAGAGTTGCTCCCTGGTTCTAACAATGTACAGTAGAGAAAATAATTTTGCACAACCTTTTTCTACTTCCTTAAACTTCAGTCGGGTCCCCTCTTGAGGGCAGTCGAGAGCAGCATGTACTTAGCTTCTATGAGATTCATTGTAAGTATGACACATGTAACAATTTGGGCACCTCTTGTCACATTTTTGTCTAATTTTAGCCAATTTTTCTCCTCTGGGTATAACCTTCTGTCTCAGGTACGCTTTAAGGACAATTTAAAGTTGAGAACAGTATTGCTGGAATACTTGTATTATTTAATTGCTAGAGACTCTCCGGTACCTTACCTGCAACTGCTGTGTGCATTAAAAGCTGTCACTAGATAGCCAACTTCTCATTCTTCAGAAAAGGAATTTAATAAATAGATTATTTAAAAAAGAATAATAGATAAAACTTAGGCATTCAGGAAAAAGGCAGCACCTACTCACACTCCATAAGCTACTGCTGTTTTAAGTGTGGGAATCGGCGTTTGTAAAAATGGGTAGTTTTGTACTAAAGGAGGAAAGTTTCACATTCTATGAAAGCTAAGAGTAAATAGTAGTAGTAGCAACAATAAGCCCTTTAAAAACTTTTAATCATGCTTTCCACACCTATGTCTTCTTGTTACATGCAAATAATTAGGAGTGATCTCCAGAAGATCTGTTAACTGCCTTGCCTGGGGGCTATTCAAGATGGGGCAAGACAGAATAGGTTGGTAGTGACGCAGAAACAGTAACTGAAGAAACTTTCATTAATATCCCCCCCCCTTCATCTTGATGTAACAAAATGGAATAAGGATGTTTATCCTCAATACATATAGGATGAACAGCATGATTTTTCCCTTGGTAAAATTCCATCCATCATTAACATTCACGCTTCATATATCAAGCTTTTATTTGGAGCCCAAACCAGGCTGCCGGAGGGTATTCTGACAGTGTATACATTGTGGGATATGCTGTAGAAGGGTGTTTTGACTGGCATAGGTGCCAGGATTGATTTTATTACAGGGGGCAGGCAATTGTTGTACTATATTTCCTCTGGCTGGTCATGCTGAACTCCCAATTTTCTGAAAGCTTTTCCACGTTCTCCTGTTCTTCCACCTCTGCCTCCTTTCTCACACTGCAAAAAATCCAAGTACATCGGATCATGTGGAAAAGTTCTACGTATGAGGAGGACCATGGCTTTGATAGTATAATTTAATAGTGCTCATGCTGGTGGGTTGTTTGCATAATGGCCTCCTAGGACTACCTTTCAGTGGGTTCAGTTTTACTTGAGGGCACCAAGGAAGCCCTTGGGAGTTGTCTAGTTTAACTCAACATAGTTAATCTTCGGGTTAAGTATAGTTCTGAACTGACAGATCTTGGAAAACGTGACCTTTGTTTCTGTTTTAGACAGGGTTTAGAGGCAATTGAGCAATTACAGCTGATTACTTTCCAGTTTTAAAAATGGTATCTCAAACCATATTTTACCTCCAACATACAACCCCTTCGTTTCAGCCTTTGGTGTGGGACTTACATCTAGGTTTGCAAGCACACCCTCGAGTTCAGAAGGCAACTTTCTTATTTCCTGCAATATGTCTTTTAATCAAGTAGATGGACCTGCCTCCTTGTAATGGGCTCAAGGGCTTTGATCCTTAAGAACAAAAGGGTATAAGTAATCACCTTTCATTCCACCCAGGTCTTCAAAGGCTGCAACATCTTCTCATGTTGGTGCCCTAGATTGCAGACACCACCCTTAGGAAGGTATGAGCTCATCAGCTTGTCCACACATAGTTGCCTACAAGGAGGCACCCTTGGCCCATGAAACACTGTCTCATCTTATAAGGAGGCTCCAAGTTTCACCTAAAAAAAAACTGCAGACAAAGCAATTATTGTAGGATGTGTCACTGTGTGATTGGCTAAGCACATAACTCCTGACACAGTGTTGAATAATGACTCCGGATCTAAGGAATTTTCCCACAAAAATCTGAGAACCAACCAGGCCTTGATCCAGAATTTTTAAAAGGCTGTGTGTGTCTGTGCATCCATGTCTAATAAAAATGTCTATATACCTTTTTTTAAAACTGTTTTTCTTTGGGATGATCCTCCAAAAGAAGAAATAGGGTATAACAGCAGGTAATGACATAGTTCATAGCCTATGCATCTTCCAATCAAACTCCGCATGGCCTATCATAAAACATTAACATATACACACACACACCCATGCACACAGGCTTACCACATTCTGATATACTTCCTAGGCCAATGGCACTTTAATTTTGCCGTATGGTCTACATAAACTTGCTTATTGGACTAGAGTGTGGAGCACCAAATCTAGTGCATTGTTCTCTGCATTTAGAAAAATTCAAAATGGGCCCCCAAGGGAAACTGGGAGCTTTATGAGCTAATGAAGATTAGCTAATCCTCCTGTGTTGCCTTGGTTTTATGACCCAGAAGCCATACTTCTGTACCTCCCAGACATTTTGCTGCAGCAATCACATATTCTCCTTCTTCGTGGAAGATATGAAAATGTCACCTCATGCATTAAATGGTGGCTGGGACTATAAACAGTTTAAAAATGAAACAAACAAAAAAAGCAATTCAAACATGGATCCTGGCAGTCCCCACTTCAGTGGCTTTAATTTGCTTTAAATTACTATCAACCCCTCTGCTGTCCCCACCCAAAATGGTTCAGAATTGCATTAGAGAAAGGGAATCTTTCCTTCCCCCTTCTTGCCAGCCGGGGCCCCACTCTCTGCCTGCTGACTGGATCCCACAATGATGTAGCAGAGGGTAGAGAATTGCAGCTCCCCCCCTCCTCTCCTCTCTTTTCCTCTCCTCTCCTCTCATGCTTTTGCAAAATACATCCTGCCAGTCCTGTGCATACGCATGCACACACAAACACACACACATCTTACTCCCCTTTGCTTTCCTCCCCTCCACATCGCCAAAAGTACTGGCTGGTATATACACACACACAGGACTGGTGCTTTTTCACTTTTCCGCAAATGCAGAAAAGTGAAAAAGGGGCAGCAGAGAGAGAGCTGCCTGGCTGGCTGCACCTGCCTGTGCTCAGTCACCAGTGGGGCATGGGGGGAGGTGCTTCTCTCCTTCCCAGGGCTCAGCAAGGCAAAAGAGGAGCCTTCAGTGGGTGCTTCCCGGCAAGGAAAAAGTGAGGGGAAGTGAAAAATGAAATTTTGTTATTAGTGTGAAGTGTGCAGTGAGTGAATTGCTACATCTTATAAAGCTGAATTGTTGTTCCTTTGCCATTGACTCATGAACCACTGAAAACAAACATTGTTGTTTATTAGGGGAGGGCAAGAAGGCAACAGAAGAAATTCAACCATCCAATTTGTGCACCCCTGAACCTGTTTGAAGAACCAGGCTGGCAATTCAAGGTGTGTTAAGAACTGGTTCTTCCACAGTTGATGTGAACTGAACCATAAATAAACAAAAACAAAAAGCCCTGTGCTCATTCTGGTTACATCCCAGGCATTTCCTTGGATTCCTTCAGCAAAGTAAAGCTTGGTCAGCCTTGAGCCCTTGGCCACTATTTGAAATACGACATGGAGAAGAGATCCCAGGAATAGTTAAAGCAGGATCTGCACTGTGCTGCTGGATCAGGCCAGCTGCCCACGGGAAAAGCTTTGTTCACCTGCAGCCTTTTCTACTAGGGACATGCCTTGCAAGGAAAGGTACATCCAGAGGGCCATGGCTTTGGAGTAGGCTCTGGTGAGAAAATGGTGTCATGGCCTACTTCAACAGAAGACTGCTTTAAAGAGATCTCTGAAGCGTCCCCTCTATTAGATTGGACCAGCTGCTTGTGTGTGGATCCTAGCAAGTGGTTAATTTGAGTGACTGGACTTAAGGAGCCCAGCACCATTTTTCTTGCCTGCCTTCTAGCCTTTGTTGGATGACCTTTGTTGTGGCCTACCGCTCCAATCAGAACCAGCCCAGTGAAGTGTGGGATATGGCTCTATGCATCGATCCTGACTCTGCTAAATAATTCATTGGAATTAACATCCCAGTATATACAAACCTACAACACTGCCTGAAGAAGACCAGAGGGCAAGCATTTAATGGAAGCACACCATACTTTTGGTGCCTTCTCTTGTTTCCTGAATTTTCATGAAGTTAAAGATTTTGGAATGTTTTCTTTGAGTTTGATGGGCAATAATGAAATTTAAAATGTGAACTGATGCTCCAAAATTTTGTCCTTTGGAGCATGCATGTGGATTTTGGAGGATATCGTGTAACCGGCTAGAGATTATTTCTAGTTATTACAGGAGGTGTGATAACATTGAATGCTGACAACGGTATTATTTCAAAGTTATGTTCAAGAATGTTCAAAAATACCTTCTGCTTTCCAACAAATATCAATGTTTGCAGAGAAGCTAAGCGAATTATCTTCTTCTGTGGTCACAGAAGAAAATCTAGAGCAGTTCCCTTAGCCTAGCTGTCTCTCAGATAAGGAGCCTGAGAAACAAGCCAACACTGATGGCATCAGAAGAAGGAGAGGTGAACTTTGTTGGCAAACTAAATACTAAAAAAAACCATTTGATCTAATGACATCCACCTGAGTTATTAAAGTGAAATTACTGATTTCATAATGAAAATGTGCAACTAGTTCCTAAGCTTGGCTTCTGTACCTGAGCGTTGGAAAGAGGCCAATGTAATGCCATTTTCTGAAAAAGGTCCAGAGGAGATCCAGGAAATCGTATCACAGTTAACTTAGTGGTTGTTGAGGTGAAGATAGCAGTCAGACAGCATGAACAGAGAGAATTCCCAAACATTTTATAAAAGCAGGCCTTGTTGAAGGCAAGTTTTGCAGTGGGGCTTGCTTTGCAAAGGCAGGTCTTTTAAAAGTCATTGAGTCACTGAGCATGGATGTGGTGTGCTAAACTTTTAAACCTGAAGTTTTTTTATTTTATTTTTTTCATAAACCAAAGACTCCTGAGTAAAAGGACAGGCCACCTTATAAATAATTCCTAAAACATTAGAAGTAATTATTCGTCACCGTAGAGAAATGAAACAAGTAGGGTCCCTCAAGAATGTGTATTCTGTATTTAAACTGGTGTTTTTTCAATGGGTATATAAATGATCTAGAGCCAGTACTGAATGTACAATGACATGGTTAGGTTAACATTTCAAAATCTGCAGCCCCTTAATGGCTCAGGACTGTCTTGGCTTTAGAAGAATACAGATATAAATGGCACCAACATGGCTAGTCTGGAAGTCTGGTGGGCAGGGCTGACAAGTCCTTTTGCCCCTATTCATCCCTGAAAATCCTGGGACAAGGGCAGCCTAAAGGTAAGCCTGATTTAGCTACTCTTGGGCTTCCCTCATTGTTGTGTCCCCACCAAGGCACCATGGAAATGCACACAGTGGCCAAGAAATGAGTCAATGGCCCCTTTTGCACTTACTTTTAGTCAGGAACAAGGGCCCGCATAGCAAGTTCTGGGCCTCACAGAACATTAATACGGATCTGTGAGGTCCTGCCCCCTGCTGGAATGCTCGATCTGCATTGGATGGAGCGTGATCCGAATTGGGGGGAGCTGTTCAGTACCACTGGTAGATGTGATTAAATGTGTGAATTGGCATACTAGAAGGCCTCATGCAGAACACAGGAGGCATGTATCCTGTGTTCTGGACTACCTAGCTCTGAGGCCAGGAACTTTTGCTCCTAGCCCTTAGAGGCATCAGAACCTGGCCTCAAAGCTCACATGTGCTGAAGGGGACTGAAAATGCACAGACTTCTGTCTGCATTTCCAATCTCTGGCAGCAATTCTGGCTTCATTTATGGTTGCTGTAAATAGCATTTTGACACTTCAATGTACCCAGTACCTTAAAGAGGATGGCTGCTGGCTGGGCTGTAACTAGACCACTGTCACATAGAATACTAAAGCGAACACTACCTTCATAACCCTCTTCTTGAAGCAGTGGTGTGCAGTACAGATGCCTGTTGGCACTCCTGGCTTCATAGACATTGCAGCCAGGGAACTTTTATCCCCTGGCTATGATGTTTACAGCCAGAACAATTTCACTGAACATGGGAATGGCCTGAAAGTGCACTTATTCTCATATTCAAAGAAACAGGGCTGAGAAAGTTACTGTGAGGAAGCACAAGCCCCAGTGATGGAAGAATCAGTGTTCTTTCCACCGCTCTGCCTTCAGAGAGCAGTAATGAGAGCTTATGATGGGATACCTGCTGGATATTGTGGGATCATACAGAACCCACATTCTTCCAGTGCAATCACTGTGCAATGATTGTGCAGGGACATGATGCATCAATAGTGTCACAGCTGTGCCACGTCAATCCTGCCATTGCTTGTCAACTTGGGGGCAGAGAGAAGGAGAGTTCTGAGCATTTTCAGTTTTGCGTGTTGAATTCGCTTAAACCAGAACTTGACTGTGACTATCGGAATAATTGACACCGCCCTCCATTTGTTTGGGAATACGCCCTATTTTGCTGTGACAAAGCAATTTTGCTGTACCAAAACCTAATGTGTCAGAATAGCCCACCCAAAGAAATCACACAGCAACAGAGATACAGCAGAGATGTTCACTTTATCAAGCTGATGGTGAAAGACATCAGGACGGGCTTCGCTGCACTCTGAAAAGCCTTATCACTCAGCCAAGCTTATCATCAAGGCCAAACTATCCCTATTGCTGGGGGAACATAGGAGCTGGCAAGAATGTGAGAGGGCAGGCTGCTTCCCCCTCTCCATGAACTCTCCCCCCCAGATTCGTAATGGCGGCCTGGGCTAGTTTGGGACCGGGTTTATTTGGGTATTGGGAATGGAACTGGCAGAGTAGGCATTTGGCATTGATGGTCTTCAGCATAAACCCAGGAGCGTTCTGAAGAGGGGTATCCAAGCCAGTGCATGAGATACAGTGGTACCTTGACATACGAGTTTAATTTGTTCCGTAACCTTGCTCTTATGTCAAATCGCTCGTATCTCAAAGCAATTTTCCCATTAATCCATTCCAGCTCCCAAAACACCACCTCAGTTGTTTTTGTTATGTACTGTACTGTATTTACATACTCGTATCTCAAATCTTGCTCTCATCTCAAAGCAAAATATCACTCGCTCGGTGGCTTGTATCTCAAAACACTTGCATGTCAGGGCACTTGTATGTCGAGGTACCACTGTATTGCAGATGTCTCCTCTCTAATCTGTTCCTTTGGATCTTCTCCTCCCTGCATATTTGTCCCAGCTAAATTCAAATAAGCTTCTGAAGTCCTGGACATAACTTATAAATTGTTCTAGAAAATAGTAATAAACACAGTTTTTGTAATCAGCATGAACCAGCCCCAACAGACACTGTTAAAAGCGTGCCTGTTTTGTTAGCTGGCATCTCCATTCTCTGCCAGCCCTGAGCCTTGGAACCCTGGATTTGAGCCCTGAATTCAGCCCTGGCAGCACCATGGAAAGCAGCTCCAAGAGGGGAGGAAACCAATGGCCTTGGCCTTAACTGTATTAAACGCCACAGGAAAAATTAGTCTGCTTTCAAAATGCCACAGGACTGTTGGCTGTGTTTGCTTCATTTCATCCTGCTTGTTTAAACAGTTTCAGTTTGCTCGCTGCTATCACAATTACCCCTGATGCTGATGCAGATCATCTGAGCGTTTGCAGGGTCTGACTGAATGAACACTCTTGGTGTGTTGAGACTGCGGCAAAACTAATTTTTTCATCAATAGAAAGGCAGATGTAATCGCCAGTTTTGTTAACTTGCTTTTTTGCTTGCAAAATCTTCTAATTCGATGTTAATAGGTTTTGGAGAGTCGAGTTTTCTGCCAACACAAACAGTTTCTAAGACACGACAGAAATGGGCCCTTGCTTGCAGGAATCTGCAGCAAAAATTACAAATGGTGTAAAATCAGCACGTGAAAGTCCCCACTGATGATCAGAAGGGCCTGGATTTGAGGGAGGGGACTGGATTTCATGCAAGACTTAGGATATACCGATTTCTTCTTGAAGGAGGGACCTATTTTAAGGCAGCATCCAAAATCCTTTTGACTTACAGTCCTGTTTACTCCTGGAGTATATGTAACCTCCAAACTGCACGAGTACTGCCTGATCATCAAAATCTGAACTAGGGTTCATTGGAAGGCAGGAATCGGCACAGGAGTCAGTAGATAACACTTTAGTAAAACTGTATGAAGATCAATTTGTTTACAAAAGAAGAAGTTGTTTGAGGCCGACACTTACGCAATAATGCATACGTGGAATGAATGAGTGAATGTTCACATTTGCAGTCCTTGTGGAATTTTTAAAAATCATTCTGTGACACAGGCTGCCGATACAATTTGTAGTGAAGTGACTCTTACTTTTCAGTGCCTATGTGTTGTCTGTTGGTCTTTTCACACTTAGGCGGTGGGAATTGCCCAGGGATGGTCTGATTGGAGCGACCTGCACACCGCAGTGAAAATGCTCCACAGCTACACTACGAGGGCTTATGGCCCTCCTAGTGCTGCCTCAAATGCGTCCTTCACTCTTACTTCCATGCAAAGGCTATGTGGGGGTGGGCGGAGGCAGCTGCTGCTTTGCAGTCATGGGCCATGTTGCCCAGTCACCGTAGCATCAGCCATCTGCACACGGCCATTGCGACTGTGAGGCAGACACTGCTAGATGGCAGCATTCAAACTTACCCTGCTGCAGTGTAAGATCAAAGTAGGTTTGGGGTGGGCCTGGCAATTCCTGTTCTTAACTTCCCTGGGATGCTGGGTAGTCATTTGGATCTGTGGTTAATTCGTTGGGTCTCTCAGTAGCAAGTATATGTGCCCTATATACTAGGAATGTGCATGGATATATGTATTGAATCAAATGCACAATGTTGTAAGATTCGATTCTATATGAATATTCAATATGAATTGTGTATGAATCCCCTACATACCCCCTATAAATCCCCTATGTATCTGATCTGAAAATGTCAAATCTGCCCTGAATCCACTTTGAATCTGCTCTCAATCCACTTAAATTCCATTCTGGATCTGTTGCAGATGTAACTGGCGCAGCTGCTTTCCTACTTCTCCAAGTTTACCAATGTAAAGAAGCTTCGTACGAATGTTCCGAAGCATTTGATTCAAATTTGAATGTCAATGTTCAAATGTACCAACATTTGATTTGAATATGAATTTCCAAATTTGGACAAATTTGTATGAATTTTGAATGTTACGAATATTTGTGCACATCCCTGCTATATGTACTGTTCTGACTGCTAAATATGCTTTGTGGCCTAGAGCAGTTATGGGAACGCACTGAGGGAGGGGAAGTGGTTCCAGTTGGCAGCCTCCTTGCGATCCTTCCCTATCTAATTTTCATCTGCAGTAGAGCAAAGTCCAGTTTGGGAGTCAAAGAGGACCTTCCAGTTGGAGTCACATACTCCTCCCCCAAGACCTGAGCTGTGGGCCATGGCTTGAAATCTTGGCTTGAAGCAGATATTCAAAGTGCAGTTCAGGGAAAAATAGAGAGATCTGTGTTAAACCTGGTAACAGGCACACAATATCTTACCCATAGCCATTGAACTTGTTGGTGTGTGTGTTTGGGGGGGGGGGTAACTAAGAGGCAGGATTTTGTGGCACATTCCCAATCCCTCATTTATTTGTTTAAAACTGGATTTGCTCAATTTCCTGGCGTATTACAATATTCTGCCAGGCTTATCATTTGGAAGTTCCTAATCACCAGATCTTCCCAAGCGAGGGGATTCATTTGGCAACCCTTCTGCAACTGCCTCTCACCAGGAGCTGATAGACCGTCACTGGCTTCTGCCTATCCTTTGGTAGGTAGAGTTTTGATTTTACCATTTTATTGATTGCGTTGTATAGGATTTTTTTTTCTTTTGTACACATCGCTTCAAGTGTTTTCTCCCAGGACAACAACAATTTTTTTACACTGATACTCCTCATATTCACCATGTTTATTAATAAAAATTTAATGTAGTCTGTGCCATATTTCTGGCAAGCCCTGCTACTGCCATTGTTTTGAATTCATTTAATCTTCTCTGGCTGAATATTCTTTTCCCTCCCTGTGGACTTCAGCCATAAGGGCTCTAAACTTGTCAGCTTGAAAACATGAGCTTCTCCAACTTGTATTAGCTGTAATAACAGAAAACATCCATGTATGAAAGATGGGGAAAGATAGCACCCAACATTAACACCAAGGATTTGTGGGATTTTATACAGTGCAGAGAAGCCGGCGATTATTTACTATAGGATATTTTAATAATTCCTTGCAGTCAACTGAGATGCTGACTTGCAGCCGTACTTTCAAGTCACCCTGCAAATTGGGGGCCACACGTTAAAATCTCCCTGAAAGTGGAAGATGGGTTAATAATAATAATAATAATAATAATAATAATAATAATAATAA
>MTQE01002208.1:21639190-21657873 GCA_014337955.1 Aspidoscelis marmoratus | reverse complement strand
TAATAATAATAATAATAATAATAATAATAATAATAATAATAATACAATCAGATTTCCTTGTGCTTGGATGTTTTGTTACAGGACTATTTTCAAACAAGCAATAGCCCATGTGCTTTCTGTGGTGGCACTGTCATGTGAGAGGCCTGTTGCTGCTTGTTTGAATTGGCCCAGCTCCAGCAGGACACATGTTTGAGCTGATATGCTCAAGCAAATCCAAGTTTTTGCCTGAAAAAGCTTCAATTATATATTGTTTTTTCCATCCACTGATTCTGCCCCCCCCCTTCTATCTTTGCAGTTTTCAGGTACCTGGAGCGCCTCCCAGAAAAATACAACATCGAGCCAAGACCTTGAAAAAACTCTGATATTTTCCAAGCGTCTCCAGAATCAGGATAGCTGAAGCGTGTTTTTTCATTCTTCACAGTTCTCACATTTTCAAAGAAAGAAAGAAAGAATGGAGCTGACTAAAGTTTTTGGCAATTCTCTGAAAGGGTGCTACATTAATTAGGAAGCTAGATGGTAACATTTCATGAACATGGGCCTCTTTTTATTTTATATACTGCTTGCTCTGAGTGTGGGTGCTTCGCCTTGTGACATTCTTTGCTTATAGAAATGCAAAATTTGCCATCCTGAATATTTAAATTTTAATTTAATCACAAAAGCAAGTTTATTTTGTCTGCAAAAATATGCTTGTCTGCATTGTAATGGAGCTGGACATGGGATTCATTTCGCAAAGCTGTTACTTGGCTGAAAGGATAGTGCTTCCCTGTCTATAGGATCTAACATAATACAAGATAGATAGATAGAGACTCACACACATTTTCAATATTATTTATTTATGTTGCATCATGTTAGAGGCTATAGATTTGGAAGCACTATCCTTCCAGCCAAGTTACAGCTTTGCTCTATCTGTCTGTCTGTCTGTCTGTCTGTCTGTCTGTCTGTCTGTCTGTCCGTCCGTCCGTCCGTCCGTCCGTCCATCTATTGTCTGCCTTCCTGCCTGCCGTAACATTATCAAAACTAAACATCCTTGTTACATTAATTGCCTGCACTAAAGGAGGCAGGTGTAGGTGAGGACTGGTTCAAAAGATTCAGGAGAGGCAAGGTAGAATGAGGAAAGGATCTCTTTTGGTTGTTCTAGATGTCTCTTTAGATGGATCCTGTTCTTAAGGAAAAAAATGAATTGCCTCTCTCTGCAAAGGTATACAGGTACACCCTCCTGTTTTTCTTTCTTTGTTCTCTGCCTAGCTGTGCTACATCCAAAATCATGTAAACACCCTCTGCTCTCCCCCTTCACAATCTGAGTTAGAAAAGGCTTTATTCCACTTCTGGCTTTACTTCCGAAGTGAAATAAAACTTTTTCCTGCCCAGATTGTGAAGGGAGGACAGACGCTGCAGTGTTCTCCCTTTTCCAGGGGGGCAATAAGGTTGCCACCCTAGAAAAGGGAGACCACTGAAACCTCAAGCCTCTGAAAGCAGCTGAAGCCACAGTGTTTCCCCCCCTTATTTTACCATCTTTATCCACCCGTGCCTTGCAAATCTGGAGATAAGGCAATCCGGCTTCCAATGAGGGGAGAGGGGGTGCTGCTCCCACATACCAGGGTTTGGCATGCTTTTCATGGGGACGCTTGCATCCGCGCTGAACCGGTACCTGTCTTGCATTGCCAGGAATGCCATGGGGATGGCCAAAATGTATTCCCGGTCCCATGCCTGTCCCATGTGTGCCCAAACAGCGCCCTAAGTGTGCCAAACATTGTAATGCTAGATGTGGTTACAAGAGAGGTTTCATTCTCTGGGTCTCATTACAGATGGCTCACAGAGAAAGAAATGGAAAACCATGAAGGTGTATTTTGTCCTCTTTCTTTAGACTAGAATGATTTTTGTTTAAATATTTTTCTGTTTAATGTTGTACTCAAATCAGTGAGTGAATTGGACTGAAAAATCAGTCAAATAATTGCTCATTCTAACCTTTGCTATAGTCAGACATCACTTATTTATTCTGCTACATTTTGATATTCTGGAATGTTTTATTCCAGAAGATCCAAATATATAGAGGAATAAGTAAGTGATGTCTGGATGCAGCCCTCAATTCATAATACATTTTTTGATTATTTATGCAAATAAAAAACCAAAAATACTTCACTCAAATTGTTATTTTGTAGCAAAATTGTAGTGCTAAAGTTTCTAGCTGCTAAAGTCTAACATGAGATAGCAACAGGACATTTTATGATGGCAGCCAAAGGTCATTTTCTGTTGCTCATTTTCAGTAGAGTAGTTTTCAATAGACTAATGCCTAATCCCATAGAATGCTGTGTGAAAAATATCTCACGTGGACGAGTTTTCTTCTGCAAGAGGGCATTGTCGTATTTTATCTTATCGTTGTTAGAATAATAGAACAATAGAATTAAAGTGAGTGAAGAATATCTTCCAAGGTTGGGCCATGAATCACAATTGCCATGCAAGTGGAGTTATTCAGATGGACTTCAATGTCACCTTTATCTCAAGGTCTGATTATATAATTATTTGAAAAACTCCTAATTGATTGATAATTTACATGTCCCAGAAGAAAGAACTACCATGGATTACTGCCTGCATCAGCTATATGGCTTCTGGGAGGCATATACAGTATTGAAAGATGTGTGAGCAGAGTAAGTTGGGCTCTCATGCCCTGCTCTGGGGCTTCCATTGGCAACTGGTTGTCATAGCGAATAGAGGCAGCTGGACTAGATGAGGCTGAGATACACCATTCCATACTCTTCCAAATATTATGCTTTTAAATAAATTTAAATCAAAATTCAATTGAAATGAAAGGCCTTAATTAAAGTTTGAGCCATCAAGAGCAGGCTAAATCCTGAGAAGACTTATGCCTTTCTAGGGTGCATGCTTCACAGTCAGGTGATGGGTCTGGCACCTTCGTATGTCAGCCTCTCACAGATCCAGAAAAAAATAATCAAAGCCTCATACTCATTGCTTAATCAGTACAAATGAGGTTGTAGAAGACCCGTCACCAACTTGGGGCATTTTCGCACTTCCCTTCCCATGGATGGGAATGGTGTGCAATTAACTAATGTTGACTAGTGCTTGCACTTTTGAACTCTAGTCAATGTTAGCTTACCCCCCCCCCTTGCAATTGATCACTTACCTCTGGTTGAGCCCTGGGGCATTCCTCTTCTGGGCTATTCTTCATCTTGAATGCAGTGTCCTCTGTGACTCTGCATGCATCAGCACCATAGCTATGATGATGATGATGATGCTCTGCACAGTTGCAGTTGTGCCTGGAGTCATCAGAGTTGCCAGTGCACTTGTGTGGCAACTCTGGTGACCTTCTCAGTGAGCAGATGTGCAAATGGTGGCCAGCTAGATGCTTCAGATAAGTGCCTGGGGAAGGTTAGCATGCTCGTGGAGCATGATTTCATTTTCCACAGCTGGGATGCAGTTTGTCAACCTCTGGGAAGGCAGGGGGCATTTCTAGGCTTTAAGGCCCTCCTGACAGTGCAGGTGCACCTGCCCAGATGTTGCCTAATTGCATACTACGGGCTGAAGTGCTAATTCAGCCCAGGTTTTGTCCAGCTGGAGCCACTTCAAGCCAAACTAGCAGAAAGGTATCCCGTGGCAGCCACAGTGTCGGACCAGTAGTTGAGGCAGCAAGGGATCAAAGAACAATTATGTTCACACCTTAGTTTTAATCAAGCATCAGTCCACTTTCGGAGTGAGAGAACACATTAGCAAAGTGGCAAGCTCTTTTCTTTTGGCATTATCTTTTTGGCACATGTAGCGTTGGGTTGATATTGTGAAAAGAAAGTGACTAATCACTTTGCTGATGTATTTTCTCACTCTGTAGGTAGACTGAAGCTGGATTCAGACTTAGGTGTGAATTCAACGGCTTCTACTCAAAGCCTCACTGATCTGATCTGAAGGACAATGCCACTAGTTTCCTCATGGGAAAATAAGGAAGGGAATTTTTCTTCTGTCTTTCTCACTCCAGTACATATGCACATATATGTGCGCACTCACCCATACACCCAAAAGCCATAAGGAAAATAGCTATATTGCCCCTCCTCCCTATCTTCCTCGAAACAAGCATACAGCTTTGAAAACCATTTCCCAGTGAAAGAAAAAAGGAAGGTCATATGTAGAAAGTAATACAAGAGAAAATTAGGGAAACTGTGCCGGATCACAGACCTATATTCAACATTTGGCCCCCACCAGCAGCTGAACGTGTTCCCAGTCACATGCCATTCATTTGGTATCCTCAGTCAGGGCATCAGATGCTTCCTATAAACATTTATGGGGTATTGCTGTTGCAGAAAAACTGGCCCACACCAGTTAATCATGTGAGGATTTTTAAATGAAATTTGGCACGATTTTCTTCAGTACTAACCAAGACATTTATGGATGTGTTCCTTCAATTGTAGGGAAAGAGTAGGTCAGATTTATGTTTTCACTTAATTTTTCTTGGATTCTATTCTATGTAAACATTTTCCTTTTTTGTATCCTCATATATATGTTAAAATATAGCATATCTCTGTGATTTGTAAGCAACTGCTATTTTAAATTAGAATAGATGTCCGCCATTGAAAATGTAAAGAAAAATCCTATTCTGTAGCAAGCTGAGTAAAGGTGCAATATCCTTTGGGATACTTACTGGCTAAGGTAACCCTGCAGCTGTGCACAGACAGTATAACATACGTATAACAATTTATTTATATATCAGCACATTGCTAATATAACTTGCCCAGGGTAAGAACAACATTGTTAAATTGCAATCACCACAAAGAAAATAACAACATGACATCATAACTGTACACCAAAGTAAGAAAATACAAATGAAAATTATATAGAACACAGAATATAATAGACACACTGTTGGAGCAAAGCAATGTAAAACTGCAACTGGATCCTCCTCTGCTGAGTTTTTAAGCCTTAGGCTAAGAGCCACTGGGCAAGATGAGCCACAAAAGGGCCCTCTTGCTGCCCCACTAAGCCCCTACCCATTTCTTTTGTTGTTTTTGCACCTGGGGCTGCCTCCAGAGGGCAAGAGGCAAGGGGGGAATCTAAAGAAGATCCTATGTGATTGCTCCTTGCTGATGCCAGCTCTGGCAGATGTAACAAACAACTGTAGACTTAATTCCTCCTACCTGGATATCTGCCAGGTGCTACCGAAAGATGAATCATTTTTCCAGAAAGCCAGTCTCTGTTGTCAGATTTCCTGTGATGATGATATTACAATTTGTCACTTCACTAACCTGGGGCTACATCTCTGTGGTTATTATTACACCTGGAGCAATTTCGAACTTCCCTTGCCATCCGCTGGATGGGAAAGGTGCACAATGAACTAACGTTGACAAAAATCAGTCAATCCTAATTTTAACAGCACAGTCCCAGGTGGTTTAAACCTTCTCAGATTGGATAAGTGATAATAAAGGACATAATTGGTGGCCAAACTGAACATGTTTTCAGTTCTATTGATTACAGCAAGAGTAAGCATGAACTTCAGTCTGTTCTATTTGAGGAAGCAAAACTCAGAAGTGCTTGATTTGCTTAGATAGTATCCATAAACAACCTATAAGTTGTTTTTCTTTCAACATGTCTTAAGACACATCTAGAACCTTCACTAGTGTTTAGAACCACGGGTGTCATATCATCAGTCATCAATCATCTCAGCTCACCATTATCTCAGTGCGTCATCCTTTTATCTAACGGTATTTCTGCACTTACCAGTAATCTGGTTTAGGAAGTGGCCTAAGGGCCTTCCTTCAACACCACTGGTACAATCTAAGGGAGACTCCACCTGTTCCTGTTCAGATCCTGATTCTTTCCTGGACTAGAACAAAATGGATTAGGAGGACAAAAAATGGCGGCCTAGTCTGGTATACAGGTAGACTTCTTTAAAGAGATGTCCCAGTATACTAAGTGGTGGTAAACTGAACTAGGAGGCTGTGGTTTGGTTTACCATGAGGGAATTCCCCAAACTCTTTGGAATCTTCCCAATGCAAACAGCTTTGTTCCAATCCAACAAAGGATCCATCTGCATCTGTAGCCTGGATCACCGTGGGAAGCTCTGTTCCAGATTATATCAGGTAAGTGCAGAAATGGCTTCAATTCTGTTATAAGTTGAAAGTAGCAACAATTTAGAAAATATAAATTTAGCAATAATTTAGAAAATATAAACCTTGTGAGTCAGTCCTGTAGGACTCCCAGTGTATTCAAAATTCTTTGTGTCTGTGTGTCTCTTGCACAAGTATAGTTGGTTAGTTTGGTTTTAATTTTTTAAACCAACAACAAAGAAAATGTGCTGACATAATGAATTCTGATTTAGAGAATGAAACTTGACATAACAGGTAGTTATTTACATTTTTCTTAATCTCTGGTACTTGCCCGGAGGCTGCTTTTAATAAACCTCCATCAGTCTGCATCTCCAGAGAGGCAATCTAGCTGTTTTACGTTAATAAAAAAAAAGCATCTGTAATAATCCTCCCAAGACTTATAATATTGCCAACCCACATTCAGTGGCATTGTTTTAAGTGCCAGATCTTCGGTGGGATACAGAGATGTTCTGTTTTTGTGCACTAGGTTGGTTACCAATACAATATTGTGGGCCCCTCCAGACAAACTTACAACTGCGGAGTCTCTGCACTTCCTCTGAACACATTATTGGTCACATGACAAATACTTTCCCACTGCAGCAGTGCAGTAACAGGGAAGTTCTGAAATAAAAAGCAGCTTTTTGCTTCAGAGTTTCCTTAGAATGCTGCTTTGTTGCTGTGGAGGATTGATCTATGACATCTTCTGGTGTCATATCTTTTCGTCAGAAGGACCTGGTCATCATCTACCTGACATCAAACAGAGGAGGGACAAACAGAGGCCGGAGATCTTGAATGTTGAGTCTGTGGCTGCATCCACATTAGGCAAACAAAGTATCCAGTGCGGGTGTGGCAACATGAGCACGTCAACCAAGAATTAGTGTCTGGAACCACTACAAATTCCACCACCGAGAAGCCAAACCCTGCCTTCAACTCGACTGTCTGCTCATGGAAGGCTACAGACTCTAGCTTGTTCTGGTACAGGAGCCAAGTTAATGGATGTCACAAAGTGCTGCTGCTGCTTGGGCCACTTCCTGTGTCTAATGATTTGCATAGGTCACTGAGGAGATAGGTATGTCTTCTAAACCAGTGGTTCTCAACCTTCCTAATGCCGCGAGCTTTTAATACAGTTCCTCATATTGTGGTGACCCCCCAACCTAACCCTAACCCCCAACCATAAAATTTTCATTGCTACTTCATAACGATCCTTGTGAAAGAGTAGATTGACCCCCAAAGGCGTCCCAACCCAGAAGTTGAGAACTGCTGTTCTAAACAAAGAGTTCTCAGTACTCTCAATGTATCACGGGGAAGCAGAGCTATATAGACTCTCCTCCTTTGTGGCACATTAATAAAGGCACCATGTGGATCCTCCCAACTGTTTGCCCTGGAAGGTCATTAGGCAGAGAGATAACTAGGCCATGCCTGTCTTTCCAGACCTAACTATTTACTAGAGTCACAAACAGACTGAAATTCCTGAGATTCTGTACATCTAGGTTACTTACGATGCTAATCACTTAAAAATGCCCCAGGGAATGCAGTACAGCCAATACTGCTTTCCTTCCTAACTCTGCTTCCCAGCCATCCCTGTCTCTTTCCCACTTACTGGTATGTTATCAAGCTCATATCCCAGGCTGGGTACATTCTGAGTAAGACATGCTGTACTTTGGGGAGGGGGGACGGGACTAGAACAGCAATTAAAATATATAATATATCCTCAAGAATTAGTGAACTTCTGGTGAAGAGCATCTGCACTTAGAGGAAGCTATTACAACCTCTAAGTGCCCCCTGCCTTCTCAGAAGTTGCCTAATTGTTGAAATTGTGCTCCACAGGCTACCTAACCTTTGCCAATTGGATCCACAGTGGCGGCTGTATTTGATCACTGTCCTTTGATGTGACTGGACCTCTGATCCCCCGGAACCGTGAGAGGGGCTTTCATCAGTGATGGAGCAGTGGGCACTGCACGTTCAATCACATCCATGTTCAGTCATGCCCCCCGGTTCAGTTCTATTATTTTCCGTTGCACGTATCTGGCATACATTCCCTAAAATGGCTAGGGAGGAAGGTCTGCAGCGGCAAGGGTTGCTGCTCTTATGCTGGATGTTGCAACAGTTAAAGCCAGGCTGCTCTACCAGCAAGAGCCCTGGTGATCCACCATGTGGTTGCCCAGTAATGGCAGACCCGGCAGATAAATACAGGGAGGGGAGAGAGATGAGGCTGGAGATGGAGATCAGGTGGAAAGTGAGCTTTATTTCCCTGCAGAAGTTTAAATATCCCTCCAAAAAGGGGGCATGGAGGAAGTGACATCAGGGGAGGTGACTGGAGGAAAGCTGCTGTCTTCCAGGGCAGAGGTCCTTCTGATGTCACATCCCATGGCTGGAGGCCAGGAAAATCCTCAAACAGGAAAAGAAGAGTTGTCCTTTTAAAGCCATGTGCTTTGCAGATGCCATAATGCCCAAAGGGACCTGCATGGAGTAGAAAGAATTCAGCTCCCTGGTGGTGCTGACTGTGTACTACAAGCTTATGGGATGGGAAAATAGTTGCTCCTTTTACTCTGAGGCTTTAGAAATGGAAGGCTGAAGAAAAGGAAGCCAGGGGAAAAGCTGTGCGGCTTTTGTGGTTACTACAATATTCTTTATTGTGGGACTAAGGGCTGTCCACTTTGGCTGCACCTTTGGCAGTACTTGGGGTCAGATGTAGAGGCAACAGGGGCTTGGACAAACATTTGAGGCTCTGTCTTGCCCCTTCACAACCTGCCTGCAGAAACAGAGTTCTCCCACCAGCCATGCTGAAAAGGGAAGAGATACAAACCCATCTTCTGGGTTTACCATCAGTGTCGAATAGTCACCTCCATGCCAACCAGGGCTGCCAGGGCATAGCTGGGATGCTTTATTCTGCCCTGGCAGCCTTGGGGCAGGAAGCCAATGCATTTCCTGTGCCAGCACATGACTCCCCCACCCTCTGACCTATCAAAGGTTGGCTGAAGAACAAAGTATGGATACTGCTTTGAAATCTTTTGCACAAAACTTGTATGATCTCTTCTTAATGTTCACATTTGTTCACATACCAGTTGAATGGTGTTTGTGAAAATAGTGACAATTTTGTCATTTTATGGAGTGCATCATGTGGTTTGCCCTTCCTTTTTGTCAATAGGGTTAGGATGAAAGAGGTTTCTTGCAGTCTTTTCAAATAAGGGATCTTCTACGTATACTTTTCAACTTGAGTCACATTTCAGTGACTTGAGAATGCGGCCTTTTATGTCAGGAGTTTGAAATCCTGTAGTGTTCCTTTAAAATAGTTGGGGCTCAAGGTACATTTTGAGAGCTTTGAATCTGCATTATGGTTGCCTCCAATTTCAATCATATGTATGTCACTTCAACCTGATTCTCTGGAGATAGTTCCCTACCCTCCGATCCAATGATTGGTGCTGTTATTGGGTATTATCAAGTCATGTCCAACTCCTGGTTGACTGCATGGGCATTTCTACACAATTTTCTTGGCAGAGATACAGTAGTGGTTTGCTATTTCTATTCTGGGGAGAGGATGGGGGTTAAACTGGCAACCCTCTACATTCCAGGCACTTTGCTCTACCACAGAACTACAGCTATTCCCAATCCAAAGGTACAGACATCTAAACCATAGCTCAAGAAATTGGAATATATAGTTTATATTGTTTGTAAATGTTAACAGGTTCAAGTTTGTGTTTATTAATAAAAACCTATTACAAAAAAAAAGAAAGAAATGGCTATCCCCACTCACCCTTTTTTACGCATCAGAAAAATATTTCAAAAGCTGAACCTGTGGAAACTGGGGAAGAGCTGGAAAGGAGCTGACTACAGCAGCAGGAAAATGATGGGAGGGGGAACAATGAGAACAAATCACCCTCAGGGTCCATCTACACCCCAGTTTTAATCCAGAGTGAGGGAACATGTCATCAAAGTAACTCATTTTCTTTCCACGTTATCTACCCCAAAGGTGGATAGCTTGATGCAGCTTGATGCTTTGCCGATATGTTCTCTGACTTTGAAAGTGGATTGAGAGTGAATGTGACTTGTTTTCACTGCTCCCCATCACCTTCCTACTACCTGGAAGTATAAGGGCTGAGGCAAGGCAATGTATTTAGAGTACATGGTTGGTGCAAAAATGCTGCTCCCACAGGAGTTCCTCAGTGGCACACCAGCCTAGCTGCAGATAGCAGCAAGCGTCTGATTGGGTCTACTGGATGTGAGGCACTGGGCTCTCAGATGTGGCCCCAGAAGTGCACCAGCTTCTGAGCAGCCTGTTAAAAAACACCAGCCAGCAACTCTGAAGGCTGGAAACACTCATTCTCAGCCTCCAAAACTGGTCCAAGATGGGCCAATGTAATGCGAATGACTCTTGACACAGTCCACCAGCTCCTCTTTTGATCTTGAATCACTCAGTGCAGCCCAGGACCAGCCCTACACAGTGTAGGAAACCACAGTGTGTGTGGATCCTTCCTGACAGTCTGGATTTGAAGACTGCCTCAAAGACACCAAGTGAGGCACACAGCCAGGCTAGGATCTGAGTCCTCCCCAACCATGGTTTATCTTTCGCATGGTCTCTCTTACATGTTTGCCCTGACCTTTCCATCAATCCCTTCAATGTTTGAGCATCCTGCCCCTCGGCTGACTGTTTTCTCTCACTGCAGCAATCAGCTTTGCTGTCTCTTATCTCTTATTCTTCCAAGTCTTCAGTACTTGCCTTTAGTCCTAATTCTGCTCAGCTCTCTGCCATAAATTAATATGATGTGACAGACACTCCTCTACCTCCCCCACTTCATGCTTACAGTCTTAAGTAGTATATTTAGTGTCTGTTCTGGAGCAGCCGCTGCCCCCCCCCCTTTTGGAGAGCAAGCAATGTATTTTGAAATCTGGTGGTGCCATCTTGTCTGTTTGACAGCTTTTGCTCTCTTGGAATTTCTCCACAACTTCCTGGCAATTTTGAGACAGGAGTTGAGTCATAATGATGGAATGGCCAGCCCAGTATCTCCTGCTCCCTTAATACTCCAATTCAAGGTGAATTCTGATAGCTGATGTATGAGAAGACAGGCCACATGCTGGAAATTCCTTGCTAAATTAAGTTGCTTGTTCATCAAAAACATCCTCTCAAGCATGCACAGGATGTATTAAGTTATGGCGGAGTAAGGGATCAGCTTGTCACGCTGACATTTCACCTCCTTGCCAGAAAGAGCTGAATCTGGTTATCTCTTTCAGGAAACTAGATCTGCAAAGGGTCACACTATAATAAATGGGTGTAACTGGAAACCCCTCCAGGCATATGAATGTCTGGTGGCAACTTTGCTGTACCAACCCAAATGGTGGTGCCTAAAGTGATGTGTATGCTATGCACTGCCACGCAGCAGTGAGGTCCCTATAAACTTAAACAATCAGGAGGGTAATAAATTTTCAGATGTTTGTTGGATCCAATGTGAATGCATGCAGTTGCACAATTCTCCACCTGCTTGATGAGATTTATTCCATACAGCACTAGAAGCTTTTGTCCCTGGCTTTTAGAAGCCCCCTGTGCTGGCTCCAAAGGTGGCACAGGTGTGGAGCTGGCATGGGGGCTGGTGCAGAACAGGGGGACCAGGGCAGGTGGCCTTGTTCAGCACAGTGCTGGTGCCCTTGTTCCAACTTGGGACATATTGCATATTCCAGTATGGGGCAGTCTGCCTTCTACCAGAACAGTACTGGTAACTGCAGAAGGAGCCTCTGTTAACTGCAGAGATGGGGGCAGAGTTTAATGCAATAAACGCCCAAGGATAACATTTAAACCTGAGTAACTCTGCTAATTTACCCAAGATGGTAATTTGGTAGCATAAGTTTGCCTGTGTGTTCTCATGTGAGCCTGTATATGCAAAAAGTGTGCATGTACTTGAACAAAACCTATTTCACCATAGTGGAAAGCATTTTATTTGTCAGGACTCCTGATTAATCTGGAAAAAAAAAGTGTAAAATGATACAGCACATAGGAAATGCTTTAAACTGATAAAATAAAAATCTCAAACATTGACAAGTCAATATTCCCACTACTAAGCTGCTATTACCCTGTTACCTGACAAAAGCTGGAAGGAAGCAAACGTCTTGCTTCTTACTAATACCTTCTTTGTTTCTACACTTGGGAGAAAAAAAACACTCCTGCCTCACCCCTAATGAGTGTCCTGCTTGCATAAATGTAGCAGCTTACTTGCTATGTCTTCTTCAGTAAAAAATCATGTGGCCTTTGACTTGATGAAAGGTCTATTTTGCACACCTTATGCTTATCCCTGAGCCATTACCAGTTTCAGTGGCCTGTAGCAATTGTGGTTCCTCCACGTGGTCATTCCTTCCACCACAGTTGTTGATTACCACCAGAAGCCTGCTTTTGCTTGGCATATTGATGTGGCACGAAGAGCTATCAATAATGCTTTCCTTCATTTTCAGCAGTTTTCTTGAAGCACCTTCCATCATTAATCACATGTCCATGAAATTCAAATGGGCAGGCAGGAAAAAGCTTCATCCAGTCAGCTTAGCCAATACCTTTCAAGGAGAATATTAGGACCAATTTCCCACAGAGAAACTTATATTTCTACTGGTATCTGTGTGTGTGTCATACTTTCTTAAGAGCAGGGAAGAGACAAGGACATCTTCCAATGCCTGAGGAAGAAAGGCATATAGAAAGAGAAGGATTGCTTTTATATAGCAATAAGGAAATTCTGGTTCATTTGGGGTGGGTGGATGGATAATTGATCCACTGGATTGGTGTATTAAGCACAATTACAGTACGGCTGCATTCCCACTCATGCTAAAAATGCTTTCAAAATGATCTGAACTTTCTTTGTCCCCATTACCAATTCGGTTCAGGTGTTTTCTGAGAAGTAAATAGCTAAAAACTGCAATTAAAAAATACCTGAAAATACAGGTGGTTTCTCCTGTTTTTGCACTTAAAACGCTTTATCTTTATTTCTTTGAGAACAGTACAGTGGTATTGGGGCAAATCCATCATGAAATGGGTGGGGTTTCTCCCTGCAGGACAGCCCCTTGCCAGATTTAAAATGCCAGATTTATTTTTTCCTCTGCAGAGCACTTCACATGAACGGTTTCATTTTCAGCCACTTCACACTTATAAGAAGTAACCATTCACCCACTCCACTTCACACTGATAATAAAAAGTTTCATTTCCCACCCATGAACTTCACACTGACTTCAGTGAAAGGAAGGAGGCAGCAGATGTGTTTCTGTTTAAAAAGAGCCTCAGCTCAGTGATTCTATTCAGGTTTAGCTTGTGGAAGGGACCAGGTTCAATTCTGCCAACTACTATGGGGAAGGAGCCCCATAAGGGGGCGGTGAGCGAGAGAACCCTGCCTGCCCACTTGCCTGGTTGTGCGCATGCGATCAGTCACTGATGGGGCATGGGAAGGAGGGACACTGGCTGGTGAGTGAGAGAGCACTGCCTGCCACACCTCTGCAAAGCAAAACAGCTGGGAGAAGTCAAGTGAGCTGTTGCTGCTGTCTTCCTCCTCTCTGTTGCTGATTTAGGCGGCGGCAGCAGAGAAAGTGCTGCCCGCCTGCTCACCTGGCCGTTTTGCTGCTGCATGCATTGATCCATGTCTCACCACTTTCTGGAGGAGGAAGACAGCAGCGGCATCTCGCTTGACTAGATGTTTTCCCCTTCTTAGCCCAGCATCACCTCCCCCAACAACGTGAAACAATGACTGCTATTACTGGCAGCGGCAGCAAAAGCAGGAGCGAGGGGGAGCTGGGATTCCCCACCCTTGGGCACATCATTGGATCAAACCCAGTACATAAGAACATAAGAACATAAGAGAAGCCTTGCTGGATCAGGCCACAGCCCATCTAGTCCAGCATCCTGTTGCACACAGTGGCCCACCAAATGCTCATGGGCATCTCAAGCAGAGACAAGGACAAACCTTCTCCTGCTCTCGAGTCCCAGCAGATGGCCCTAGAAGCGCCCCATTTCCCCCCCCCCTCAGCCTGAAAGATGCACCTAGGCATTCGTTCTAGTAGCCATTGATACATCTGTCATCCATAAATTTGTCTAACCCTACCTTAAAGCCATCCAGACTGGTAGCTGTCACCACCTCTTCTGGCAGCACATTCCATAGGCCGATGACCCTCTGTGTGAAGAAATACTTCCCCCTGTCAGACCTTACGCTCCTACCCATCAGCTTCATAGAGTGCCCCCTGGTTCTAGTGTTGTGCGATAGAGAAAAGAAATTTTCTCTATCCACCTTTTCTATGCCGTGCATAATTTTATATACTTCAATCAGGTCCCCTCTCAAACGCCGTCTCTCCAGACTGAAGAGGCCTAGACGTTGCAGCCTGGTTTCGTAAGTAGAGAGAGGGGGGTGGACAAAGGGCAGGGAGGAAAAGAATTGCTTTCCCCAATGCGATTTTTTTAAAGTGTTTTGAAGTGGGAACACAATTGGGGTTGACTGCAATTTAAGGACATGGCCAGAATGCACGTTTGCTTTGGGTTTCGTTGTTTTGTTCTTTAAAACATTTTAAACAGTTCAGGTGGGAACACAGCCTACATGTAATACTAAACTGCTTCTAATGTAACTCCAGGCTACTTCAGTTCAAAAAGAGTGGCATCAGCTTATCCTTTATGCACTGGACCATATTCTAGATGATATGCTGGTACAGAGGCCTGCCATCCATATAGTAATGCAGACTATGGCAGGTCTTGCCATACTCTGTACCAGCATGCGGATAGCAGTATATTCTGTGAGACTGCAGAATAAGGCCCAGTGCAGAAAGGACCTCAGTTTCACAGCACCGCAACTAAAGAACCTCCAAACTGTCTTGGGTGTTAGAGATGTCTTTTATCTTTACACAGACGGACCAGCCAGCAGGTTCTTGATTAGCAATAGTAGGCACTGTGGTGCTAAGCATCATGGAAATTAAAGTCCAAAATAAGGGGAGATTCCAAAGTTGCAATTGCTTGCATACATATCTGAGGCAAAGTTGCTGAAAACACAGGTGGTGGTAAAGGGCAGGGTCTTGTCTGGGTGCTGTCATACTGGATTGTGGGTTCTTAGCAGGTATCTAACCGCATCTGTTCTCAACTCTGGCCAAAATGAACAGAACAAAACTTGGTGATTTTTTCCCCTTGCGCTCGTAGATTTAAGAGAACAAATGCATGGCATTTATTTGCCAGAGCCATCAATTCTTATTATTACAAAGAAAAAAAACCTTGGTAATAGAGTGTCAGAAAATGCCAAACATTTAGAAAAGTGGAATACATAATGCTCATTTGCAGTGTGCCAGGCTAATTAATGGGGGTGTTCAAGTTAGATATTATGTAAATTGGGAGGATTTTAAAAAAATGACTCATGCATAATAAAAAATATAGGGATTATATATCTCACCATTAAAATTTAATTAAAATTTAAAAAGCATTCTGTAAATTGAGGCAAGTGTGTTACTCAATAAATCATAGTAAGAAGCACTGTAAAGTTGCTGCTTGACTTTTCATTTGTATCATTCAAGTCATAAACTTCACTAGGAATTTGTCACCTGACCAGTAAAAGTGTGATGTAGCAGAAACAGCTCTGAGATTTATAAAGAAAATAAAAGCATCTGAATAGCCGTTTTCCCTTCGGTGAACCTGTGCATCTCATAAGAGCCGCTGTAGCATTCCACTTGCCATTGCTTCCTAAAAAAGAAAGTAGAAAACAAAGAAAGGAGTTATGTGGGGAGACATCTTGGGGCAAGGAGGTTCATTTGTGCGGTGTCGACACAGAAATTACTTTAAAGTGTTGCCTTGACACATGGAACCTTTTGCATCAGGAAGTTACTCTTTGGCAAGATCTGAACAGTGTTTGATCCAGAGAGGTCATGCTTGACCAATGTTTCCTCTTAACAAAACTATCACTAATAAGGTCTATGAATGAGGCAGCAGTTTGACCCATGGCTTGTGATTTTTCCATCTCTGTTTTGCAACCACTTCCTCTTTCTCCACCTGCTTCCTGGTCAGCTTGCTGCTTGATAATTAAAACACAGAAGGAACACTGGTCTTAAACCTACTTGGGGTGGGCACAGTATATGTACAGCATTTGCAACAGGCAAGTTCTGGTGCTGGTGAAGGTCTTCTAGAAAAAAGGCATGCCTAGTCTATACTCACCCGGCCCTCCTATCAGAGGGTCTGGGGTTGGGATAAGGCTAAGCAAAGCCTTTTTGAATGAGGTCTTTTCCATCACTCAAAATTTCTGAGATTTTTAACCTGTGGAAAAAATCCTGACTGGTTAGGAACTAGCAGTATACTTGCCTCTTGCATTTCCTGACTGGTTGAACCACCCGGATGCAAGCCAAGCTAATGAGAAATACAATGGGAAATGGGTGGGCACATGGCTGCTATCTGGATATTTTGATTAAGAAGAGGAAAGTGAAGAACCACCAGATGGAGGGAAGAAACTGGGATAATAAGAACAAAAGAACATGAGGAGCCTTGCTGAATCAGGCCACAGTCCATCTAGTCCAGCATCCTGTCACTCACAGTGGCCCGCCAGTTGCTTCTGAGCATAAGATGAAGGCAAAAACCATCTGCTACCAACTCCCTATAAATGGCCTTAAGGGGCATCCTTCCTGGCTCTCTAACCCGGAGGCAGTACCTAAGCATACATTCTAGTAGCCATTGATACACCTGTCCTGTGTGAGTTTATTTAATCCTTTTAAAAAGTCATTCAGCCTGGTTACTGTCGCCACTCCTCTGGTCTTCTGGCTCCTGTCGTCTGGCAGGGGTGATGAAAGGCAATTGAGGGTTCTAAAGAAGATCATACAATTTCCTCTTGCCATCTCAAGGCAGCCTAAGTGGGCTCATTATACTCCCTTCAATATGAGTCAAGAATAAAAGGAAGTAGTTTGTTATTTCTGATTTTAATTCTAACTGCATCTACAGTGACAACCTCAAAGAATGCCCCAGACAGCAAGAGGAAACTGCAGGATCTTCTTATCTCCATTTTCAGTTGCTCTTTGTATGTGTGAGGAGACACCCATGCCCTTTCTGCACTTCCCTTTAGTCAGGAATAAGGACCTCCATGGATGTCTTCTGGGCCTCAGATATCTGTATTTAATGTGGATCTATAAGGCCAAACACCCCGCTGGAAAGGTCTGCCTGCTTTAGATGGAGTGTAATCTCAATCAGGAGGCTCATGTTGGGCAATACCAGCAGTCACGATTAAACACGACCTACCAGTGGACCAGAGGGCCCTTTTCCCAAGTGAGAAGGAATGCCATATGGGGATGTAATTTGAGGATGCGCCAAAGCGTGTTGCCAAAATGCATCCCCCAGTGCCTCTGAGGTTAGGAACTTTCATTCCTAGCACTCCAGGGCTTTGGAGCCTGACCTGGTGCATGGTTCATGCTGATCAGGTACTTTGCCTTTTTAATTTCCTTTGTATTTCATTTTGGATGAAATATCTGTGACATTTCTGTCTCCTGCATCTTGCATATATTTAGCAAAATTCCAAAAGGGTACCTGTTGTGTTCAAATTCCTGCGTAATACATGGGGCAATGGTATATGTTCTACAACATTGCCGTTTCTGGATCAAAAGCTCTCATTATCAACTGGATAAATTCAAAATGTGAGTTATGGTTATGGATCCTGCAACTGTGCACGTGTTTTCACCATTCCTGGCCATTGCCAGAGTGATGGGAGTTGGTGTCCAACATCTGGAGAGATGCAGGTTCTCTACCCCTTGTCTAAGATATATAACCAGATGTTGTCCTGTTAAATACACTGTGCTAAGAAAAGCCAAGAATAGGCTCTGTAGACGCACATGAAGATGACTGATTTACTTAAAAGTCAAAGCACATGGGACCAAGCCCATAAAACTGTTGCTTTGATGATCATAGACTCACTCATTTATAAGCAGTTGAAGCAAAAGCACTCAATCAAAAATGTTCCCAATGCTGTTCTCTGAGTCAAGGGTGTACATGTTGGTCTGTGCAGCCAGAAACTGGAAAAGCGAACATATTTTCTGAGTGGTCTCTAGAGACACTGGAAGGTCCACCTCTCTTTAGTTTTCTGCAAGCCTTAAATATGTGCATTGAGCTCCATTGTGCCTATTTCTTTGACTGAAATGGGTTATTTTTGTAGCAGCAGCAATTGTGCAATGGAGAGAAACCAGCTAGTTACATGTCTTCTGGGACAGCTGAGCCTCCAAACATGTATCAGTTGCGTTTTCTCTTGCCAAAGTCCAGCTATTTAATGAACTTTGCCAGTGCTCGCAAAATAATATACCAAACCCGAACATCAACTGCTTTTATGTCTTCTGAAGAATATTTCACATATTGCAGTGTTTTTACATAGCTAGGATAATCATCTGTGCATTAGAATAATTACAGTAATAATAATAATTGCTCTTCTAAAAAAATAAGGCTGCCTTCAGATGGTGGCCGGTTGTATCACTAGCAAGGAATAATGCAGAATATTGCCCCTTCACCATTATCACTTATTAGATGAACAATCCTGTTCACATCCAAGTATATATTTTATTTTATTTATTTATTATTCATATTTCTATCCCGCCTTATACCCGAAGGTCTCAGGGCGGGTAACAATCTTTAAAACAACAAATTAA
>MTQE01002208.1:21616312-21639133 GCA_014337955.1 Aspidoscelis marmoratus | reverse complement strand
TACCCGAAGGTCTCAGGGCGGGTAACAATCTTTAAAACAACAAATTAAAAACAATTTTAAAACCAATAAAAAACATTTAAAGGATTCAGCATATTAAAATACTAAAATAATAGTATCTGCCATTGGGGAGGGGGAGTATAATCACATCAGCCAAAGGCCGGAGCAAAGAGGTGCGTATTCACCACCTGCACTAGATATTTGGAAATGTGTGTCGCCTTGTGATGGCATTGCTATCCAGATTTTTCAGCCCTCATCATGCATCAGCTCCAGTAGGAAGAACTAGTTGTCATGTAGGATCAGCCCTGCAGTTCAAAAAAACATCTGGAGGGCAGCCCTGCTGGCCAGCCCTGCTCTAATCATGCTTGGACCAGAAGGTCCTTCAGCCAGAGAGCTACTTAAAGCAGAGTACTCATTAGTGCAAAGAACAGCCCTTAAACCTTATAGGAAGCAGGAAAATCTCTGGAATAAATTGTGTGGGTTCTGTATACATGCAGGCTGCATCTCTGTGGCATCAAACTCAGTGCAGGTTTGGGCTTCCCTGAAGGCCTCCCCTGGCTTTAAACAGCCCCAGGAAGGGGTTTGACAACTCTACTGCCATTCCCAAGGCTGCCATATTGAAGTCTTTGCACAGCGCTTAGAGGACCTCCTCCACCTCCATGTGCAGGTATGGAAGGCTGGGCAGAAGCGCAGACCATTTGCTTATGGTGAGAGCCCAGTGCAGTGCACAAGAAGGAGCTTCAGAGCCGCTTCCCACGCACTGAGGTCCCTCCACACACCCTCACACTCTCAGCTTGAGGTGCTGAGGAGATGAGGCGACTTCAATGCACCACCAAGCTGGTCTGAAAGCTGCATGGAGATGCAGCTGCAGCCCCCTTTAGCAGTCTACAAGAAATGTAGGTGGCTGCTTGCACAAACGGCATTGCAGTTAACAATCACTTCCCGACACATGCATCTGAAGTAGGGTTGTGCATGAATATGCAAAACATTTGAAATTCAATCGAATTCATTTGAATTCGGACATTCAAATTCAATTTTTTTAAAACCTTTTGAATCATTTGTATGAATTATTCAGACATTTGTATGTGCGAGGATATTTATTTATTTGCTTGCTTGCTTGTTTGTTTGTTTACATTTCTATCCCACCCCATACCCGAAGGTCTCTGGGCGAGTAACAGCAGATTAACCAGCAGATTAAAAACAAGATAAACATTAAAACAAGATACACATTAAAAACAGAATACAGATTAAAAGCACTTTAAAAATTCAGCAAGTTTAAGACAGTGCACTGCATATTACGTTCGTAGTGACTGCAACTGGGGAGGGGGTGGGGAGAGAATATAATCACCTCGGCCAAGGGCCAGGGCAAAGAGGTGCGTCTTTACTGCCGTCCTAAATATACGTAAGGGAGGGGCATGAACGCACCTCGAGGGGGAGACTATTCAACAATCTGGGGGCTATCGCTGAAAAGGATATGTACACATTGCATATGTATCTGCACGCATCTTATTCATATCTGTATGCATTTGTGCGGATACATACTGGACGAAAACTGGATGCCTGTGTGATAAAAACAGGATCAGCATTTGTATATTCAAATATGGATCAAATATTTGTACGAATAGATACGAATGTATTCAGTCTGAATCGAATGTAAATACATTTGAATTTTAAACATTCGAATCGATTTGAATCTTCAGATATTCAATTCAGTTTGAAGCGAACGCTGAAAATTGCATTTGTGCACACCCCTGATCTGAAGTGGCTTCATATAAGCTGCACGGTATGCTCTACATGTGGGATTCATATGGTTTAAGGCTGCTAGTTTAAAATGCTGTAAACCTGTGGAAGAGAAGGCTTTCAAAATAAATAAATAAAGTGGTTTTGTTGACAAACTTTACATTATAGGACTGGTTTAGATCACAACAGGGAGGAAGATGGGGGGGGGGGTCTACAATCCCAATTCTTTGAAGAAGTGAGTGTGGCCACAACCTACGATGAATGAGTGATATTAATCAGAACTGAATTGTTCTGCTCTTTACCTTTCTGTAATTAGAGATCTGGGGCGTTTTTGCAATGCCTTTCTCATCCCATGGCTGGGAAAGGAGCCCAATCAACTAACACTGACTAGCGCTTACACTTGCAATTGCTACTCAAGATTAGCCTACACACACACCACGTGATCAAACACCTACCTCTGTTCAATGTCGTGCCGGTCTTCTTCTTGGTGCTACCATCTGCACGTGCATCAGCGCCATTGCTATGACAACACTGATGCTCTGCACAGTCACGGTTGCAGTTTCAGCCTTGCCAGCACACTCGCACGGCAGCTCCGATGACTTCCCCAGCCAGCAGAAGTGTGAATGCTCGCTGGCTGGATGCTTTCAGGTAAGTTGGGGTAAGGGTCAGTGAGCTTGTAGAGCACATTTTTTTGTGATCTGCAGCTAGTATGTAATTAGGCAACTTCTGGGCAGGCAGGGGGTGTTTCTATGCTGTAAATGCCTCCTATCAGTGCAGATGCAACTGCCCAGATATTGGCCAATTGCATACTATGGGCAGAAGTGTGCATTCAGCCCTGGTTAGCCAAACCATAACATTTCGTTGATGCTTCTTGAATGGGGATGTGAAAGTTGTGCAAGGGCTCTGTAATCTGGCCCTGGCGTTTTTAATTTATCACGTGTCTGTTGCACAGTGTTTGCACAAGCAATTACTGAGCACAGTTTGCATGAACTGCATGAACTGCATGCCCTGCATGGTTCACATATGGCCCCCAATCCTGCTGAAAATCTTCCTTTGTGCAATTCTTCACCATGGGCATACCCCTATTTTGGTTTTCAATCAATAGACATTATTACCTGTTTTACTTCATGTTACAAAGTACTGCACTTGAACATGAGCAAATCGGAACATTGCTATAGAGCAGCAGTTATCAACCTTCCTAATGCCGCAACCCCTTAATATAGTTCCTCATGTTGTGAAGACCCCCAACCACGGGGGTGGGGCAGCTGGGAGGGGGGAGGTAGGAGCGGCAGGAGACGCACCGCGACCCCTCTGAAAGGGTGGTTCAACCCCCAAAGGGGTTGCGACCCACAGGTTTAGAACTGCTGATATGGAGGCTGAGTGGAAGAAAAGAAAGCAACCATTCTTGAAGGCTCACAGCATCATGTTGCAGTACAAAATTGAAGTTAGCGCTTTGCCATTTTGGGAAATCAGCAACAAAGCATAGCTCATTAGCTGTTTGTGTAAGCTGCAGACAATAACAATGGTTTACATGAAATATGCATGGTTCATGTTCATGTTGATATTAGCTGTTGAAGGCATGTGTATTGAGCTTCATGTGTCAGAATGGTGCCTCCTGTATTCACGATACATGTCTCCTAAAGCAGGCTTTCATTCTAATCTTTTGGTTTTGTGTCTTTTGGTTATCACAACGTGACTGACCCACTAATAATATCAATCCATTAATCTCTCTCTCTTTTGGTCACATGATTAAGTCATCCTAAAAGTTAGCTACAGATGTGACTCATTTCCTGCAGGCCTACTAGAAACAAGTTCCAAGCTGACTCAGCATAAGAAGACACAGATGTACTGGCCTGAAAGCAAGCCACACCCAGATCAAGGGCTTTATTACCCTGTAAATGTTCAGATTAGAGGATGGCGCTATGGAGGTCTTTAAAATAAATGGAAAGAAATTAATAATTGAGAGGTGACAGTAGACATGCTTTTTATTATACCTTATATTGTTCTATTATAATTTTAAATGAGAAAAAGCAACAAGAGAGGGAAAGGGAAAACACATACCTCCAGTGTATGCTTCTATGTCAAACATCACTACAATGAAACATGAACCAGCAACTTTTGAAATGTAATTCTAACAACAGATTACTGTATGATAAATCACTTTGGCAGTGCAAAACCTATATATAGAAAAGTATTCATATGGGTCTTATGATTACCAGATCTTAAAGTAACAGACAAAGATATTGCAGCTATGAAGGAAATTAAATAATGGAAAGTATAAGGCTTGTTGGTCCAACAGGAGAATAGATTTAAAAGAAAAAATACGCAGTTTTCATTTTAAACCTCTCTCCTTTCGCAGTTTGTCCTGGCATTAGGGGATGGTTGGGTGCTGTTTTGGTTGTTTTTAACCTATATATTTAAAGTTTCATTGTTTTGTTGTGTTCTACAACAGGTGAAACCTGTTGCACAAGCTTTAGCACTGCCCAGCAGCCTTCAGCAGATTGAGAGAAACTGTAGGGCTTGTGTTTTCATGGCTGTATTTTCTCCTCATTGTTTTTTATGCCTGCAGGAGGCTGACTTAGGTTTGAGCATGCGGTAGCAACCCATCCATTGCCTAGCTGGGAACTATCTCCATAGACAATTCCTGCCAGGTCAACATCATGAATGGTTGGGTCCTTTTGCATGCTGAGCGCTAGAACAGGCCTATTCCTGTCCAGCTCCTCTAGCAATGAATAGGGGCAGCTTCCCTACTCCATTCCTTTTGGGATGTCCTGACATCAGAAGTCCCACTCACCACTCAATGCAATTGGACAAGGGGACCTTGCATCTGATATGCAAGGTTAGGGAGAAGCTTGAGGTTTGACCCTTCAAACGTTGAAGGTCCAAACCTAAAGACCCCTCACCTTGCCATACTGTCTCATGCCAAGGGCTGTCCACAGAAGGTAAGTAGCCACCTCAGTGATAGTTACAGCAGATCAAGGTACAAACACGGTATTTCCACAAGCTGCCTGGAACAGCCCCCTAGGCAAATGGGACACCCCATGCCTCATTTTGATGCCAAAAAGCTTTGTAATCCTTTCCCACTGTAGTGCACTTAGGCTGGGACACGCGAAGACAGATTCCCATTTACACTTGGCCAGTAAGGGACAAGCCTTTCCATCGAACTGGGCATTGTGTGCAGGCATGTGCCATGCCCCAATCGCAGGCTGCAGCACACACACACGCACAACACCACGGATTGGACTCACAAGACCTGCCCACCAGGGCCTATCAGTCCAATCCTGACCTCCAAAGAGGTAAGTCATGGGCTGTCCCCTGGGTGGGGGTGGGGGCACAAGTGGTCCCTGTGGGCTCCAGTCGATGGGATCTGGTTGGCTAAAGCCCGCAGGACCCCAGGATGGGATGGGATGGTCTTGCCCCTCCCCTGAAAGGGGCTGTTGGCCAGAGGGCCCGTGAAGACCCAATGGCAGTGGGGCAGGGCAGGGCTGAGAGGTGTCCGACATGGCAGGTGCGAATGCTCTCCTTGCCAAACAGCTCTGGGATGGCGAGGGACAGCCTGGGCCGGGCATGGAGCATGATTTCATGCTCCATATTCTGGCCATAATTAGGCCGCCTTGGGACGGGACGGTTCCGGATTGAACCACCCAGCTGGCAGAGTGAATGCTCTGTCCCAGGGCTGGCCTAACTGCAATATAGAGGCCCTAGTGTGAATAGGCCTCTGGGCTTTAATTCAGGCAAGACTGTGTCACTATGTACCCTATAAAAACTAGTCTGGGATCAGGTGTGCAGAATTCTCTGGGCAAGGCTGCATCCCAGACCAGGTTCATTATTTGCGAGTGTTCCTGAGTTTGGCATTGCTTCTAGAGATCCAGGATACATCTCTAGAAAGAAGCACTTTGGCTCAGTATCAACTGGTATACCAACTGCTCTCTTTCCTGGAGTAAACAGTCCAGACAAGTGTCACACCTGGCTTGGTTGTGCATGGCTTGCATATTACTGCAATCAGCTCCTTTTTTCCTTAACCCTTGCTTCCTGCCTCTGTAGTAGGTTTAAGGTCACCTCAGAAAAACCTTGTTATCATACCAGCTGGCAGAAGGGAGGGGGAAGAAAACAAGTTTCTGTATTGTCTCTATTGCTGCATCCACACAAGTGAAGCATTCTCCATCATGTTTGCCATTATCCGTGTTGGTTTGTGCAGCGGAGAACAGAAGAAGATATACTGCAATTGGCGGAGTGTCTTGGATGTCAGCAAGCCATGGTAAACTGGGCACTGATGCATTGCAGAAGAAAGCTTAGTTTGCAAAGTGAAAAACTAATGGCAAAGTGTGCCACTGAAATGGATCCTCCTCAGACCCCTGGCCTTTGTTCCTGGCCATTGTGGAGTTTGTGCAAGCTTCAGAGTAGTGTGGGGCCTATTCCAGAACCGGCCAACCAAGTGTAGGCAGTTTTGACGTGGGACATCTGGGCAGCTCCAAATGCAGAAATGGCCTTAGTCATGGTGTAGTCTTCCTTACATTGTTTGGCATTCTATACCCCTGGAAAGCTTGGGAAATGCCAGAGGAGATTATCTTGTTGGGACGGGGGTGGAGGTGTTCCTTGTGACTATAGTGATAATAATTTATGGCACAATTCTGTTTTTTGGCAGCACAAAGTTCTGGTACTATTGAACCTCTCAGTTCAAGAAGCCCTCCATACAGCCCCTGGGCAGACACTGGTGGGTCAGCAGGATGTCATAGTGCTCAGCTAGGGATGGAGAATCACTGATCTGTACTTGTTTATATTTCAAGACACCATTTCAACCTGGATACTTCTTGAGAACACTGCAAATAGTTTTGAGTGAACCACAGCAGCATCTCAGGATTTTCAGCTGTTCTCAGAGAAAAATAGATAACCAAAATCAAGAAGCCCCAGGTGGTATATTAACTTTATAGGCAATCAGTTATTGGCGTCTTTCCACACTCAGAGAGAAAGAGGGGGTGTTTTAAAAACCCATACAGGTCGACCAAGATTAAAAGTTGAGAGGGAAGAGGAAAGAATTAGAACAATGGTTGCCAGATAATAGTGTTTAAAAGAATGAAAGACTGTATTTTGGGTCTGGAGCCCTCCTCCTCAACATTTTTAAACACAACCATGTTTCTTAAATAATAGAAGGGGCTATTGGGCAGTCTTAGGAGTTTCCAAAACTTCCATTCAGCTCAGCAGGGGGATGCTTTCAGAACTCAGTGTTGAAAACCACTCATTTGCAAATTGCCATCAGAAGAGAAAGGAGGTAAATGGGGCAAGAAGGAAGATCGGCGTTTGCTTTCTTTAGAAAATTAGTTATCAAGTGGGGAAAAGAATTCAGCGTTGTCTTGTTGAAGCAGATTCTTCAAGCGCCAGGAAAATTGAGAACAGGCTTGCACGCTGGAAGAATGTCTGTGTCTTTGTAGAAGATTTAATATCTCCTCCACCTCCAGTGTAAATTAGATCTGGGCACTTCAGGTGCAGCCAAGGAGATGTTTTCTACACTGATTTGTTATACATTACATCTCCGTCCTGCTTGGAGGAAGTCCAGTGGGGACAGATAAATCTTTCAGGTCTTTGGGGAGAATGGGAAGCATTATTTTGGTTTCTCTTGTTAGCAGGGAGTGTGTGTAGAATATTTTAGGCCCTAGGTGTCTGCCCTAGTTCTTTTCTGTAAATTGGTCTCTGAGCTATAACAAAGGAATTATGAAGCCGAGGGCTTCCAGATGACATTAGTACCACAGTTTGAATCAGTACAAGGATCAAGAAAAGTAGGAACTGGGATCCCACAAAATATAGAGGCTCTCAGTGTCACCATCACATCTGGAACTTCTGTGCACTCTCTCTCCTTAAAGGCACCAGGTCACCTCAACACTGCTGCCAATCAGACCCCCAAAAATATATTACCTGGTTTTATTCTTTGCTGCTTTCTTAATTGACTGAAGAAATGTGGTGGCAGAGTTATCTGCCTTGCATGTAGAAGATCTTAGGATCATTCCTGGATATGTTCCTTAAATAATCCAATGGATAACTACAGAACTTTCATATTCTTGCCAAGGAAATGTCATGCAGTACTCAGGATCTGAAGTAAATATGAGGTCACCCTCTTCTTCCTTTACTTTAATTAGCTATGTGATTTGACAGGTGGCTTTTGGTGGAATTAAAATAATTTTGCACAATGTTTTTACAAATAGCCAGTTTTGTTATTTTTGACAAACTGAAACGTATATCAGCAGTGGCTGGTGCAGGTGAGTGGAGGTGAAAGGTCCTCCCCTCACAGAGCACTGCTTTGCAGACTCCTTTTGAATTCCATGTGCTAGTGATAAATCTTCCTTTGATCCGAAGTGGCACTTGGTCTATGCTCATCCATGCCAGCCACTAGCAAGGGATGTTAAAAAGCTATCCAAGGTAAGATCTATATTGCACATTTATGTCATAGTGGCCACACACTGAGTGTGCAGGGAATCACTCATTTCTGGCATTGAGTGCACTCAAAGAGTGCAAGATCTGCATAGCTTCACACTCAACATGTGCACATGCCAGTGAAAATGCTATAGCAAGTGCCATAGCAGCAGAGCAATGTGAACAGCTCGGATAGTTCTCCCTGCCACTTCCTCTTCAAGGAGCTATGCATTACAGGGTCAAAGGTCCATGAAGTACTGTAGGCTGGTTTATTGCCCTAAAGAAACAAGTGTGAAATCTGGGAACGTTCCTGGATTCTCCAGTAATGCTTGAAGCTCAGGTGGAGGCTATGGCCAGTGATGTCTATTTCCAGTTCTGTCTGGTTCACCAGCTACAGCACTTTCTTGTACAGAGCCAGTCTGGCCACAGTAATTTATGCCCTGATAACTTCCCAATTGGACTATTTTAATAAGAACTTTAAGTAAATCAGAAGTAGGAATCCAACCAGGAAAGCATTGGAACATTAGGCGACGACAGATAGAAAAAGATAATCAGAGAGGACACAGAGATTGCAGATAGGCTAAATGAATCTGTTGCCTTTGCTTCCACTGAGGAAGACAAAAGGGCATATGCCTGCAGCTGAGCCAAACTTTTCAGGGAGACAGGTCCTCTCCTGTCTTAATAAATTAAATGCTAACAAATCACCAGGACTGGATGGAATTCATCCAAGAGTTCTTAAGGAACTCAAATGTGAAATTGCTGCTTTTCTAGCCAAAATCTATCATCTTTCCTTAAGACCAGGCTCTGTGTCTGAAGACTGGAGGGCAGCAAATGTAACACCACCACCAACAACAAAAGGATCCAGAGGTGATCTAGGAAATTACAGACCAGTCATCTTAAGATTAGTAAATTGCTGGAAACTTCATTAAGGATAAAATTAGTATACATATGGGGAGGAGCAAGCATTGCTGAAGGAAAATCAGCATGGCTTCTGTAAAGGTAAATAATGCCTTACAAACCTGTTAGAATTCTTTGAGAGTGTTAATATGCAATATGAAGTTGACATTATCTGTCTGGTCTTTTGGAAGGCTTTTGACAAAATCCCTCATCGGGGGTTCTTGAAGAAATTTATTAGCCATGGGATAAGATCCTGTCCTGGATTGGCAACTGACTCAAGGACAGAAATCAGAGGATAATAATAAATGAACTAGTCCTTCCAGTATTGGGACTGGTGCATATTAATTTATTCATAATAATAAATGATGTAGAAGTAGGGGTAAGCAATGACATAGTAAAGTTTGCTGATGACACTAAATTATTCAGAGTCGTAAAAACTGAAAAAGATTGCAAAATGCTTCAGAGGAATCTCTTGATATTGGGTGAGTGGACAGCCAAGTAGCAAAAGGACTTCAGTCTTAGGCTCTGTCCAGATGGGCTTATAGAAGCATTATGTTTGTGCTTTGATGGGCTTGACAAATGCATCTGTGGCAACTCCTCCACAGCCCCACTATATTCCCCTTAAAATCTATTATAACCTGTTGCAGGAAACCTGAATGCTGGTGGCAGGTTTTCCTAAAAAAGTGTTATAACTCACATTGTAGCCAGAGCCGTTATCATTGCTATAGCCACTGTATATGTGCAGGGGACAAAAAGACTGCCACATATATGTGGTGGTGGTGGTGGTGATTGCACAGCTCCAGGTATTTCGTGCTGGTGAAATCCCCAAATATGTGTGTTACTAAAAAGCACACAGATGTGCCAGCCCCTACGCTATACAGCCAACGTGTGATAATTCTTGAGGGACTATACTCTGGAATATCATGTGCTAGCAAAATGTTCAGCCGACATCTGGAGCTGGCCTTAGGAAGTGCAAAGTAATTACTGAGGTGAAGAATCCCAATTATGTCTATGAGCTGAACTTTCTGTGACAGACGAGAAAAGGGATCTTGGGGTTCTGGCGTACACCCCAGTGAAGGTGTCAGCCAAGGGTGCAGTGGTAGTGAAAAGAAGCAAATTCAATACTAGGTGTGATTAGGAAGGGAATTCACCTTAAATTATAAGGCCCCAAATGACTTGGGCCCCCAAATATCTAAAAGAACATGGAATACTCTGTCTTAAGGTCTGTAGGGAAGTCCTCCTGGTTGTATCACATGTAGCGCATGCATTCACGTGCACTTGCACGCACACACACACACACACACACTAAGGTGCAAGAGGCATCTTCACTTTACATGTCCAGGATGGTTATTGATGTTTTATATCAATCCACTTTTATTATTAATTGTGTTTTATACTGGTTTTATTGTGATCCACCTTGAACTCTCTGGGCATAGAGTGGGATAGAAATACAAACAAATAAATCAAACTACAGTGGTTATGCATGCTTTCTTAAATCTGTCAAAAGCTATGAAGACTGACATGTAATCACCACAATTTGTTGAGCTACTATATATTCTTTTGAAAGTTTACTCTAATCCAAGTTCTCTGGATACATTTCAAAAGCAGCCTGACCTTTGCATTTCCTGTTTTTGGCTTGCTTAATGGTTCTGCCTACATTCTACCAAAACGGGGAAAAAGCAAGGGGAAAGTCCTAAAAATTCCCAGTGGGTTTCATAGAAATCAAGCCAATTCTTACATAATCTGAGAATGGATGTAAGTAAAACTGAAGATTGTTTGCATATGTGCGCATAGTAGCTATTTTGAAAATTCCTTGGACTATAATTCAGAAATGTCATTGTAACGCTGACTTCTCTGTCTCTAGCTGCTTCCCTTTAGGGATCTGGATCTACTCACCTAGGCTCCCTCTACACATACAAAATAGTTTATAGTAGCATGTGGACATGTGTGCTCCCACCTCACTGCTAATCCACATGAAAGACCAGGGATGCAACCAGCTTTAAGATGCTTCTGGGCTGCATCTAGGAGGGGGAGGCGTGGACACATAGTCATAGGCCACAGTTACATGTTACCATTTTAATCCATGTCCAGAAGGTAGCTTTATCCAAGCCTTTTTCAGCCAGGAGCAGTTTGATTACACATTCCTGCTACTGTAGCTGAAGCATGGGGGGGGATGCTCTGCTTGATGGGAAGGCATTCTGGGAGGGCAAAGAGGGGCCAAGGTGACAGGTGGATGTGGGAGGAGGGAGATCATGGTGAGGCAGTGGTGACGGAGTGGGAGGGAATGTCAGGGCAAGAGGGAAGGAGAGGGGGAAGGAGATTGGGGTGGGTGGAGGGAGATCATTGTGATGACAGCAGCAACAGGACAATGAATGGAAAACTATGGCGCCAGATGTTTTGGGAGGAAACAGGGACAAACAAAAGATTTCTAAACATTTTCCAGATCAGGTAAATGACTGCAGTGGTTAAATGAGCTATCAGTCAGATGGTTAAATCAGCTAGCAGATCCTTGCAAGCTGATCGGATGTTGTTGCACAGATAGTTGTTTTTGGTGGAAAGTGGCAATAGAGGACAGGGTAGGTTCAAGGTGAACCTGCCCATCCCCATGAAAACCACGGCAAATTCCTGCATTGGGATGCTGCGGTTTTCTCCACCACCACCCTTACCTGAGCATGTAATTGCCCGGGTAATGGCTTGATTTACCCCAAACAACTGCCTGACAGCTACCCTGCAGTCACCTGGGCAACTGTCAGGCTGTCAAGAGCAGGGCAGAGCTCCAGTAAGACTAATCATTTTAGCAGAGCTGTGCTTGTGTGCAGGACAGCTGCTCAGCTGTGCAGGACAGCTGTCAGGCGGTTGTTTGGGGTAAATCAAGACCTTACCTGAGCGATTATACACCCAGGTAAGGGGGGACAGTTGCGATTGCAGCATTAGCAGCGGGGACAGCGAAGCCCCGCCTGCTAATGCTGCAATCGTAACCCAGGGGTGTCCCCATGCCCCCTTTATAACCCGCTCTTGCCCTGTCATTCAGGGCAAGAACAGTTATAAAGGGTTTTTTTTGTTTCGATTTAGAGCATTTTGTCGCTCATGTAGCCCAAATTAGGTCTTTGCATGGGGACTCTTGCGAGGCAAACTAACTTTCATCTCGCAATATCCTTGCCATGGGGACGAGCACTGAGTGCACATCCCTTACCCCTTTTGAATTGGACTCCATCCATGTATAGTTGCTACACATGTCTGGTTATTTGAAACGTGGATGATAATAGTAGCTTAGTTAAGAAGTTTAAAGGAATGTTCTAATACAAAATTGCAGATCGAAATAAGACAGGGAAATGTTTCCTCCCATTCTGCCTGTGAACATTGTGCTGGAATCTCATGCCACCATAAAAGTTTCATCGCCTCCACAAGGGAAAGAAGGAAGGGAGGCCCTCTCACCCTAAGCTGACCTCTTAGTCCACTTTGGTCTTTGGCTACTGTTTTTAGAAGAACAGAATGTTTTATACAAGAAAATGCCGTTTTTGTGTTGGCCTTTTGCTGCAGAAAAGGAAAGGGAGCAACGCCACTACCTAAGGATCACACGAGAAATGTGTGAGGCTCAAGGGTAAAGAAGTATAAATATGGAGCAGTGAGTTTTAGAGCCGAGGATGTCATAGGTATGAACGAACAAGAGAAAATAACCTTGACCTAAAGGAGCAAGAAGGGTTTAAATTTACCATATGAAAAAGAGGACAGGGTTCCTGCTGCCCTAAGCGTTGCACTGAGGAGGGAATGGGAGCAGATACAGCTTGTCATGCAGGCAGGATCTGCTGAAATTGCCTCTTCTATGCACCTCTTAAAACAAGCAGGAACTCTATTCAATTTTTCATATGGTGAACTTAGAATGGCAGGAGAGGCTGTAGCTCAGTGCTAATGCAAGCATCCTGGAAAGCAGAGGGTTGCTGGTTCAATCCCCAGGCTCTCCCCAGAAGTAGGTAATGGCAAACCACTTCTGTATCTCTGCCAAGAAAACTGCATAGAGGTGCCTGTGGAGTGCCCATGCAGTCAACCAGGAGTCAGCCACAACTCAGTGGTACAGAAACAACAACAATGATCTTAGAACAGGGACCAGATGAGAAACAGAAATTAATGTTAGAGCTATCTGTGATTGATTTGCTTTGATCTCTGAAAGTTGCCATTGACAGCACTTTGGCAAAGATGCAGGGCTTGGCCTTTTATTTTATTAGCATCAATTGGGGAGAATTTGATGGCCTAATTGGTACACTGAAGAAAGAAAAAAAAACTTGCTCTAGCTCTTGGGGGTTTGTGATGCCTGAAGAATATATGCTATACTGTTTGCTCCACAGAATCAAAAGGAGAAACAATAATAATGATAAAAAGGCAGATGAGTCACTGGTAATCTGTTCTCCTGCACAAATAAATTACAGCTCAATGTTTCATCAGGTTTTTATAAATAAAAGGCACTTATGCTGGTTTGTGACATTCTGACCTCACAGCAGTCTTGAAATAATCCCCTGCTTGACTTTTTAAACTATTCATTTACAAACAGCAGGTCTCCAAGTTAAAAACCATGCAAGCTGGGCAGTTGCTGGTTTCCAGTCCTAGCACATCTCTGTTTTAAAAGAAGACTAATCATGGAGTAGAAGTCTATGGCATTTTTAATATACGGCTCTACATATACTCTCTCTCTCTGTGTAAACTAAGACAGTTAAACAGATATTGTGATAGCAATTTAATTGCAAAATAAATCAACTGATTCACCATTAAGCGATTTAAGCAATTAAGATGAAGGAAAGAGGGGGCAGTTTTTAATAAAATTGGTACAGGTTTCAGCCAATTAATTTAAAGCTACTTTGAGCGAATCCCCACAGCAAGCTTATTTCGAATTCAAAACGTTTTCAATCCTTGCAGACCCCACGTCAGTTTGGCTTAACACTTTCCGCGTGTTAAATCACCCCAAAGCATTGTAAATGTTAATCCTCATTTCAACAGGTCTCACTCCAGTTTGTGCGCTTGAATCGTTTTACATTTTTTACTGTGGGAAACCTTCCGTGTTAAGGGATGAGAATTTCCCTCCCCCAATAGCTTGCTTCCAAAGCAAGCTGTAAAATCCACCCCTTAAAGCTACACTGTAGTGATCAAACCACTTCACACCTGATAACGATCTTGCCACTGAAAGTGCTGACCTTCTGAAAAGGGAAAAGAAACAAAAGCAGCTGCCGGTTTGGGGAGATGTGTGAATGTTTAAAGTGAAGGGGGCATGAGTTGCTGCTGCTGCTGTGTGCCCTGAGCAATGAGGAGAGGAGGGGAAAGAATTGCTGGCTGTCCACTGCCGTTTTTCTTCCATCCAGGCAAGCAGCAGCCACCCAGCCACCCAGCTAGGCTCCGTGAAGGGGTCCCTTATGGGTGGTGCGTTCATGCCAGGAGGAAGAGGACAGGGCAGCCCCGAAAAGCGGTTTTTAAAAAGTAGCCACTGGAGTCCCCTCCTTGAGTCATGTACGTCCTCAGAATCCGGATTGAACACGATTCTGGCTGAAAGTAATGGGATCAGGCAAATTCACGTTTGCATCCGGTTCTGTTATTTCGGTTTAGGGAAACTAGATTAAGCTTCTAATGGTGATGCGGCCTTTGTGTCTTATGGTTCTTTCAGTCCTCGATTGGATGGCACTTGTATCTTCTGAGAATCTGTAAAAAGTAGAGAGGACAGAAGGTCTTGGTGTTCTCTCTGGGCCATAGGACTGTGAAGAGCCAGGCTGCGATCACACTTACGTTCTAATTCAGCTTCAGTCCATTTTCAGAGAGGAAGAACACAGCAGCAAAGTGACTTGTGATTTCCCTTCCATGTTATCTAACTCCAAAGGTGGATTTCCTGACAGCCTGTTCCCATTACAAACTTAAAATGGTTTGGAAACAGTTTCGATCCTCACAGTCCCCACATCAGGTTGGCTTAACACACTTTCCACGTGTTAAATTGCCCCAAAGCGTTGTAAATAAAACACTCATTTCAACAGGTCTTGTTCCTGTTCTTGCATTTTAAAAGGTTTACATTTCTTACTGTGGTAACGGTACCATTTCAGTGGGATGAGAATACGTGTTAGGGTTTCCCTCCCCCAATAGCACTCTAGGAACTACCTGCCCTTGTCATGTCAAAAATTTTGCAGCAGGAGGAACCCCAATCAGAGAGAGGGGGTGGGCACCATGACTGGTGGGAAGAAAAATATATGCTTTCCCAAATGAAGTTTTCAAGTGCTTTCAGTAATGGGATCAGGCAAATTCATGTTTTCATCTGGTTCTTTTATTTCGGTTTAGGAAAACCGTTTTAAGCTTGTAATGGGAACGGGGCCTGAGTTAGATAAAACCAAAACAAACTATTCACTTTGCCAATGAGTTATCTCACTCTGAAGCTGGATTAAAATGTAGGTGTGAACACAGCCTCAGACACAACTGAAAAGAATAACCAACAGTAGAATGTCCCTGGAGGAAGACAATAGCAAATCACTTCCCTGTCCTTGCCAAGAAAGTACTGTGGATTTAACTATGTAGCCAACAAACCCTCAGCTTGCCTTTGTTTCTGTGAATGTATCAGGAAAAGCAAGAGAAATGGAAATCCTTTTTTTCACCCATGCTCCTACTCCACCCCCCCTCAAGAAGCTGGAGGTAAGCAACCTTCTTAGTTAGATCACCCCCCAAATCACCCATTCTTCAATAAGTCTTCTTTGGCACTTTCAACTTGTATGTGGTTTTAATACTTAACCAGGCCTGTGCCATTCCTCAAAGATCTACACCCTTATATTGTGGAAGAGGATGGGCACTTTGATGAGATAAGTGCATTGGCAGGCATTTCTTTGCATTCATTTGGAGTGTAGAGGCACCCAACAATCAACAATAGAGACATTTTTGCCAAGGGCAGGAATTGTGCCCTATATGCAAAGGTGTCTCTGAAGGCAATCACGACCCTCACTTGCAGTGGGCTCATCATAGAGCAGCCAAAGATATGCTCATGGGTGCCTTCATCATAAGCGAAGACATGACCTTAGTCAAAGTTCTGAGTGTTCCAGAGCAGTTGGTTATAATATCATGCTGTCATCCCTCAGTATCCAGGCATGAAAAATGCAGAGCACCCTGTACTTCTTGAGAGACAAATGGGAAGACCAAATACTTAGGCACAGATGGAAGGCTCATGCTTTGCATACCTACTAAAGATGTACAGCGCCACAATTTAAAATGATACCTGTCAAGCAAGACCCCTAAAAGGGTAATGAGTACTATTCACTGCCTTCTCTCGCCCCCACCCCTTTGAACAGTCCATGCCCAGATGGAACTGATGCTGTTAAAAAGCGTATTTGGGATGAAGCCTTTCATAACGTCCTTAGCTGAATATCTCACTTACAAAGGCCATATCTCCACTTACAGGGTGAGACACCCAGTAACTACCTTCTGCTACCTTCACTCCGTTCATAAGGACAGAAAGCATTTTTCAGTGATCACCACCTCATTTTTGGCTGTAATCATTGACCAAGTCACTACTTTTCCTGGATGTGATGTGTTACCAGAACAACATTCTAGTGCCCTACACCACGATAGATATCTTTGCTGAGTACCTCTTTCCCTACCAAGAAGTGGAAACACTGGAGCATGTTTTACTATAGGAATATAAATAATAAATACTGCCACTTTATAGGGTGTGATCACACCAGCCTGATCTAGGTCATCCTGTTAAGAAACCGAATAAAGCCTTTCTAATCCTGTCCACACCTGTCCCTGATAATCAGTCCTCAAATCATTTTCAATTCAGGCTGCTATGCTCAAACCTTTTCTGTTATCTCCCCAAGTCTCCTTTTACACTTTCTCCATCCCTATTGATTACATCAACACCACCTGCATTCCGATAGGATGAAGTTCTGTCAATCAATAGTGGCAGAGAGGTGTGTTTGGAGTTATGTAATACTGAAGGCAAATTCAGGGAACTGTTGGGGTGAGAGGACTGTGGCCCCAGACAACATGCATGTCCATCTCTGCAGACGTTCATTAGAAAAAGGAGAGGCTGTAAGCTGCTGTTTTCCCTCAAGCTGCTGAGGCACTTTTCCTTTTGAGTCAAAATTCCCTTTCACTGCAATGAAACCTTGCTTCCCTTGCAGATTACTGAAGTTAAATGGAAGCTACATTGTCCTTAGAACTGTGTCATTTCTACTCTTGCGCCAAGTGTTCCATCTCCCCCTCCCAATAGTGCTTTTCTGGCCACTTAATTTTTAAATCCCTTCTGTTTTTCGCAAAAGTGCACTATCAGTCTAGCAGAAAATAGAATTTTATTTTTTAAAAATGATTGACAGAGTCTGCAAGCTTGCAATCAGAACAAAAGGGGCTGGATGGGAGAGGGGGCCATCCTAGTAAAGGTGACAGAAGTGGAAAGGGATTAAAGGAAGGAGGATCACATGTGTACCACCCTCAGCCAGGCATTGGATGGTAGGGAAGCCTGGATCCACCCCTCCCAGGGTGGTTCAGCCCCCTCTAGCCTGTTTCTGCACTCACGCAGAGGAAGTGAAAATGAGCTGGCTTCCCAAGACAGCTCGAGACCTCTGTAAAAGTGGACTGCAGAGAAGCTGGCTTGAGGAGGGACAGCCCACCCCCAGGATGATCCCTGGAGAAAAACAATCTAAGCAAGTCACGGAGAAAACACCCAGAAGCCATCTTGAACAATGGGTGTGATCACGGCACTAAAGATGGCTGCTCAAGATATCTCTGATGCCCTGTCAACTTCCTGACCAAACAGCCACTTATACTTATTTATGTTCTCAGACCACAACACCATAACTGCAAGAGATGCTATCATTCTATTAAAGTTCCCACATTTATTTTACTCAAGATTCTAAGGATTTAATGTTCTACAGTTTTATCTATGCATTGTTTTGTTTTGTTTTTGTAATCCAGGTCTCAAAGTGTAAATACGGACATTTTGAGTCACCTCAATCATTGCTTGAAACGACACCTAATCATTTCCACATTCAAGCAAGCAGCTGCCATTTTATGCATCCTCCTGAAGTGCCTCTATTTAGAACAGAAAATGGCGCCTTAGATGGCAGTCCCACTTGGTAATGGGACAAAACAATTGCCACAAGATGCCTGCTGCTGCTGCTGAAAATGGAGTAGCGGTGGAAGGTGTTTTACCAGATGTCTTGCCCAGTAAGTAGAGATGCAACCTAAATATATCTTTATCAGGTGAAATCCCACAAAACTTCTTAAACAATTGCAGACTTTAAAAAAAGGGAGACAGAATCAAGACTCTAATAAAGGTAATGTAGTGCTGTTGACAGCAGTGTAGACATACAAATGGCAAAACGTAATATTCAATACTGCTTTATAAGTCATTGGATTAATATAGTTATTCCTGTAAGAGTTTACTTGTATTTCCTTCCCCTGCTCTTAAACATATCTCTCCCTTTTGACCTTTCGAGGCACATTTCAGGGGAGATTCATGTTACGGTAATCTTGGCAGGAAAGTCATTTCTGAATATTATCCCCGTCACCACCAACAATTATTTATTTATGTCGCTTGTAAACCACCCATCCTTGAATGGCTCAGGGCTGTAAACAATTAAAACTAAAACAATACAAAACACAATTATGGCAACAAATGAATACCATTCATGCTGGGAGGTATGGCCTCTGGATACACCGTGCCCCACAGATTTTGCAGGCTTTCATCTCAAGGAGCTTGAAGTTTCTGATCAGTCCCCCTATGGAACACAGTCTAGGCCACTTATGAGGTCACTTGCCACCTTGGCTGTGGCCACACCTAGCTTCAGTCCGCTTTCAGATTGAGAAAATTAATCAGCAAAGTGACAAGCTGTTTTCTTTCAGTGTTAAATAACTCTGAAAATCCACCATTGGGATAAAAAATGTGGAAAGAAAATTACTGGTCACTTTGCTGATGTGTTCTCTCGCTCTGAAGGTGGACTGAAGCTGGATTAAACCTTAGGTGTGAAAGCCCTTCTCAAGCGGGCTCTGGGCGAAGTGCTTTATTGTGGCCATGCGGACAAAGTTTATACTTATTTAACTGTTATTAAATGCCAAATTGAAAAGGGTTCTGTTGAAGGCCTCAGACCCTTACCAAAATAGCTACTGAAAAAGCCTCATCCCAAGCTGCTGGTACCCAGCAAATGTCTACCAGTAATAGGGGTTTCAGGACTTGCAGAGATGGGATCCCTTTCAGGTTACCTGGGTCTGACCCATTTAGAACTCCATTATTTCTATTGATAATATCACCACAAGCATCCTTACAATGCTGGCATGGGTATGGTTACCCATATGTGGTGTATTTATACACATATGTGGTGGTTATGCCATAATCCAGGAATTTTAGTGGCAGATTGGATTAGAGTCGAACAAAATCTTACAGATGTAATGCAGAATTATTTGTATTACGTATATTTAAGAATCCCGGTGATGTTGTGCAGAATAAGAAGTTGTTATGTTTCATGTTACCAGCAAACAGATTATAGCTATGAGTTAGAAAACACATAATCTTCTTACTATGCAGCAGTGTACAACAGGCTGAGTGAATAGGCAATTCTTGAACTATTTACATTCTAAACACAACTTTTAAATAGTATTTACTCAATCACTGTTTTACTGAGATATGGCAAGCACTAATATCAGCTGTTCCTGGTATGTGTAGTGAAAAACTTTTCTCAGTGTAGTTTAACCTTGTTGCTAATATGATATGGTTTCCTTGAGTGGTAGTCATTAGTACAGAAGGTTTATTATTGAGATGTTATGAACATACTAAGCGGGTTGGCTATTCAGTTTTGTCTGGTTTTATTGTTAATTGTTTGTAATTATGCAATGTTTTGTATATTTCTGGGTAAGAATAAATAGTTTCAAATTTGGGAAAAAAAAGTACACACATTTGTGGGTGGCTTTCCCCCCTACTCTCAACCTTTGGCAGCACCTATTGTAGTGTTCTTTCTAGGGACCAATTTGCTTGCCATACTTTAGACCAACAGAAGTTTTTGAAGTACAGAACTAATCTGGAAGTTACTCGCTAATGCACCATAGATGTGAGTTTGTTCTGTTCAATGAGAATGGCATATAGGCCACAACAAGATAATCCATTTTAGGACAGGCAGCAGACTTAGAATGTTTCTGGCCCGAAGACCATGGGCAATCTCATGGGCTTGCTCTTCCCCATAGTATTGCCACTGCACCAAAGCTCTGTGGGTTTCGTGCTGGAGGCAGACTTTCTTTCCCCACAGGGCTCTTCACTTGGGTCCATTTCTTGCAGCGGAAAAGGATTCTGTGCTAGGATAATCCAAATACAGGATAGTCTCAATCAGAGATGGAAAGAGCACAGAAGGACCAAAAATGTGCTTTTGTGGGTGATCTGTGGGACTAAGGATGGCCTGTACTTGGATAAAAGGTAAAGTGTGATCACAGCCATGATACTGAGTCTGAAAAAGTTTATTTTTAGACAGTAACAGCCACAATCCTTAACCAAAGCAGACAGTGGGTCCCAGAACCTGCATCCAAAACAAATCATGGCCATTTTGGTTAAGGGTCATGGGAGCTATTCAAAATTTTCCAAATTCTGCCTGGTGTGCTGCTATATTCTAGTTCCAGTCATTTCTGACCATTATTTGCTTAAATGGTTGGATTCTTAATAATATTAGGGGAGTGAAATACTGTCGAACCTAGCTCTTTTATGTACAGTACTCTGATTTCTCTTTTAAGACATTAAGCTCCAAGTAGAAGCAGTTGCCAGCTGAAGGGGCATATGTAATTGTTGGTTTTGCCATTTACACCATAACTTCCCATTCTTCTCTCAGGATAACTTTTCCTTGTTATGTTTCTCTCATCCCTAAAGTTCTTTGTAGTTTATTTGGGATGGGGATCTGCCTTTTGCTGATGTTACTCTATAAAAGATCAAGGACTTTGATAGCTATTCTGCTAAATCAGTCTCATCTGGAATTGAGGCATAATGGGCCTTCAAGGGGAGGGGTGCTGTTGTCCCTCAAGTAACTTGCTCAGTGCTTTCATTTGGCCAAGCAAGTTAGCTAAGGCCCTGTCCCCAAGCAATTTAAAGTCTGCTAAAACTCTTCTTTTGCCTCTGAGCGCCCCCATGCCAGGGTTTTTAACAAACTTCCAGAGCTACAAAACGAGGAAAACCCGCAACAAAAAAAAGTGCCCTTTAAATAAGACTTTCAGAGCTGTTTTTGGAAGTTGCGGGTTTTCCTCGCAACATTTACCTTGGGGACGCTCCGTGGCAAAAGGGGCAGGGATTGCTGCCTGCACACACAGCAGTAAGACAAGCAGCTTCCCTTTCTAAAGCTCAGAACTAAAGAGCCAGTATCACGGAGAATTGCAACATTGTTGCAATCGCTATGAGGTGTGAAATGGATGGATTATTGCTAGGGGTGGATTTTGACAGCAATAACAGGGAAAGTGGTGAGTGAATGAGCGATCGTGTGCTGGACAGGGTGGATTTTGACAGCAATAACAGGGAAAGTGGTGAGAGTGACTGTTTGCCGGCACGAGAAGCCATTTTGGGGGGGTGAAAGATCTGGGAGACGAACAGAGAACCGAAGGGCTGTTTTTCCTTTGGACTTGTCAGGGATTGTCTTCCTGGTTGTGGCCGCGCCAAGCGCAGTCCCTCCCCATTCCCGCTGGCACCCTATCAACAAGAGCAGGGGCATGGAGAAAAAGATGTGCACAAAGAAAACACGTCTCCCATGGGGACGGAAGGTGCGTTAAAAACGCACATTTTGCTGAGCCTCATGCGGATGCTTATTCCTGATTTGCATGGCACTTTTAAAGTCCACTTCAATAGAGTGACAGTAGAGAAGTAAATAAGTCTTTTGGGGACGCAGCCTAACAATATTTTCACTAAGGGAAAAATTATTCGCTGTCACCTTGCGTGGTCCATTTCAGCACTTAGCTTGTCATACTTCTAATGCAGCATCATAACAGGTCAGCAAAGTAGTTTAGAGAAAGGAGACTGAAGGATAGTATGACACTTCTGTATTTTCTTTAGAAAAAATACAGAATTTTCAACTACTCTTCCTCAGGAAAAAAAAAATCTCTATAAGCAGCTTAAAAGATATAAAACTGCAAAAACTGGTGGCCTGCATTCTGAAGATATTTAAAATTTAGGCATCATCTCACCAATTGAAAACTTTAAAGGCTGAGAAAAACAATAGATTTCATTGTCCTATGGAACTCCAGCCCTGACACTGGTGGGGGACTTCCTTATTTATACTTATCCTGCCCTATACCCAGGGGTCTCTGGGCGGGTAACAACTTTTAAAATTAGACATTATTAAAATAATAACAGTATGTATTAAAACAACAGCAGGAGAAGACAGCTATTAGCATAGGGCTCTTCCCTGCATATTAAGAGGAGCATTATGATAGTAGCACTCATCTTAAAGCAGCTATACACTGTTTACATGCTGCATGTTGCCACTGGCTACAATGTTGACAGTCACAGGTGGTTAATATAATACAGGAAATGGGCCACAGCTATTTTCTGTGTTCAAGGATGCGACTGGCTACACAGGAGGCCCCAGTTAGTGACATCATAGCAGCAAGCAGTATGAACATTCAAGCACCCTTAGGAGCACTTATGGTAGCAGGGTGGCTGGACTCATGCAGGTCCAGAACTCTCAGGGCTCCACAAGGGAGCAGGACATGCATCTCCCTTCATGGCACAATAAAGAGGTCATGCAAACACTGTCATTGACCTACATTATTATTATTATTATTATTATTATTATTATTATTATTATTATT
>MTQE01002208.1:21596644-21614717 GCA_014337955.1 Aspidoscelis marmoratus | reverse complement strand
GAGCTGATTATATTTCCCTCCCAGGACAGACACTATCATTTTAAACATAAAGGGTATTGTTTTAGAGTTGTTGAATTTTTAAAATCTTTTAATGTATATTCTTCGGGTATGGGGCAGGATAGAAATGTAAATAATAAATAAATAAAATAGACATGGCTTAGAATGTGTAATTTTTGTCTCAGCTTCATATAGAACATATTGCTCCGTTAGTCACACTTGAAGTTTAGTATTGACTAATAAATACTGATTTTTTTTTTGTAAAGTATTTTTTCTTACGCTGTGCCAAGAAAAGCTTTGCCTTAGCATCAGTTGGAACTATGTAACAAATGAATCATACACAGTTTCCTGTACAAATATGAATAAGAATGTATATTGCAGTAATTAAAATTGTGTGTTCTAAATACTTGTTTGTGGTTGGAGAAAAATATGTAATTTTACTGCCTGGGAATCAGATAGAAAAACTGCTTCACTGGAGAAAATGTTCAGTTCCCAAAGGGGGTGGGGCAGGGAAAAGGGTATTTAGCCACAGTGCTGCAAAGTTTACGTTTGTAGTTAACTTCATTTCCAATAGAAGGTCATCTGATTTCACAGGGACTGCATGTATGTGACTAGTAATTTCCAGTGCAGTGTAGACACAAGAAGCCCTCAATTATTGTAAGAACAATTGGCTGATTGTTAGTTTAAAGCTATTAGATGTCACAAGAGAATGGAACTCAAGCACAAAAATGAAGCATTTAGATGCAGGAGTTATTTCTGAGATGAAGATGAAGAACTCATTTCCAATGCAGCGCTTGTCCAAAACGTCACAGATAATGATGTGGTGGACAGTTCAGTATCATCTTCATGAGACAATAACATCAGTTCCAGCTGGCATCACGTGCATACCTGGGGGCAAATGAGAGGTGCGATGCAGGTGGGTGGCGACATGCCCTATGCCAAACATCTAGCTTCATGAAAAATCCCAAGAGGCATTCCAAGCATGAGAAGCCAAAAAGGCACCAGCACAAGGTGGATCACTTACTCTGTGCTCTTTTTGCCATGCGGATGACAACAAGCAAGATGGGCACAAACTGTTTCAGAAAAAGTAAAAGTGTTTTCTGAAGCTTATCTGAAGGAGCTTTTTTTTTTTAAAGTACCAAAAGCACTCATGAAGGCTGACCTGTGAGCAATAATGCTTACCACTTTCGTCCCTCCCACCTAAAGCAGATTGTGAAAAGCAACGCCACTTTTGCCACTTCCCTTGGGGGGGGGGAGTCTTCACCTGCCATTTCCACTTGAAAACAGCAGGCAAAGGAAGGGACGACTGGCAAAAAGGATCCGTCTAGGGTGTTCAGTTCTGCATATAGCTGGAAGGAATGGAACCTACATTTTTTAAAAAATAAATTTTATTTTAATTAATACTAACAAACATTACAATGAATACAAACTTTCAATAAACTGATTACAGAACAAATAATTCAGAAGACTGCAGCTAGTTAACAATACACTTAAGAACAAAACACTAGACTTCATGCTAAACTCATATAGTAGGAGAGAGTTACACATACTAGCCCATAATGAGCAGGTGGCCCAGGTGTGGAAAAGTAGTAAGTCTATTGTTGAGGAAGATCAGCAAGAAGGGTGAAAGGTGATGTAAATGAGTATTCATTTTGGATGAGTTCAGAAACCTTGACCATTTGTGACTGGAGCTACACTTGAGCCACAACCTCATCTGCACAAGATCACCAGTATTTTTACTCTGCCAGTTCCTAGTTCCTCCACTTCACCATTTCCTCGCCAGCTGCCTATTCAGATGGTTGTTCTGCAGGATTTTGACAGACTTTGAACAGCCACGTGGGAGGGAAGGAATTAGAAAGGAGCTGAATGAAAGATGAGACAAGTGGATGAGGTGTTGGCTAAAGTGTAGGCCTCATTCCCACCAACTGTGCTCACTTTAAGGGAATGATAGTGGGGGAACGTAACAAAATGTCCCTCCTAAACTTTCTCTTCCCTTCTTCTTTCCCCAGCTTATATTCACTCTCAGTGGGGTCAGTGTAGATGGCATATCTTACAACATCACCTGAATGGAAGATCACAGTTGCCTTAATTTACCAGCTATCTTTTTAACAAACTTACCTACATTTGGCCAAATCTTGATTGGTCAAAAAAAGTATGGTCTGTGAAGGACATCTAGTACACACAACCAGATTTGGTAGTTTGAATCCGACAACAACTTGACACCAGATTTGGTGGTTTGAGTTTGGCCACAATTTGTACTATGACCTCAGACTGCTATCAGAATGACACTACAGTATGACACTGGAGATCCATGCAAATAAGCAGTAAGACTATAACCAAGCCTAAGGACAAACCTTGTGCCAAATCTCTATTCAACACCATCAAAATGAGTAGGGAGGCTAAGGACTGTTACATGCTTCATTCAAGAATTCTGACCTCTTTAGGGTGCCTAGGCTTTGTACAGCACAGGCGAGTGCAACTCATTTGCACTAGTGTCCATGCAGTAATGGCTGCCATTACTATTGCCTTCATGGGCAGAACTATGTTGTGCTTGGATCCAACATCATTGTGCAAATGCTAAGAGTTCTAACCTGTGTTTTGTCTTCATGATAATTAGCACACTACTTGCGCTCTAGTCACCTCTGATTCTGTTTCAACTAGCACTTTGGTTCATATTTACCCTTTATGAAGTGAAAAATGCACCAATTTCCTACTATATTTCCCCAGCATATGCAGAAATGGGTGGGATGTTTGCAGAACTGAGCCCTTTCTGCACTTACCTTGTTAGTCTACCATGAACTAGGGCCAGTACACTCCAGGTACAGGAGAGCTTTTTGCATTAGTTGGGAGGGAAGCTTACTCAAAGTGCCCCTTACTGGCCAGAAATGTGAATGGTCCTCCGTTGCTGCCTCAATTGGCTCCTGCCAGCCTCATCACATGTTCGGGGTTTGACAGATCCAGAGGGGCAGGACCAATCCTGGCAATGTGTTGTGGGGGATGCCCCACTGCCCCCTGGATCGGTCCCCAGCCAGCCTGTTGCTGTGGTGCCAGCCTGTGGGCACCTGCATGATCATGGCAGCAGCCAGCAACCGGGCAACATGGCCACGCCTGCACAAGATGCCAGCAATCAACCAGCGGCAGCAACGTGGCCGTGCCTGTGAAGATGACATGCTCTCCACCCACCACATGCAGCGAACTGGGAGATGTGTGCCACTGGATGCTGCAGGTAACCCTGTAGTAAAGGCTGGTAAAGGTGTGGAGCACAAAATCGTGGGTGAGGGTGGAGATGTACATAAGCTCTTCACCAGAGGTGCACTAATTGCTGACCAAAGGCCTAAGTGCGAGTTGACCTTTGGTTCATGCACACTTCATGGCAACTTTGCCCTGGAGTTCATGTGACATTAACGTAAACTTCACTTGATCTCAGAAATAGCCTACAAAATATATAGGCCCTTTCGGCACTTACCTGCAGTCTTCCAGAACAAGGCAGCACACTGCGATCGGTTGCTTCTAGAATGAAACAGAGCCATTTACACGTGGATGGCCCACTTAGCTCCAACACCGGCTACTGCCTTTTGAGAGTACTCAAAGGCAGTGTGGAATCTCCAAATGCTGGGAACAAACATTCCAGCCATCTCAGTTTCCAGCCTGGCTATGTTAGGCCATCCCCACTTCAGGTGGTGCTTCATGGAGTGCCACTGAAATGGGCCTCTCATGGTACACCAAGCCATGGGAGTATGCTGTCCACACACCTTCAAAGTCTGGTATACCGGCTCTGGAGTAGTTGTGTTAAGGTCTACATCTATACTGGGTTAGGACACCATTTTGGGTACCCAAATTCACTGCACACTTTGTCCATTGAAGATGAAGTATGAGGCCATGGAGCCTGCCATAGGCCACACTAATGTGTGGCCGGCAGCCCTGTATTTCAGAATTTGTTCCAGATTAACCCTCAGTGTAGAAAGGGCCACAGAGAACAAAGTAGGATACTGGTGTGATGTTTGTAGCATAAAAGGGTGAATATCAATTATTTTTAAAATGAAAAAAATGGGAAGTATCTTCCATTCACCACACAGAAGTATTATACTGAGAGGGTGTGGTAGATTATATTAAAAGGTTTTTATATTTCATCAAAGCAGGCAGTTGGGTAATTAAAGCTATTAAAATTGATAGGGCACTCAGCCTAGATAAATTACATCTTAGCACCCAGTCAGTTAGGATGGCCTCCAGCACTTATTTGGGTGGGAAGAGAAAACATTGGACATGATGCAAAGCATAGATAAGCGGCAAAGTGAATGCTCATATAATGAAATGAATATACGTGTAGAAAAACTGGTGGAGGACAGAATAACCCCCAAAGGAAGGAACACACACACAAAAATGGCAAACTTCAGTTTCCCTTCCTCCTTCACATAGGTCTCCACGCTTGGCATTTATTATTTAAATTATATAGTGCCATCCATTTTCATGGCTCTTTGAACTAAAGTTAAGGAAAAATAATAAAGGACAGATTGCTGCCCTGAGGACCTACAGAGCTCCCCTTCACCCCCCCTTTTTTTTAGCATGAGCACAATATGGGAAAGAAAAGTGAGATGAAAGAAGTGAGGAAAACACGTAACTTCAGTGAGATGTCCTCAGGGTTAGAGCCAAACCAGTTGCTTGCATGTTTACTAACCTGTATAACCAGTTAAGTTAAGAAGTGGGGGTTGGTTGGTTATTTGTTCATTAAATGACACATGTAGGAAATTCTCCCTTGCTTTACCATCCTTCAGTGCTTTAAGATGTATTTCCACTGCTCAGAAAACGTTTAAATGTCCTAAAGCAGCACACGGTTTAGTTGGTGTTAAAGGTCAAGGCCACACCTGCTTTAGATTTTAACTAGAAGGCACCTGTTACTAAATGGGTGTAAGAACAAAGGGGGAAGGAATTCCAAAACGTACAATGGGATTATGATCCTCTTGCTGCGTATGGTTCGTAAGTGTGTGAATAATTAAATGATGGAAACAGAATAAACATTCCAGACAAGCTGTTAATAAAATGTTGTGTAGCTTAGTGGGAGAGTAGCAGCCTAGAAATAAAGGCTTGTCTGTTGGATCCTCAACATCTTCCTACCTCAGGATCTGCTAAGAAATCTATATGTAGTCACAAAATGTAACTGATGGTACAAAAAGACAGCAGTAGATAGTAATGATCTCTTCCCCAGAGCTAATCTTATTTAGTTAGCAAATCTTCCTTAGCATAGGGTATGCTCAATACATACTATTAGATACTTCTGGTATAATTTTGAGACCATAGGGACAAACATATAATATATAAAAAACTTTAACCCATCCCCAAGCCTCTAATACAGTGGTACCTTGACATACGAGTTTAATTCGTTCTGTAACCTTGCTCTTATGTCAAATCGCTCGTATCTCAAAGCAATTTTCCCATTAATCCATTCCAGCTCCCAAAACACCACCTCAGTTGTTTTTGTTATGTACTGTACTGTATTTACATACTCGTATCTCAAATCTTGCTCTCATCTCAAAGCAAAATATCACTCGCTCGGCGGCTTGTATCTCAAAACACTTGTATGTCAGGGCACTTGTATGTCGAGGTACCACTGTACTCTGTCCCTTCCACAAGTATGAACAGGTCCAGAGTCATTAGCAACAAAATCCCTAACAGGTACTTCCAATAATGAAAAACGACCACTTTAGCTGTCCATAACACGAATTTCCATAACATTTTATTCTGTATATTCAGGTTGCTACCATTGCTTATTTCTTGCGGTTAGTAACCGGAGACCTGTTCACACTAGGCCTCTGTAACACAATTAGGACAGCCCTGGGACAGAGCATTTGTTCTGCTGGGCTGGCGGTGCCATCTGGAACCGTCCCAGCCCGTCCCAGGGCAGCCTGGGATCATGCTCTACACCCAACCCATTCTACAGCTGTACGGCAGGGAGAGCATTCGCATCCCTCCTCCCAAACAGCTGCAGGCCCCGCCCCCCAGCTGCCGCCACTGGGCGGATTTCAGCCCAACAGCTGGCAGGCCTGCACAATCAGGCCTCAGGTCCTCCTCACATGGCCTGGCAGAAGCAATGCAGACTACCCTAGTACACAACACCAGCAGCTGCTCTAGTCTTTGCCGGGATAGTTCAATCTTGGCTAGGACTCACCTCAGGGCACACACTAACACATGCCACGCAGAAGTCTACCTTCTGTCTACCGCACATAAATATTAGAGCAGGAGCAATGTTGAGATATCTTCATATATGAGCATTGGGATGGTAGAGTTTGTCACAGTGTTTGAATTGTCTTATTTCTTATTGAAGATCCAAGAACTCTGGAAGAGCCTTGCTAAAATTTAAAACGATATGGCAATATCTTTTCATATTGCGTTTTGCATCTGAGAAAGAGGAGAAAATAAGGATGCATTTTAACACTTGGTCAGATTCACTGCTTCTCTAAAGTCAATAATAGTAAAAAGCAAAACAGTGCCCAGAGGACAAGGCACAAGCCACCACACAGCCAATGCCTATCTTCCCTAGCCTCCTGCTTTTGTACACACTTATACACAAACCAGCAATGACCTTCTGGGCTTCAGGCTATGGCCAGAAGGTATTTTTAGATCATAGTCAATCAGAGGTGATGGCTCAAGTTCATGTTTAGTCAAGTCACAGAACAACCACGTGAATTCTGACAAGCCCAGCTGACTTGGCATGGAGTGAGAACCTTCATCAGGTGCTAAATGCTGGAGAACTTTTATGAAGTGCAAGGTCTCCAGGAGATGTGGGAGTATAAACAAGCAGCTGACAGTCACAGATGCATTTTTAAAAACAAAAATATTACTATTTTAAGATTCCTAGAGATGCTGTTGCAAGTGTTTTACAACACTGATCCCATACTATCTTGTGAAGTTAGAGAACTTGAAATGATCAGTGCTGTTTCCATCACTTTACCTAGAACTTACATTAAGCTGGCTAACCTATAATTTCCTGGATGACCCCTGGATACTTTTCTGAAAATTGGTGTAACATTTGCTGCCTTCCAGTTTTCAGGTAGAGATCCTCATCTTAGGGAAAGATAATATCTTTTGGCTAGAAGATCAGCAATTTCACATTTGAGTTCTTTAAGAATGGAATGTTGTGACCCTCAGATAAAGAGTGAAACATAAATACTTGAGCAAAAATTGCCACTGATCAAGTAATTCAGTACCAGCTATGCAATCAGCCAAATGACTGCCAATATTGAAAGAGTTGTAAAATAATTTTTTATTACCTGGTTCTAAAAAGATGAGAAGATTGGTTTCAGGTGATCTCTTTGAGACAAATGTCTATAGCCGGGTTCATCAAGAGAGCATCCAAATATCACCTAGCGTGCTTACCACATTTTAAAGAAAATTTAAGAAGTACCACCATCTAAGGGTGCCCCAAGATGGCAAGAGCCAATCATGGGATCTAAAGAGATCCTGCAATTACAACCCCACCACACATGAGAAGTAATCACAGACTTTCGATTTGCTGGCTCCTTTATCATTGCTCTTACAAATACCTGGAAGACAGACAAACAACCACCTACTTCCCTTTGGGGTTATTTTTTTGGGGAGCATGCTTGGTTGGCTTCCAGTTATTTGCCAAATCAATGATAATGAACAGGGTATGTGATTTCTATTACAGGAAACCAGACACTGTTGCTAGATTTCCCATAATAGTGATATTACAGGATGATGTCTTGATGTTCCAGGACTATATTTGGAACACCACAATTAGTGGCATTCTCAATATAATCACAGGTTTTAGCCCATGTCTGGAGGCACTCTAAGAACTGCTCTCACTGATCTGACAGCCAGTGTGGTGTGGGATGGCCTAGCACTGGTAAAATTAGAATTCAGATCCCTTGGCCCTGGACAATCACAAACTCTCAGCTTTTCCTATCTCACAAGGTTGTCATGGGGATAAAATGGGAGGAGCAGCATAATGATTTCTGCCTTGAGCTCTTTGGAAGAAAACTGGCATAAGTACCTGCACTCATAGTTTGAATTCACATTCTAAAATTACTTAACTGCACTGCCTGTAGAAGGAAACAGCCATTCTGGAAAATATTCAACTGATCTGGGGGCCTTTTCGTCATTTTATATCTAATCTCTTTTGAAAATGGGCCTTGCCCTCTATATAAAAACTGATTTATTGCTTCTCTACCTTTTCCTCGTTTTTCCCTTTCCATTCTTAAGCTCGATGCCTCATAGCTCCTACTGGGTCTCCTCCTGTTCTATATAGAGCCAGATGATGCAGCATGTCTAAGCTTCATTTTCAGCTTGCCCATACGCTGATACTGGCTGGAGAGTCCCTGCTGGGTTTCTGCTGACACATCAAAAACATACACGTTCGGAGGCTTTCCCCTATTATTATCACATTATAGCTCTTTCTGGCTTTGTTGCAAAATGATAAACAATGGCTGTGCTTGCTGGAGGTCATGAATTCATAAATACACACCTCTGTGTGTGGTCTTAGCCAACAATTTGAAGTTTGCATTTACATAAACGAAAGGAAAATAAGTAGATGCAAACTCTAGAAACAGTTTTTGACCTAGTGGTGCTCTAGTGGTACCTCATTTTCCTGACGCTGTGCACACAAATTCTAATGCTGAATGGGTCAGAAAGTATTTACTGTATTGGCTGAGGGTGTCTTTAGAGTTATTTGACCAAGTCTGATGAATTTCTTTCTCCCCCCCGACCCCCCCCCGACACACGCACAGAGGAATGCATGTGGAAAATGTTACTCTGGAATGCAAAAAGGCACATATTTTACAGGAACATTTGGTGGGTCAGAGACTGGCTTTCTGCATACGTCTGTTCATTGATAGCCTCTGAAAAAAATACAAATGAAATTAATTTTACTTTAAAAGATTGCTGGTGCAATGCTTTCTATGCAAAGCAGAGGAAAACTATGCAGAGTAAAACTGATGTTTATTAGAAATGGCTGATTGAGTGAAGGCACCTGTAGCCTTAAAAATTCTCACCATGGGTTATTTTTGAGAAGGGTTGTTGTTGCTCAGTGGTAGAATATAAGTATGCATACAAAAATTTCCAAGTTCAATCCCAGATCCCTCTCCTAGGCTAGGAAAGATTTAGGGTTGAAAAAGAAGAAGAGTTCCTTGTTCTACCCAGCTTTTCTCACCCATTTAAGTGGACTCAAAGTGGCTAACAAAGCTTTCTATTCTTCTTCCCACAACAGACACCCTGTGGCCATGTTCCCATTACAAGCTTAAAACGGTTTTCGTAAACTGAAATAATAGAACCGGATGCTAACACAAATTTGCCTGATCCCATTACTTTCAACTTAATCGCATTCGATCCGGGTTCTGAGGATTGTACGTGGCGTACGTGACTCAAGGGGGGACCCCTCAAGTGCTACTTTCTAAAAGCCTCTTTTCGGGGCTGCCCTGCCCTCTTCCTCCTGGCGTGAACACACCACCCATAACCGACCCCTTCACAGAGCCTAGCTGGGTGGCTGCCACTTGCCTGGATGGATGAAAAATGGCACCAGGCAGCCAGCGATTCTTCCCCCTCCTCTCCCCATTGCCCAGGGCACACAGCAGCAGTGGCAAGTCAAGCACCCTTCGCCCACTCACCTCCACAGCCACCATCCCCAGCAGGGGTTGCCTCCAAGAAAAGCACCCTAGCTGGCTGGCTCGCTCTGCTGCCACCGCCGGCTGCACACACAGCCTTAAACATTCACACATCTCCCAGAACCTGCAGCTGCTTTCCTTCCTTTTCCCTTTCTAAAGGTCAGAACTTTTAAAGAGCCAGAATTGCGCAGAATTGCAACATTGTTATCAGGTGTGAAGCAGATGGATGGCTACAGTCACCGCTGCTGTATGGGGTGGATTTTTACAGTGAAATTACTATCTTTGGAAGCAAGCTATTGGGGGAGGGAAACCCTAAACATGCATTCTCATTCCGCTAAAACAGTACCATTCCCACAGTAAGAAATGTAAAACGTTTCAAATGCAAGAACCGGAGTGAGACCTGTTGAAATGAGTGTTTACATTTACAACGCTTTGGGGCGATTTAACACGCGGCAAGTGTGTTAAGCCAACCTGACGTGGGGACTGCGAGGATCGAAACCGTTTCAAATGGGAACGGCCCCTGTGAGATGGCTGGGGCTATGAGAGCTCAGAAGAGGGCTGTGACTAGCCCAAGGTCACCCAGCTGGTTTAATGGATGAGTGCAGAAGCAAACCTGGTATTCTCAGATAAGAGTCCAGCTCCTTAATCACTAGACCAAACTGGCCCAGCCAGCGCACAAGGGTGCCCATTGCAGTCATCCAGGCGTCAGCTGCTGCCAGCCAGTGCAAACAATGTTGAATTAGGCGCACAACTTGTAATAAGGCATTTTTTTGTGTCTGAGCCAAGATAGAAGTCATAAGAGATGCCTTGCTTGCTAGATTGGACCAGTAGCCTGCCTGGTCCAGTAGCCTGTTCACACAGTGGCCAAACAGGTGCATTTGGAAGCCCACAAGCAAGGGGGGGGAAAGATGGAGACATACTACAGTATTCTAAAGACAGAGATGAGATGAATTGTGATGGGCCTTCCAGTATAGCTGGACTATAACTATAACATTTTGCTTACCTCTAAATTTGGATATCCTGGAATAAAGCATGGGCTTCCATGCTTTATTCTGGAAGCTCATATGAACTGTATCCAACATCTGGAAGGTCACCACAGATGTCCTGTTATTATATGGCTTTCAGGGCCTGGTTAAAACATACATCTTCACCCAGGCCTTTGATGTTGTTCTACCAGGAACTGTGGGAGGGCACGAGGGTGGATTATATTTTGAGGCCCTGTTTCCACTGCATGAGGTTAATCTGAAATAAAGTCTCCTGAGGAGTGAGTTCATGTCCTGGCTGTTTCCACTTATATAATAATTTATTTATATTTATATTTATATCCTGCCCCATACCCAAGGGTCTCTGGGCGGCTCACAACATTTAAAAACAAACATACTGAAACTGTATCAAACAATGCTAATGATAAAACAGGTTGCATTTGAATTATTCATTCCCATTCCATTCACTCCCATCTCCGGTCCCAGCAAACAGCATTTTTTCATCTCCTCCCACTCTTCTCCCTGATTGGTTCTGACCCCATCAATCAAACCACGACACTGCCATGGCAGTAGTTTTCACTCCACCCTCAGGTTCTGCATTCATTGCCTCTGGTTTCATCCAGATGGTTATTTGCTATGCTATGTTTGGATTTTCTGGAATAAGACATGGATTTTCTGAAATATCCATGCTTTATTCTGGAACACCACCAACTGGGGGGAAGCCATAGACATAGGAAGGGGCAAAGAAAGCAAGGGGAAAGAGCGACCCTGTCAACTTGCGTGGCTATGGTGGTGGTGGGGTGACGCCGTGCCTCCCTGGGGGACCCTGGTGCCCCAAGGAAAGATGCAAGGCATGCAGATGCTGCTTTGGAACACACACACACACACACACACACACACACACACACACACACACACACACACACACACACACACACACACACACACACCGGGCAAAAAGGCAGCCACAACCCAGGGAATACAGAGTGAAAGGGAGTGCATGCTCACACACGCATGGCATCCCCAAAGCTGGGCTGCCAGAAAGCGCATTCCCTCGCTGGTGCTGCCGTCAGAAAGACAGACCCAGGCAAAAGAGGGGAGGGAGCGCTCAGGCAAACTTGCGCTAAAGCAGCAAAGGCTGGGGGAAATCTAGGGTTTTTGACGTAAGCTTTGTGCATGGAGGTTCCAGGGTAGCTTTTTTCCGCTTGCTCAACCGCAAGCAGCTCGGAGAGAGAGAGGGGGGAATGCTTTGAACAAGCTTGTCTGGATGCAGCTTGGATAAATAAAGTTTCCCTCTTTTTAGCTGCTGCAATGTAAGAGCAGCTAATAATCAGAGAAGGAAACTTTCTTTCCCTCATCCAAACTTCTTCCCTTTCTCTCTCCGAGCTGCTTGCAGGTGAGTATGTGAGGAAAAAGGCCAGACATGTTGCGCTTCCTGTCAGGGAGAGGAGCAAAGGACAGGAGTGAGAGCTGTTTGAAGGGGTGTTTATTTAATTTGTTTTCTCCCAATTAACTCGGAAAGCCACTTTTCAGTGCGGACAGAGTGTTTTCAAACTGTTTTCTAACACTCAAAAAAGTCCTAGTGGGAACTGGCCCTAAATGTACTGTAAGAATACTTCATTTTTTGATTATTGTGACCCATCCTGGGACCATTGGGAGTGTTTCCGCACTAGCTGCGGAAACCGGTTTAACTCTCCCTTAAAGTAAGATTTAAAACACTTACCATAAACAGCTTCCGCACTGCAGATCTGATTGGAGACTCTTCACAGACACCGCCGCTTCCACATTTCGGTGTGCAAGATCGATTTTTGAAACCGGTTTTGCCACTGAAATCCGGATTAAATGTAAGACCTGAAAAATCAGGTCTTATATCCGTCTCTTTGCCTGGATGTGTGCAGAAGCAGGACACTTCTGCACATGGCCAGGCGAAGGGATGGATGTCCCTCTGGGCACCATGTTGGGAAGGATGGAAGCAGGACTGTCTGCTTCTGAAGCCCCTCCCCTGCACACCAGGTGCCGCCAGAAACAGACGGTGACTGGCAGCTCAGTGCTCCAGTCCCGCGGCTCTGGGGGCGGTGTTGGTGACGTGTGAGCCGGAGGACTTTTGGAATGGGTGCTGATGTGTCTGCACGGCACCCACTCCATCCATTCTCCAGAATCTGGCCTCCCCGTGTGTGTGTGGATGCGTAAGGGCCCTTCAGATCCTCGGGAGGTTGGATCGCTGAAAAACAGATATTTTTAGATCCCTTTTTTGGTGGCCAATGCAGAAGCACCCTTGGTGAAAGGGAGGGATATAAACAAAACAAACAAACATTTAATGGCTGTCTGCAGACAGTGAGGGGCAGTCTGGCTTTACATGTTCTTAGACTTAATGGATGTCTGATGAGGCTCATTGGGTCAATAACAACTTCCAGGAGCTTGCCATGTACTTGTCCTCATCCTCCCCGCCCCCATTTCCCCCTACTTGGCAAGTACCTGGAAACCGCTACCAATTCAATCTTGGAAGAGCCTTGCCAGATGTTCAGGAGGACAGAAGAAAAATGCCAGATCAGTAAAGAAGAAGAAGAGTTGGCTTTTCTACCCCACTTTTCTCACCCATTTAAAGGGACTCAAAGTGGCTGACAAAGCTTTCTATTCTTCTCGCCACAACAGACACCCTGTGAGGTAGGTGGGGCTGTGAGAGCTCAGAAGACAGCTGTGACTAGCCCAAGATCACCCAGCTGGCTTCATGGGGGGGTGGGGGGCGACGACGACGGAATCAAATCCAGTATTCCCAGATAGAAGTCCAGCTCCCTAACCACTAGACCAAAGTGGTTCTAGACCAAATAGAAAGTGTGGGATGGCATCAGGGGTCTAGCCACAATGCTGGCAATCTGCCAACATTTTCCTGTGCGTGCCAGCAGCCTCAGATAACAAAAATATGAACATATCTGCAACATGATTAGGAAGACACAGGAAAAGATATGCCATCCCCCTGCATTGTTTTAGACCTGCTACAAGATCCTTCAAGATGGTAGCCTCAAGGTGATTTGAGTTACAGCTTCTACAGCTTCAGCTGCATGAGGAAGACAGAGACTGTAATCCAAAACATCTTATTCCACTTACACATAAGCTCCTCGTTCTCGGAATCAGAGGAGAGAAGCATGGCTTTGAGATCTTTATCTTGAAAAGTTCGGGTTGATAACCATTTCTCTTTCCCCTTTGCTGTCAGCCTCATGACAGGCCTCTGTAGTAGGGCTGTGGGGTGAAATGAAGCCACTGGCCTCAAAGAGCGTTCACAAGCCAGAGGAAATTTGAGTCCTAGCTTCTCAGATCTTGTGAGCCCCACTTGGTAGCCTGTACACTGGTTTATTCCATTTGTTCCTTGCACATATAATGTAATTAGTTTTTGAAAAAAACACAAGTAAATGAAGTCAGCTGCTGCAGATGATATTTGCCAGCTTTATTTCCATGCTATTCTTTGGTCGTCTTCTTGCCAGAGATTTAAGGTTTTTGAGGCAACTGGCAGGGAGAAGGTAGAGGCATCAAAGAGGGCAATTCCCCCCCCCCTTTATAGTGGCATCTGGCAAAGCTACAAATGGCATTGCTGCCAATACTGCTGCTAACTTCCATCATGCAAAACACAATTTGGAACACTGTGAAGATAAAATATAGTTAAAATAGTCCTATTATCTTTTATTGTAGGTAGCATCCTTTGTGCCCTACCACCCAAGCCACTAGGGCACTTTTTCTTTGATGTTCCAACTTAACTCATTGGCTAAAGAATCATTTAAATGATGGAGCAGAAGGCCACATTGAATGAAGGTCTTCACCACTTATGCATTCTGATCTGTGCATGAATCTCAATTTTTTTTTTCTAGATTCCCTCTAAAGGCCATTTGCAGGAAGCCAAAAAAAGGTGAAGGTTTTGCCCTTGTCTTCTGCTTGAGATGCCCAGAAGCAATTGGGCTATTGTGTGAGACAGGATGCTGGACTGGATGCTGGACTGTGGTCTGATCCAGCAGTGCTCCTCTTATATTTGTATTCTTAATTAGTTTCTGTCTTCAGATTGGTTTTTCCCATCTTCAGAGTGCCTGCCAAAAAGCAAAACTAGTCTTTACAATAAGGAGCTTATCTCTGTCTAACTCTGGTTTATTGTCATTAAAAAGAAATCTAAGCATGTAGACATCAACCATTTGCTAATACAAACACAAATATCTATCCTTATTGCAGAGGGGGTTTTGTGGCTGAGAACTTGGGAAACCCTTTAAATATCTCCTCTTTTAAATTAAAGTCCCTTTGATCATTCGTCATAACCAATACAAAAACAAAGAAATGCAGAAAGTACAAAACCATCCAGTAATACATTATTAAAATTAAATTTAACCAATACAACAGAACAAATCGCAGGAAGGCGTTCTGGATAAACTGTTATGAATTTGCTTAGCCCCAAACACATCAGCTGAGGTGTCTGGCATAAGCTACACTAGGAAAAACATTCCAGAGATGGATCCTTCCCTGTAACCAAAGCCTTCTGTGTCCATGGCCCCTGCTTGCCAGTGGTCTGAAGAAAGTAGACTCTTGACTGATGAGTATAATGCCAAAAAATTTGTCTACCGTTGTCATTTCATAGAATGAACCATTCCAAGCCATAAGATGCTTGGAAGAAAAGTTTGTTGAAAAGAGAAGAATGTGAGAAGCCACCGCCTGAAATCTTTGCACTGAATAATACTCTCTTGTTCTGTGGTTGGGGGCCATGGCTCCATGGAAGCCACTGAAGGCATCTGGGGAAAGCCAAACATCTGCTGCAGTTTCTTTCTCCCCACCTTATGAAGTAGATTCCAGGCTCCCTTGCTGCCATGAGCCTTTCCCAACTTAGGTGCATAGGGAACTCTGGGGGAATTGTTGCACATGACATCCACATTTCCTGGAATAGTTATGATTCCAGGAATGGCTGCACACATGCAGCAGTTCTCCCGGAGTGTGGTTCTAACTGCTCCTTCCTGCTTGGAGACACTCGAAGGGAGCCTGAAGAGGGCTGCAGTTACAGTTAGCGGTGCTGCATCCCCCCATCACTGCAGCGATGGCACCATTCAGGTGCGTTGGCACCATTGCAGTGGCTCAGCAATCACCACCATAATGCCGGTAATTTGTACCTCGCCAGTGGTTAGTGAAGCAATGCCAACGTGAGGGAGAGATCCGGCATCCAAAATGCAGATGAGAGGTACTTCCCAGGAAATGAAGGTGCAAATCCACCCCATATATTCAAGCCTCTGCAAGTGCACATAAAGGCCCCTTATGTGAACCTGGCCTGTTTTGTCAAAGTGAGGCCCTGAATCAGTGCGGGAAGTGGCGACCTAGCAGTCAGTGCTTGCACACCAAAGTTTTGTCACTTTTGATGTGCTCCCAAATCCCCTTATGACTCCTTCAGGCCACTTTGGCAGCAGAAGTCATGGAGACTGGCTGACCTAAGTGTCCGTTGAAGGTTCATTGACAAGATAATGAAGATGTATCTCAGAATGAACCACTGAGAACCACAGCCCAGGCTGCATTTTATGTGCCTATTGATTACAGAAATGTGGATATTTAGGTTTATATTTAACATTCAACTTTGTGTTCAACTTTTAGCTTTGTATTCCACTTACAGAATTTGATGCTGATACATCTATCACTTGACAATCAGATTTGCCTCCAACCAGGTACTTTCGGCAATTAAGAGCCAAGTGGTAGCAATGAACCCAGAAACCACCCCCTAGTCAAGGGTGCAGAAGGCCTGAAAATTCTCTCCCATCCTTTTCCTTCTTTCCTTCTTTCCTTTGTTTGTTTGTTTGTTTAAGAAATGTATATCTCGCCCTTTACCACATGGTCCCAGGGTGGGTTACAATTAGAATAAAACATATCCATCTTCCCTCCCCTTTAAAGAAACACTGTGGCCTCTTTGAACTATTGTTCATAACTTACCTTTGTTGAGGTCTGGGGCATTTTATTTTAAATGGAATAGAAGCCTGAAGTGCTTAGAAACACACACTTCTTTCAGTTCTAGAAGTTGCATTATATTAAGTGTTCCACCTCTTTATAGACATGCACGCCAAGTCAACATATAGCAACAATGCTCTTGTGTATATTTGCATTAGCTGTAGCTCCCACTCCATAAAAGTCTTATTTCTCCCAGTCTGTTTAGCTTCAGCAGCCATGTGGGGATTATTCCCTTGTAGCTTAAGATGCACTTAACTATGCACAGTGACTCGCTTGCAAGAGAATGCTTGCTTTAGGAACTGTATAATAAGCCTTGAGTTGTGCTGAGCTGAGGTGCTCGGATAACTTAGCAAAAACTTCCAGAAGCGGAACTAGTTTTGTTGTTGCTCTTGTTTCCCCTTCTCAGCACGGTCAGCAGGCAGATTGGGCCACGGATTCAGCAATGAAGGTTGCATTAGGGCTAGATCTGTGAATTCTGCATGGGGAGTTGGATCATTCAGCTGTTAATGGTGCCCCAAGCACTGCAGGAAAATCCAAGCTATTCATGCACATAGCATTTGCGGTGAGGGTGGGGAATATCCTAGCACTATTCACACTGCAATTTGGTGGTGCGTTGACATTACTTGCATTTTATTCTTTCAGAGGTTCTAAAGCCTGCCTTTGTGTGTACATTGCCTATGTTAAACTGACAGAATGCAGGTTTTGATCTGAAAGGGGATTCCCCAGCTCTCTTCTGTGTCATGATATAGTATTGTCCTGAAGGGATCACAGTGGAGGTAAGCTATTAACAGCAAAACAAAGGGAAGGTGATGGGTATAAACTGGCTTGAAACATCTTCCATTTGAAGTAGGGTGGTCTGGTGTGGCCACCTGAGGGTTGCTGCTGCCCCAGTGTCAGTTAGTGCCCCTAGGTGCTGGCTGGTAGCAGTTTACCTCAGTTGCTGTTTGCTGTCACCTATGTTTTCCAAAGCCGATCTCAGATAGTGGTAATGGGAGAGACTGATTCAGCACTCTGGGAACTCACTTGTGGGGTTCCCCAGGGGTCAATCTTATCTGCTTGTTATTTAATATCTACATGAAGCCACTGGGAGAGATCATCAGGAGATTTGGAGTGAGGTGTCATCAATATGCAGATACGTGGAGGCGGTAATGGGCTGGATGAGGGCCAAGAAATTGAAACTGAATCCAGACAAGACAGAGGTGTTGTGTGTTACAGGCTCTTGGGTCAAAGTAGTTGGGAGATACCCCGTCTTTGACGGGGTTGCAATACCCGGGAAGGGGCAGGTGCGAAATTTGGGGGTACTGCTGGACTCTGCACTAACACTTGAAGCTCAGGTGGAGGCCGTGGCCAGAAGTGCCTGCTCCCAACTATGGTTGGTGTGTCAACTGAAACATTTTTTGGACAGAGATGACCTGGCCACAGTTATCCACGCTCTGGTAACCTCCAAGTTGGACTATTGTGATGCACTCTACCTTTGAAGACGGTTCGGAAGTTGCAGCTGGTGCAAAATGCAGCCGCCAGAGT
>MTQE01002208.1:21577351-21594971 GCA_014337955.1 Aspidoscelis marmoratus | reverse complement strand
TTATTTCGGTTTAGGAAAACCGTTTTAAGCTTGTAATGGGAACCGGACCAATGTCTGGATGCAGCCCAAATCTTGTTGTTCTTCAAAATCTACTATTGGTAATTCTTTCTCTGTGGTCTGCAGTTATTCAATAAAGGATATTCAATAAAGGATTGCCAGTTCTCGACAAAAACTGATAGTTTTACCTCCGAATAGATTTGTTAATTTGTCCATTTCTGTAGGAAGGTTTCTGACTTGAGATGTATCTGATGAAGACTCACGTCGAAACGCATTTGGCTGTTGGTTTCTTCTGGTAGCCTACGATTGACTGTTGGGTCCCTATTAAAAATTTTTTATATTGGACTGAAACTTTGTACACCAGGATATCAGCCCATGGAATGTTTAGTAAAGGATTCTGTTTTTTGATCATTTATATGTATGATATTCTTCCATTTTGTTATTCTACACTGTTTTTTCTGATTGGTTATTTCATAACAAGCAGTTTTATATGTTATTTTTTGGTAAATATTGAGTTACTTTGACATTCTGATCTCATACATCTTGATTTGAGTTTATTACTATTAGTCAGGACCTTGTTTCCTTTGCAGATAGACCTGTATCTTTAACATTTTTTACATTTCAGTGTCCGTCTGTAGCCAAGTGGCTTTTACTTTTGGGAATACCCACCACATATGGAACTGCATACTTCTCCTTATACTTCCAGCATATGTTTGACATATTCTTATATATTTCAGATCATTTGTGTGGGGTAAGGTGCCATCTACACATCATTGTGTAAAAGTTCTCCTTTAGAGTCTTTAACTTGTTCTGATTCCATTTCAAATTTCAACAGTATTTTATACTGTGTGGAGATCAACCCCCTTTCTCATTTTCCCCCTTTCTTTTTTTTTAAATTATACAATGTTTTTACCTGTTTTTTCTGATTTATAGAAACATGTGACTGAAGGTAAAGACTTTTGTTCAGCCCAAAAGCAACAATGAAATTTGAGAAGCTTCTGATTGCTCCTTAGGACTATACCACCCGGAGTCTACCATGCCACTTATTGCCAAGCCCTCCTTGGTGCAAAGTGTCTGCTCAGACATCATGCCTAGCCTGCCCCACGATGTGAAAACAGTGCCTGGGAGCACATCTATGGGAGAGCATTTTAAGGTGGTCTCCCAAGCATTCTGCTCCAGTGTCTGGAGTAGGTCCCATGATGCTCTGGAGCCCAGCAACATTTTCATGAGCTCTGTAAATGGCACCCTTCTGGGGCTGTTTCCAGGCACAGAATACAATCCCTTCTGAGCCTGCCACTTTGGAGTCGCAATACTTTTGTTCCCCTACTCTAAAGATAGGACAGGATGGGTGCCATCCTGCACATAGCTTTCAGTATGCCCCACAGTGCCTCACCCATTCCTGGCACAATCTCCAGGAAGTGAGCTCCACATCATGTGCCAAGGCACACAGTGTGGAAGTTGCCAAAAAGTCTTCACAGACGTGCTAGATAGCAATCTTCTAGACATTAAGGCCCTGTCCCCATGCAATTTAAAGTCTGCCAAAAATCTTCTTTTGCCTCTGAGCGCCCCCACGCCAGGCTTTCCAATGAGCTTCCAGCACTACAAAACGAGGAAAATCAGCGACAAAATACATGCCCTTTAAAGAAGACTTTCAGAGCTCTATTTGGAAGTCGCGGGTTTTCCTTGCAACATTTAACTTGGGGACGCTCCGTGGCAAAAGGGGCGGGGACTGCTGGCTGCACACACAGCCAAAAAGCGTTCACACATCTGAGAAATGCAGCAGGTTCCCTTCCTTTCCTTTGTAAAAAGAGCCATAATTGCTCAGAATTGCAACATTGTTATCAGGTGATCTGTGAAAGTGTTAAAAGAGTGAATGAGTGAAGGATCGCGCTGCCTATGGCTGCAGCCACTGACTTTGCAGGGATGGGAAGCCTTTTCTAACAGAGAACAGAGTGAAAGTAAGTGCTGAAAGTGAATGAGTGAGCGATCATCTGCCTTTGCAGGGACGGGAAGCCATTTCAGGGGACAGGGATCTGGCTATTTTTCCTTTTAACAAGAGAGGGGGCGGGGGGGGGAAGATGCAGGGAAAGGAAACAGGCTTCCTTAGGGACGGAAAGTGCGTTAAAAACACGCGTTTTGCTGAGCCTCGTGGGGACGCTTATTGCGGAAGCGCACGGCACTTTTAAAGTCCGCTTGATTAGAGTGACAGCAGAGGGAACTCAGAGAGGCAAATCAGTCTTTTGGGGATTCAGCCTAAGTCAGTTGCATTTTAAAACGAGAGTTACAAAAGCAGAATAAAATGAAAATTCACCCCAGTTCTATCCCAGAAGTTTGCTTGAGGAGACCTTAAGCTTTGAATCAAGACAACAATTCTTATGCTTTCTGGCTTGGCACTTCCCTAGATAGTTGCTTACAAGATTCCCCCCTGGCCCCCCATCTCCAAAGAATCCTACTCTTAGGCTGGACTTCCATTAAATGATCAACGCACCTTTGACGGCCTCTCAGGTTGCCCAGTGTCTACAACTCCTCCCACCAAAGGAGAGCCAAGAGGGACCTGGGTACCTGTCAAATGTGCAAAACTACATTGCACAAGGAGGAGGAGATGCCAGGTGACTGCTTCATGGATAGGGGCCCTTGCCTAAGTGAAGAAGAATGTATTCATGCAAGGGGTTGCTGCAGCACTGATGGAAGGTGAGAATGCCTTCCATGTGCAGGCAGGAGGCTTGAATGCATGACCTCCCTGGCAGCAATGGAACTAGGAAACTACTTTGAGAAGTAGAAAGAAGGCTATTGTGCTGGGGAGCTCCTGTGCCCTGATGCCTTCATCAGCTTTTGTGCAGCTGTGGCCATATAGCGCACACCTCACTCCCCTGATTTTTACCTTATTGGCGCTGGGCTTTTATAAACTCCTTCTATCAGCCCCATGGCTGATCCAGGCTTGACCAAATCTCTCAGTGTTTCTGAGATTTGTGTGCCTGCAATCTGATCCTTCCCTGTCCCATAGTACACTGGGGGCGAGTTCCCATTCAAGGAATAAAGGAATAAAGCACTATATACAAGGCTATTTACATCGGGATTTACATCGATATGTAAAGGGCGTTAAAAGGAAGCAAAGGAGCATCTGGCAATCGGATTCAACCCCAATTTTGTGTCCCAACTCTTAAACACTTATAACGCTTCCAAAAACGGATTGGGGAAAGTGATTCTTTCCCCTCCTCCTGATTGGGAATGGGGATGAAGAGGTTCCAAACTGTTTTGAAACCATTTTAATTGATTGGGGGTGGGTGGGAACGACAAGGATCCAAACTGTTTTGAAACTGTTTTAAAGTGGAAATGGGAACTCGCCTTAGGCATCCCAACACAGAATAGGGCAGATTAAAATGAAACTGGCTGTGAAATACCAAAACAATCACCACAGATTTAAGAATTGCCCTGAATATACCGTAAGACACAAAGGCCCATGCCAAGTTTGGGACAAAATGTTAGGATGGTGTAATATTGCAACAATTGAGCTTCTCAGAATCCTTTCCCTCCCCCGCCCCCCACCACTACCTTGATTGGAGGGTCTAGGATACACCACAACTTCTGAAATGGATGACTTTTTGTCACTTGGCAGCCTTCTCACATTTTGTTTTCTTTTGTTTGCTATGCCCGTCCACAGTGTGGATTCTACTGCCAAACCTGCCACCATGGATAGCTGTTTTTCGTTCCATATTGGAACCTGGGCAGGTCTCCAATGCTGTTGTCACCAATACTCTCTGAAGACAGTACAGAGATTTTGTTGATTTTAATGTATTAAAATCCTGTAGATATGCAAATATTTTGTGGGTCTGATGGTAGGTAGAACCCACAGTGCGTTAACATCCAAACTATCTGGGGTTTCCCAGGATCCCACATAGGGAAAGGGACTTGGAATGGGCCTTACATTGTTCCCTATGGACAGAACATTTTGAATTTCCAGGTATTCCATTGCAAAATCCAGAAGCATCTAAGGCTTGAGCCTTGTACTGAGTCATAACAAAACTCAAGCTGCGTTTGCTTAAAAGAAACAGAAATTACCTTTATCCATCAACATCAGGCCACCTAACTTCTGTTGCACATATTGTATTCCTAGGCATGCAAGGCAAAGATTGTAGCTAAATTTCATGCCAGTGAAGTATTTTGATTGAGACAAATAGACATAGTTTTATTGCAACAAATGGTCCAATCACTCTGTAATTATTCTAAGCAGGGAGTAAAATCTGATCTGTTTGTGAAAATGCCAACTTAAACTAGCTTTCAACGTTATTTGCCACTGGGAAATGTTTCTTTGAGAAGTAAATACCAGACTAAATTTACATAAAAAGCCTCATGCAGCCCCCCATCTGCGTTCCGTAGCATGCTTTCACAGCAGTGCAAGAATGACGTATTTGTGTTGTACATATTAACAACATTCATCTCCAACAAATTGCCTGCCAGACATCTGAAAGCTTTCATTGCTAATTGATTTTTACAATGTGGTTTAAAGGACATCATTAACACACAAGGACTTCACCTTGCAGCAAGAAGAAAAGGAGGATGAAAGGCATATTTAAGAATTTGACTTTCACTTGTTGCTGTGGCATCCCTCTCGCTGTTCTGTATATTCAATACAACATTTTTAATTACCTTCCTACAATACTTAAGAAAAAACAAACCAAGCTAATAGAAATATTGATAAACAACATGGCAGGTGTTTTTCAAGAGAATTTAGTTATTTCCCCCCATTTCTCGTAACAAAAATCCAGAGCACTGCAGTGAAATGAGAGAACTGAATTAATCCTGTTATTTCTAAGTGAGAAGATAAAATAAGGCTGACTAAATAAGGCTGCATCCAGATGTCAGTTTTATCCAAATACAACAAAATAAGAAACTCATTTGTTGATCTAGCATTCTTGCCAGAATTATTTTGTATAGAGCCAGAATTTTTTATATGGAATATTATATGATTCTCACCTCAGATTCGATGTAGGTACATGAGAGAGGATGATGCAGTCTACACATGCGCGTTAAGGTATGTGATTTGAGTTTGCCATCAGTGTGGTATTTCACATTAATTTTAGGACTTTTTTTTTTTTTGCTCTAAAGATGGCCTTTCCTCCCTACCAAGATGAACAGAGCCACAAAGAGCCAAATTTACTAATTTCTTTATCCTTCTTTCTGTCTGCTGAAGCCATATAAACAATTGTAGCCTACAGAATCAAAGGATGTCCATATGCCATAGGCCTATGTTCAGGTGTAAAACACCTTTGCTTCTGCAGACAATAACTGGTTCTGGCAGTCATGGGGCAATTCCACTTAGGGCCTCCCTTAGACTGCAGCAGCATGTGAAAGAATTCTAGTACACTTGCTGGTCTGGTATACTGGCCAGTACAAAACCACCCTTGATTTACTTCATTGTATATAGACACCTAGATACTAGATACTGAAGCCTAGGTACCACCTCCAGGTTGGAGAGACAGGCCATTTGCAGGAAATTAAGAGCTGGCGAAGGTTGTGCCTCTGTCTTCTGCTTGAGAATATCCAGAAGCAACTGGTGGACCACTGAGTGAGGTGGGACGCTAGATTACATGGGCTGCAGCCTGATCCAGGAGGGTTCCTCTTTTGTTGGTATGTTCACCTGAAATGGCACATATATCTGAAAGAATGTTTTATCAGTCACTTAATGATTCCTTTTTGTGCTTGTAAGATGGGGAAAATTGAGCATGCTCTCACATGGAGCGTACACACACCACAGAGCCAATTCTGTCCACAACTATACTAGGAACACTAATGTAGTACAGACCCAGACACAGTCTTCACACCTATGTCCATGGGAAGGTTGCTTGGGGGTGGGGGTGGCTGCAGCTGCACAGTCATGCACTGTGTTGCCCAATCACCATAGCAACAGTCTGGCATGCATGGACACTGCTGTGGCAAGGTAGCTCCTCCTTCACAGGAGCATTCATATTTACCCTGCTACAAGGTAAGTCGTCAAGTAGGTTTGGGACAAGGCAGCATTCACAACCTTCCATGGGACACTGACCATGGACGTTAACGGCAAAAACCTAAGCGTGCTACAAAGTTATCCTATCAGTCATGATGCAGGGCAAAGTAGATTGCGAGTGGATATTCATTGAAGACAAATGCATTTTGCTATCATGATACATTAATATTCAGAAATTGTTGTCTATTCAGCCATGGATGCGAGTGTTTTTGCTGCTAAAAATTCAAACATCATACACCACACTTTACGAGATCCAGGAGCCAGAAGGGATAATTACAAGTGCTGCACACCCACTACAACCGCAGCTTATGAAGCCTTATGGCACACAGCCTACCTCTGTGAAGCATCTTTCAGTCAATGCCTCAGGTGAAAAAGCAGGTTATCTGAATGCAGTCCTGAATTGCTGAACACGACAGAGATCAACAAGTCTGCCAAGTAAAGTATCTTCCTGCTTCCTAGACTGTGTCACTGATTCCAATATGAAAGAATACCAACCAGTAATGGAAAGATACAACTGTGTTATCATCTAGAACAGTATGTCTCCAAAGTTGCCCTGAGGTAGGTATAAGGATCTGCAGAAACTGGCAAATTGAGCTAGGCAGAAGATGCCAAGAAAATAGGGAGTGTTGGGTGGCAACTGGATGATGGATAGAAAGGTTTTTGTGAAAATATTGGGCTGCTGATAATCACAGATATAAGGACATTGCAGTACTGTGCTTTTGCAATATGTATGTTCCTAGACTCAGTAAACTACAGTGTCCAGCATGTCACTTTGCTGATGTGTTCTCTCATTCTAAAAGTGGACAGAAGCTGGATTAAAGCTTAGGTATGAATACACCTTCTGTGGAAGTGAGCCATTCAGAATCATTGAAGCATATGCATTGTTGCCACCATCACTGTGGAGTGAGTTCCAGTCAGGGGAGATAGGACAAGCAGATCAGGGTCCCTACTAATGCCATGCTCTGTAAGGCCGTGTCCCCATGCAAGCTGTTTGGTGCGGATTGGGCTCACATAGGATTGGGTGGGGGACCAAGATCGAATCTCAAGCGTCCCCATGCCATTCCTGGTAACACAGGCTGGGGGGGGGGGATTCAGCCATCCCCATGCAAACCACGCCAGGATCATTATTTTACTCCCTTTCCCAGGCAAGCAACTTGCTTGCCTCGAAAGGGAAATAAAGCTGGAAAAGGGAGACCACTCAAGCCTCTGCACCCCCTGTTCATGATCTCAGCTGACAGGAAAGAGGCTTGGCTTTAAAACTCAAGCCTCTTTCCTGTCAGCCGAGATCATGAAGTCTGGGACTGTTCCCATGTGCAGGCTCGGCTCGGACCAAATCGCCCAAACCATGCCCAGACTTGTTTTTCTGGGTACCAAATTTGGTTCTGATTTGGTACAGGTTTGGGCGATTTGGTCCGCGGAAATCGGGCCAAATCTAAAATGCATGGGGACGGCCCTTGCTAAACCTGATTTTGGCCCCAGACCAAATGTGCATGGGGACGCATTCTAAATGTGTGGATGATGCTAAGAGATGAAGGAATGATGCATTCCAGATCATCACCAAGTCATAAGAGGGAAACTTACTTTAGATGGTCTTTTCATTTTGTTTGTCCTTCAGATTTTGCCTGGATCCCCTGCAGGATTGCACTTGTGCAATGCATACTTGCTAAGGGTTTCTTCAGATGGTAGCAAAGGGAATTTCCAAAGTGAGGCATCAGCCAACGACTGACCTCGGTTATTCACCCTCGCCCTAGTTATTCCTGCTGCAGAACCTAAGTCTGTACAATGACACCAACTCCCCCAGTGATTAACTTGGGGTGGTTTTGGATATTACAATTCTACAAGGAGAAGTGTTGGCCCTTTGAAAGTTCCAGGGGGCAAGCTGTGGGAGAGCACCCATCACTTCCTCTGAGATCCCACGTCCTACATGTCCTATTCAACAACCAAGGATGACTCCTGTGACAGTAGTTTTTATGCTGAACCTGGCCACCTAACTGCATGTTACCAAGAAAAGAGGAAGCAGTGAGGGCAAAGAAAGTGAGAGAACCTTCAAAACGTTCAGTCTAGCAGTAAGAGACAGCAGTTTAGAGACACTGAAGAAAAAAGTAAGCATTCTTTTGTAACCCGCTCTCTAATTCTGTACAGGATCAAAGCTTCTGGTACACCTTTTTTTTAAAAAAAAAATCATTCCTTAAACACGGCACTTAAGTTGCACAAAAATACTGTCCCAATTTTTCCACATAATTTATGGAAGGTAAACTTGGGGGTGAAGATATTATATGGAATATTCTTCAAGGAGAGGGCATGGGGAACCCTGACCATGTTTCTCATAAAGCTGTGCTGAGTAATTTCAGCTGCCTAAGTATTAAATGAAACTTTACTGCTTAGTTTATATTGGTAAATGAAGTGACAGGGTAATTAAATGGAGCTGGGAAGGGCATTGGGCCATGTTTATTGCTTCCTTCATTTTTTAAAAATATAATCTTTCAATTACATTAAAATTGGATCTATCATTATACCATTGCCAGATATTCTTCAGGGAGAATCAAATTTTTCTAACATTTCAGGAGGAGTTTGGCGGGAAAACTTACAATGTAAAAAACTTTAAAAGATACGTAGATTGCATTCTGACATTCCTCCTCCCTCAAAACAATCCCATAATTAAAGATAAAGGAAACCACTAAAGAGAATGAAAACCACTATTAAAGATAAATTCACCAATCATATGAACGCACAGAGTTTTCTCAAAGATAGTCAAGGTGGTTCCTGAAAGGGAAAGTCTTGTCTAAGGCTGAGTCCCCAAAAGACTTATTTGCCTCTCTAGTCTCCCTCTACTGACACTGTATTCAAGCAGACTTTAAAAGTACCCTGCACTTCCGGAATAAGCGTCTGCATGAGCCTCAGCAAAACGCGTGTTTAAAATGTACCTTCCGTCCACACAGAAGCGTTTTTTCCTTCCCAGCATCTTTTTCTCCCCGCCCCCTCTCTTGTTCAAAGGATAAATAGCCAGATCTCCGTCCCCTGAAATGGCTTCCCATGCCGGCAAAGAGTGATCACTCGCTCATTCACTCTCTGTTCTCTGTTTAAGATGGCTTGGCTGCAGCCATCAGCCACGCGATCATGCACTCATTTATTCTTAACACTTTCACAGATCACCCACTTCACACCTGATAACAATGTTGCAATTCTGAGCAATTCTGGCTCTTTGAAAGTTCTGACCTTTACCAAGGAAAGGAAGGGAAGCTGCAGCATTTCTGGGAGATGTGCAAATGCTTTATGGCTGTGTGTGCAGGCAGCAATCCCCGCCCCTTTTGCCACGGAGCATCCCCAAGGTAAATGTTGCGAGGAAAACCCGCAACTTCCAGAAAGAGCACTGAAACTCTTCTTTAAAGGGCATGTATTTTGTTGCGGGTTTTCTTGCTTTTGTAGCGCTGGAAGCTCATTAAAAACCCTGGCATGGGGGCGCTCAGAGGCAAAAGAAGATTTTTAGCAGACTTTAAATTGCTTGGGGATAGGCCCTAACTAACTTTTTAGAGGGTTTTTTTTAGAGCATCTACTTAGATTTTCAAAAAGCTTTTGATAAAATCTCTCATCAAATACTTATGTTTAACAGTTATGGAATAGGCCCTAGGCCCTTTCTGCACTTGGCCTGCTTCTGGAATATATCTCGGGATAGGGGTCTGCTGTCTGCATGGTAATGCAGACTCTGTCAGGCCTTGCCTGGGACCTGCTATAGTCTGCACTAACATTTGGACAGACGGACCCTATCCTGCCTAGTTTATATTAGTAAACTAGGCCATGAATAAGGCCAAGGGCAGAAAGGGCCCTATTCTGGAAAAGCAACTGGCTAAGTTACTGAAAACAGAGAGAAATCATAAAAGACAATTTCTTACAATGGATAAATGTAATAAGTGGGGTCTCCTAAGGTTCCATCCTGGCAAAAATCAGAGGGATTTCCTAAATACTAATCTACAACAATGGGATCAGAGCTGATTGCAACTAATCAGGAAAGAAATCTTGAAGTAACTGTAAGCAGTTCAATGAAAAGGCCAATAACAAGTTGTATCTGGCTCTTCGGGAGCCCATGGCCCACAGCATGCCTGGCCATTCTGACCTCTGGTGCCTCGTGAAGTTTACCCAAGCTAATTTTCATTACTTCCACAACACTATTTATCCATCTCACCCTCTGCTGCCCTCTTCTCCTCTTGCCTTCAATCTTTCCCAGTATCAGAGTCTTTTTCGATGAGTTCTGTCTTAAATAGTTGGGTGCCACCAGGCCATGGCTGACTCCTGATTGACTGCATGGACATCTTGGGGGTTATACAGAAGTAGTTGCTCATTGCCTACTTGGGTGAAAACCAAGGTGCAAATATTATATTCCCTTTATAAAAATAAATTATATGACTGCATCTGGAATACTGTGTGCAGTTTTGGTTGCTCTATCTCCCTAAGGATATAGCAGAGTTGGAAAAGGTTCAGAGGACAGTAACTAAGATGACCAAGGAACTGGAGGAGGTTCCCTAGGACTAAAAGTTGCAACATTTGGGGCTTTTTCATCTAGAAAGGCGAAAGCAAGGGGGGACATTGAAACTGATGAATCAGGACACAACAGATAGTTAAGCTTTGGAACTTGCTATGGTGAGTGTGGTGATAGCTACTAGCTTGATGGCTACTAGCTTGGATGGCTTCAAGAAAGGTTTGTACTAATTCATGGAAACCTATCAATGGCTACTAGCCCTGTAGGTTTGCCTCCAAAGGACAGCTGTTGGGACACTGCAAACAAGGCGAGTTGTGCTCGTGTCCTGCTGGTAGACTTCCCTATTCAGCTGTTTGGCCATTGCAAGAGCAGACTGCTGGACTAGATGGGGCACACATCTGATCCAATGGGACATTCCTTATGTTCTTAGAACATCAAGAGCGAGTTTCCATTCGTGTGCCCCCACCATGTTGGGCACCCATTTCCACAACCACTGTCCAAATTGGCTTGGGTGCGGTGGCAGAATAGGTTCAGGTAGCCCCTCAGTTTAGCCTCAGGTGTAATATGGCTGCTGCAAGCCAAACCTAGGAGACAGGATGCCCTATAGGTAGGAAAAATCCACTCTTCTGCGTGTGCCCTGGGCACTCTCTCAGTGCAGCTTTGGAGATGCAGAATGGGGAGGAAAGCATTTAAATGCCTCACCCTGTATGTAACTCCTCATAACTCTGGATGAAACCTCCATAAATGTTTGAACATGGATTTTTTTTCCCCCAGTGGAAATTAAACTTAGACTTCCTTTAGCTGCAAGACTCTGGAGCTCAGGGGATTATCCCTTATAATAATCTGTAGTGATCACTTTCACATGGCTTAGGTTAAACATCCTTGCTTTCTTCACTGTTATGATATCTAATAAATTAATGTTGATTGCACTGTACATGCAATCTCTTGCAATATGACTGGGTGTTTCATATTTGTTGCCAGGATTTGCCTTGAATTGTGAGTTGCTACAGACTTGCGCCTGCCTCCCCCTGCTTGTTGCAACTTAATATATTCACGTAGCCTCATTTGTCTTCCAGTTCAAGATAGCTCTCTTTTGGGTTATCAGATCTGTGTGCCTCTGCAATTTCTGTTTACTTCCATTGGGGTCTGGTTTGCCTTCCAATGTTTGAAATCTGAAAGAGTAGATAGAAAGACAAGGGTTTTTTTTGAAGACTGCAGCATAGATAGTTCGGTTTGTAGCTGCCCAAGCCTAAAGGAATTGGCAACATAGTCAGCGGCCTTCTTTTGTGTGAGCAGAATATACATGTTGGTTTGTGCGATCAGCATGATGCTGGGTCCATGAATTTGGGCTGGTGGAAGTTTGGAGGGAAATACAGTAATGATCTCTGCATATACACTGACTTTACTAGTGTCCAAATGAATTAAAACTGTGGGCAGTTGACAGTTGGAGGCAGGGGACTGACAAGCGGATGATTCACTGTTCCTTTCAAGGAGTTCCCCTCTTTCAGATAAAACAAGAAGAAGAAGAAGAAGAAGAAGAAGAAGAAGAAGAAGAAGAAGAAGAAGAAGAAGAAGAAGAAGAAGAAGAGTTGGTTTTTCTACCCCACTTTTTTCACCCATTTAAGGGGACTCAAAGCTTCTTCTCCCCACAACAGACACCTTGTGAGGTAGGTGGGGCTGTGAGAGTTCAGAAGAGAGTTGTGACTAGCCCAAGGTCACCCAACTGGCTTCATGGGGAAGGGCGGAATCGAACCCGGTCTTCCCAGATAAGAGTCTGGCTCCCTAACCACTAGATCAAACTGGCTCACAAGATAGACCAGGAGGGCAACTGAAAGGAGCAGAGATCCAGGAAAGGTCACTTGTCTCACATCTCCAATAAGCTCTTTCCCAGGTATTTTTCACCTGTGGAGCCTGCAAGTTGGGATACTAAAGAGGTTAACCTACAGCCCCTCCAAGGAAGGGACTGTTTTGTAAGCCACAAGGCACCAAACCAGTGACACAGCTTCTCTGTTCTGCTTTTGGCTGCCTGAAGCTAGTCCAGTGGTTGCCTAAACCAAAAGGTGATTTGGAACCTCCCCTTTCTCTCTCCACAGTGCTTTGCTCTCTGTTCTGCAAGACTAGGGATTCCTCCCACATGCAACAACTTGCCATCCCTATTCATGCAGAACAGAAGTAATACTTTGGTTGTTACAGCTCGAGAGAGGAAAGATAATTGAATAAAGCTGTTATGCATACACTGTACAACAGTTCTGCCTCTGTGCACATTAACATATGACTGTCGCTTCTGCTGTTCTGACTTATAAAGGCCTGCTGCGTGATGAACAAGGGGAAGACATGTGGACCCACTGTGAAGTGCCTATGGCCCTTTCTGCACTGGACCTTATTCCAGTTTATACCCCAGAACAGGGAGCTGCTGTGTGCTAGTGCAGACTATACCAGACCCTGCCTGGGGCCCTATGCAGACTACAGGCCCCTCTTCCAGGATACAGTTCAGAATAAGGGCCAGTATAAGAATGGCCTATGCCAATACAGTGCTCACTAAATGTACGTGGTCTCCTGCAGTCATCCTTCCTCACAACTGGACATGCTGATGGGGCAGATATGAGATGGAATCTGCGAAGCGGAAGTTGCCATGCTATTGACCCCTGGCCTATGCTGCTGAAGGACAGGAAGAACCGATTGCTCAGGTGCTCAGAATCAAGCCCTGCTTCACGGCCCAGCATTTGATAGGGGCTACTGTGAACTGTTGTTGTTGTTGTTGTTGTTCCTTTTGGTAATACCAAAAATAAACTTCAAGTAGTAAAATAAATGGGCCTGGAAGCAAAGCCTTGGGGCTGCTGGAAAACAGAGCGGCTTTGTGCTGCCTTAAGGCAGCGAGGGCCTTTCACTCACGCAGACTGTTCTCAGTGGAGAAAATCTGACTCCTGACTGGCTGCCAAGTCAGGAGATGGTCTACAGAAACGGTAACCATGCACACCAACATGGCCAAGGGAGAGAGAGAGAGGTCACTTTTCACTCCCCATCCCTTCTTGAATTTTTCAATATCGTCAAGTATTTTGCAGAAGCCAAGTGAAAGCCTTTGCCTGCTCCTTCTTTCGACTTTATCCCTTCCTCCTCTCACTTTGGTTTGGAGCATGTCTTTCCCCTCTCACCCGCATCTTTCTGGCTGGCAGCGAAACACCTGCCAAAAATCTGACAAAGTTCAACATAGTGAATAATATTCTGGCTGCCAAGGTATACATTGTCCAGTTCCAGAGCTCTACAGATTCCCTTCTCATGACACCATAAATCTGCAACTGTGCTTTTCTTTCCTTTTTTTTTAAAAAGCCAAAGATTCCTAAGGAGGTTTGAGATATGGACTAATGGGCATGATCCATCTGCCCACATGGGCAATGGTTAGTGCAGAAGAGGAGGTACCGCACTAAATTCAACAGGGCTCCTTCCCTATTACCTTTCAGCTGATTGTATATGCCCCTGTGCAATTTATTTTATTTACTCAGGACACTTTTCTCTGCTCTTCACCTGAAAGACTTCTACTACAGTTGCTTGCTAGAGATATACTTAAGAAAAAATTGCATGGATGGCCTACTGTTGAACTGAACAACTTTTTGTTCAGTTTTCCATCAAGCCATTTCATCGAGCAAACAATTGTTGGTGTTTGATATCCATACTTGTTCACAAAGAAAAAAAAATACTATTTTTTCCCATTGAAAAAAAGCCTTTTTCAAGGCAAAAATGAAGTGAACACAAGCTAGTCAACCAACCATTTTCATTTGCACCTCAGACATTGGTTTGGTTCAATCAAATTTCTGGATATGCAAACCATCATGTTTGGTTTAATAAGGAACATGGTCTGTTCAACTGAATATTTGAACATGAACTTTGCAGATCTCCATTGCTTATTTATCTACACCCTGGTGGCACCAGAAAATTGAATCATGTACCTCTAATAAAAGAGGGTTTGACCAGAAATAGCATCTTTCTCTCTAGTAATTCAAATAATGAAAGGGAGGGAAGTGAAAACTACCATATATAAAAATCAAGTGCTTCTTCTCAGCTGTAACAGTAATAACAAAAATACAACTCAAAATGAGAGATGGAAAAGAGGCAGCAAAACAAATAAATGCAGACACAAAATCCTCAAGAGTTCACCGTTCTTATAAGCTGGGATGGAAAGTGGCAGTTCATGGTGTTTGGGTTTTTTTAAGTTGTATTTAAAGCAGACCTTTTCAGAACTCTTGAATCCACAGATGTGAAATGTTGGACTCCCCTTAATGTTTTGCATGCTTTGACCATAGAAATCCAGCTGGATGCAGATAAAGAATAGATAGTTTGGGGAGGAGTGGAGGGAGAAATAGGAGGAAAAGGGCTCCAGCTATGTCAAAGGTCGAGAAGCTGCGGATAGTACAGCATGTAGCTGCAGGAGATTTAACCAGTCCAGCCAGCCAAAACCATTTAGCACCAGTTCTGAGGAGTCCACACTGGTTCACCTTGTGCCACATAGGTTTTCATAATGATTTATGAAGTCCCAAGTGACTTCAATTGCCTGCTTTTTGCTATAGGACCCTGTTTTGGCATTTTGAAGGGAAAGAATGTAATGTTATGTCATCTCCAAGAGATGCTTGTGATTTGCTAACTCACAAGACATTCTTGGCAGCAGTACTATAGCAGTGGTGAGTGATGGCAATGATTAAAATGTATTAATCACCCTTATTTTCAAAAACAAACACTCAAGGTAATTTACAACATAAATATTAAAACAAGCCAACCCTTCAGATTTCATATAAATTCAAAGCTACCTGAGAATCCAAGAGTAAACACAGTCAACCTCAGATAAATGAGGACAGGCCAAGTATCAGTTCTTATATTAAAGCACTGTATATGCCAAGATCTGGGCTTGGGGTGTTAACTGGCAACTCACTGGCTGCTAGTTTTGGTAACTTTTGGTAGCTTGTCAGGTGCTTATCTGGCCTGTTACTATCCTCCTTGAAGACCATAGGTGTGGTGAGTTGCCTCCCTAGAGCTTAAAAGCAAGGATCAGTGCCTTCATTATCAACCTAGCTCTGTGCCCCTTTCTGCCCTTGTTAATTCGGATCAAGGAGCTGCCAAAGGGAGCAGAGTAGGTCTGGATCTTTAAAGTGCTCTGCATCCGTTCGTGCGTGTTCCAAGCGTCCCAGGCCATTCGAGGAGAGAAGCGTTCACACACGCTTCCCTCCCTGACAGCCATGGACACGCCCCCCCCCACCAGCATTGCCCAGAAATTGGCCTCACAGCTGGCGAGAGCCGCGCTGATCACCAGCCTTGCCGCTGACGCGGGTGGACGAGACAGGGGACCCAACAATTCGTGGGTCCCCTGTTCCATCTACCAGGGTCACTGACACTGGTATACGGGAGAGGGGACCCATCTACCAGCCTCGGCACCCCCCCTCCAAGCCTGCGATCTGGCAGGGAGAAGGAAAGCTTTTACTCCCGGTTCCACCTTGGAACCAGGAATAAAAGCTTCTGATGCCGGGATCTGGCGGGGGCAGGGGAGGAAGGGTGCCAAAAGAGGTCTCCAGTGTGGAAGGTAAAACCACCCAGTGTGGAACCACTCTAAAACCCACTCACTGCAGATGCGTCTGTCTGTGGCTGACCCAATCTAGCTAATCCAGATCTAGCTAATATAGATTTCCTGAGGTAAGTGCAGAAAGGGCCTTTTGTCATCTCCTAGGCTCTTTGGCAGTTTCTGCATAATGTGCCTTGGTATGCAATTCAGAAGGCACTTAATTTTTGCCTAGTGCCAACAAGATCGTCCTGAGAAAAAGGATTTCCCTTCCTTCCCTATGCAAGTTTTATGTTTCAAGAAAACCTCCTATTGCTAGGAAGCTTTTGACGGCCTAACTCTGATGCAGTTGATCATATGGGGGTGATCAAACCTGGGTTAGGAAAGCTTAACTTTTCCTTCACGTGGGCTTCCTTCTCCACTGGAAGCGTCTCCACTGTCTTATTTGCATTCACCCGCCCTGTCTTTTCTAATCTTACCTGCCATCCCTCTATTTGAAAAGCGATGGGGGTGGGGAAATGGGCAGCGAAAAATCACTGAGGGTTATCCATAAAGCGAATCGATAATGAGTGGAAGGCAAACAAAATGCTATTGGTCCTGTCACTGCCTTTGCCTATAAATAGCTAGCTATAACAAAGTGCTTTCAGTCCCAGTGAGTAATTCTCACATCCTCCCTTTTGCCTTGCTGAGTCACAGTTATTCTGTGCTGCTTTACTTACATGGTCATTGGTCTCAAAGGAAACTTTAACACGTCCAGGGAATCGGCAGGGATTGGCTGACGTTGAAAGCTATTCCACTGGCATTTCCCTTTCGCTGCAGCACATTGTGCCAGCCCATAAAAAAAGCTCTGGGCTAATCCAGACTTCAAAATAGGTTGAGGAAATAGCTGTTTGACCCAGGTAGCAACTAAAATATATAAAAGGCCTTTGAGATGGCACTGGAGAAGGAAGAGCGGCTGCAGTGACTCGCGCTACACTTTGAGGTTGTTTGTCAGCTGGTTTCTCTCTTTTTCAGTTCCTTCTGTAGAGGCTCTGACATGGAAAAGCAGTATCAGTTTCTGGTCTTTTGCCACAAAATTGAACAAGTTGTGGCCTCCATGCCAAAACAATATTTGTGTAAAGCTTCAGCTTAAAAGGCTCCACAGTCTCTTTACTCCACTCACACATTCCTTTTCCTCCCTGTGAGGATAAATCTAAAACAGCCGATAAAGTCGCAATGTGGCGAACGCGCAGCAGCAGCAGCCAGAGTTGCTTCCCACTGAAATAGCGCTGCCTGGCTGAGCAAATTGTTGTGTGAGGTAGCTAGTCTGATTAATCCAGAGATGCCCAAGTGCTTGTAATCAAAACTGTTTTCTTCCATTATAAAACATCTGGAAGAGGAGAAGGAAGAGCAGTGCTACAGAAGGGGGTCAAAGGAGAGGGAAAATTCAGGATGGGCAGAGTTTGGACTGGGTCAATCTATCCTTTGTATCTGTTGTAGATATATTTTCCCATAATTCTTCTTAAGATCTACTCCGTCTTCAAATTATTTTAGGAGATATGTTTTTAAAACCGTATATTTATTTATTTATATTTAAATTTATATGCCGCCCCATACCTGAGGG
>MTQE01002208.1:21549758-21576562 GCA_014337955.1 Aspidoscelis marmoratus | reverse complement strand
GCCAGCTGCAAATGCCGCATCCCCCCCTCCCTTAGCGGCACAGAAAGCCAAGACTGAGCTGGGAGGCACAGAAATTTTTTTAAATAAAGCTTAATAATAATAATTTTTAAAATACTTTTAAAAGACCCAAAGCCGCCACGAGGTTTAGTGGCAGTTGGCTGCTTGAGCAGTTTCACGCACCTCCGCTCCACTGGGAACCATGAGAATGCCCAGCAACTTTAAAAGGGAGAAAATCAAGCCATTATCAGGATCGCCTTGGTGATCGGGAAATGGGGGTGGAATATTTGGGGAAAAGAACAAAAATCAAGCCATTATCCTGCCTGCCTTGGCAATTGGGAAACAAGGGTGGAATATTTGCTATGGGAAAAGTAAAAATAAAAGTCCTGCCTGCCTTGGCAATCAGGATGTTTCCACTCCCCCAAATTGTCAGCAGCTGCAATCTCCAATGCACAGGGCAGGAACGGCAAGCACACCCCGCCTCCCAATGGTGCAAGCACTAATCGCCTCCCAAAATAGGCCAGGATTGTCCCCATGCACAGCCTCAGCTTGCTAAGCAATGCATGCTGGGACCCCAAACCATGCTCAGACTTGTTTTTTGGGGTACAAAATATGGTCCTGGTCTGGTACGGTTTGGGGGGATTTGGTCTGTGGGTACTGCTGTACGCACCATGAATACCCTCAGTGTTCTGGGCCTTGCAGGGTTCTGCATCCTGAACAACAGTTCATTAGAGTGCTTGAAAGCCAGAGTGAGCTCTTGTCCTTCTGGCGGTGCTAATGGCACTGCCACTACTAAGGTAGACACACCTGTGTGCACATTCTTGAATGTGCAATGTGTTGCCCTGTTTCTTTGAATACAGGAGATGTCCCACTTCTGGACCATTTACAGTGTCAAAAGAAACATCCCTGGCCAGAAACATCACAGCCTGGGAACAAAAGTTCCCTGGATATGGTGTTTGCACAGGCTGAAGCTGCAATAGGCATGCAAACAGCATCTTTGCCACTTTAAAAAGATCTGTACAGCTGAAATGATGCTATTTAAGCAACAAATACACAACTTGGTTTAACTGGTTGCTTTGTTTTAAATTTTATTGTTTATACACTGTATTGTAACTACCCTATAAACAGCTACAAGATGCCTGTATTTGTTGCTTCATTTAAGTGTGTCATGGAGAAATACATCTCAGTAGAGAGGCCTCAATAATGGCTCTGTGTAGAGTCCTCTAGAAAATTCTTGGACCATGGAAGTTACAGATCAGAATCACTTCACCTGATCAGCACTGGGATTTTGATGTCAGCTTCCTGCAGCCATTTACAAAGTTGGAGACATGAACTAAATCCTTAGTAATGGCAAAAGAATGCTGGTTCTTTTATCTCTTGCAATAGACACAACAAGGAACAAAAGGGTCCATCTTTGCAGACTGATGAAATGCTTTGGGCTCTTCCTCTGAGCAATGGCACTTTACACACTGGGTCCATGGGACATGCTAAACCACTGCATCTGAACATGGGAGTGGCCTTGCAGAGATCACACTTCCCTACTAGTTCGTTCTGTCCACACAGGATGGACCTATGGAGCGGGATATGATGCCAAAAAGTATACTGTATCCCATTCCACTGGTAGACCTTTTGCCACCAGCCACCGCTGTGGTATATCAGTCCATAGGAAGCATGCTCTCAAGGGCCAGTACACCAAGGGTTACACTTAAGGTTTAATCCAGCTTCAGTTCACTTTCAGAATGAGAGAATACATTAGCAAAGCGACAAGCTGTTTTATTTCAGTGTTAAAATAACTCAGAAAATTCACCTTTGGGATAGATAATGTGGAAATAAAAGTACAGATTACTTTGCTGATGTGTTCTCTCGCTCTGAAGGAGGACTGAAGCTGGATTAAACTTAAGGTGTCACTACAGCCCGGGAGCTTAGGCACACACACTCACCTTTCTAAGTGGTGGGAGAGGATATCAGCATTAATTTTGCTAGTTGACTGTGTCTATTTTGTCAGTTTCTGGCAGAGATGTAGGCAGCTTGTGTTTCTGCGTGCTCAACCAAGCAGCTCACGTGCACTTCACACACAATTTCTTGGCTGCTTAAAAAGATGTCATTTCAATCCAAAGCATATCACTACCACAGTGGAGGTTCCTTTCCCGTACCTCTGTCCTGATATGGTACTCTGGGATGCTGAGCGCACCGACTCCCATGTGAATGGTCAGTGGCCTAGAACACACACTGGGCACTTAGTTGAAGAACCTGGGAGGCTTTAAAGAGCCACAAGATGTAGTGGTTATGACAACTGCTTATGGTCCTTTAAAGCCATGTGGTTCTGCACAGAATGTGATGCAAGCCAAAGTGCCTCTCTGAATTACTACATTAGTCCTCCTGTGCTTCTCCCTGCCAGCTGGCCCACTTTGGAGAAGTCACATTTATTAAAAATGCAAGGTTCAATGGATCTGTTGTCAAATGTACACAGCTAGCATTGGCCAATACGGGAAGGCTGACTCTGATCTCTCTGGACAACATTTTCATCAACTGTAAGAAGGCTTCTCATCAGATGCCCCATCAAACAGAAGCTGCTGGAAGACGATGAGCAGAGCAAGCCGTGAGCTCATGTCCTGCCTGTGGGCTTTGTTTATTGGGCAGCGGCTGACTGGCCACTCTGCAAACAGACTGCTGGACTAGATGGACTATGTTCTTATTAAATGCCCCATGAGCCACTACTGTACAAGAGGGATTTGAGTAACTGGCCAGTTGTACAGGTGTGCTCCTGCATCCACAGGGGATACATTCCAGCATCTGCTGTGGATAATGAAAAACTGTGGATAATACAAACATGTTTACTGTACTGTATTTTCCCCTGCACTCGGCTGCATTTGAGTGGATCAGTGGACAGTGAATCAGTGGATATGGGGACACGCCTGTATATGAAGGCCACCATGACAGATGCTCATTGTTAAGGTTCCAAAGAATTTGGCTACCAGCCTTCAACAGGCATGGGTACAAATGTATCATATTAATCCCTGTTTTCATTTGCAGGTTGAAGACTTTGACACACACCATGCCCTGATCTATTGTCAGCCCCTCCAAGTATATTTAGGGATGGTTAGCAACCAGGAAATTATATCCTCACATTGCAACAACATGTTGTGCATTCCTGGAGTGCTATATCCTTGGGAAGGCAAAAACAAGACTTAATGAGAACCTGGGAGAACTATAACTCATCCAGAGATTTATTTGCAGCCCCAGCTCCCTTATTTCTATCATTTGAGTCTCTGTGCAAAGACTTTGCAGAGACTGAGGTGAGGTTTACGCATGCACGTGTAGCTGGATAGCGCTGCAAAGCTTATAATGCAGCCAAAGAGCATGGATCCTTCCTTCCATCAGGATTAATTCTCTTCTGCTTTACCACTTGGCCTAGAGATGCCATGGATCGTATTTACACAGATATAGATGGGATTCAGCTAAAAATTATAATTTCTAGGTTGCTGATTCCCAGACTGAGGGATTCATCATTCCTGCTAGAAATGGGAAGGGTTTCGAAGGGTGCGAGACCATTGATTTGAAAAGCGAATTTCAGTTGAAATATGCAAATAAGAGTGCAAATAACGTGCAGTGGATTGAATTTATTTCTGTCAAAGCAAACTGTATGCGATGAAAACTGCAAGTGAGTCACGTTAACAAAACAAAACTGTATGCTTCAAAATTCACTTACCAATGTTCTTTAGAATAAGTGGCTTGTAGGCTATTCTCATTTAGGGACTTTTTTTGCAGTTCGGCTTCCCTAGAAAAATGTTCCAGGGAGGTAAAGTTGTTGAATGGTTTCGGCTTCTGCACTACAGGATGCCCAAACCATTCAAAACCTAGCTGGCACTTAAGTACGGATTGGCTAAGTGCAAATCGCCTCCATTAAGGAGGTGATTGCAGTGCCATGACAATGGTGCCAACACAGACGCACAGCACTGTTGCCACGTCAAGCAGGCGATGTAGTGTGCCAATGTGCCTGTGTCTCACAATCACATGTTCCATTTGAACCTCTTCCACCTGGAAAAGGTGCAAATGTACTGCCCCAAGCTGTCCCAGCCTGGCCGCTCATGCAGTTCTACCGCCTTACGTGTGGGGAAGACTCCAGCATGTGTGGATGCACCAGGTGGGTGTGTCTCCAGAGTTCCCCAGCACACCTAATGTAAATAGGCTCATGGTATGGTCCTGTGTACTGCCATTCAAAGAATTGATTAATTTATAATTAATGAATATTAATTATAACTTGCCCCGAAGTATTAAACATGTACTTTGCATAGTAATTTTTCCACCTTTGCAGCTGTTTGTTTATTTGTCTGCATTTTTATCCTCCCCTATACCCAAAGGTTTTAGGGTGAGTTACAACACTGAAGACAAATTTAAAAGAACACGCTAAAAACAATATTAATGCCTGAAAGTGAGGAGGGGAAGCTGTTTCCTCAGCTGAAGGCCAGGAGAAATAGGTGCATCTTTACCACTCTTGTCTGAATGCGGGGAGGCCACTTTGGGCAGCAGCAGGAGCGGGAACTGGAGCGTGTTAGAGTCACGGGTCCACTGATCTGCTTGTGTGCACGTGCAGATCAAGTTCAACTTGGCAACCCCCCTCCCTGCACAACCACCGCCGCATTCAGACAGCGGGGTCTCCTCGGAAAGGAACTTGGAAGCACCACGCCGCTCCTGTCCCCACTGCTACTGCTGCCTGGCTCAGTGTTGCCTGAGCGCCCCCCCCCCCATGGTCTCACACCAAACATTATTCTGCCCCATTAGCCCCACCCTCCACCCCACCCAAAGGCTGATCGCGAGGGCAGCTTGGTTTAAAGTTGAAAATGGGAAAAGCCCCACCTTTCCTGCGAGTGAATGCTTCGTCTCGGAAGGCTTTAATTCAAAGCAGCAGGAAAACTCTTGTTCCAACAGGGCTCCCCCCCCCCCGCCCCGCTCCCGGATTTCTGCAAGCTGGTGCTCAGAAAATCTGGGGAAAAGGAAGTAGAATGGGATCAGGGCTTGCCTGATTTGGATTACTGTACAATTTAATGGGAACGCTGGTTCCAGAGTTCGAATCCAGTCTGGATTTTAGTCCCTTTGAGAATGCAGCCCTAAATGTATAATTAGTGCACCTGTGATGGGAGTCTATTCCATAGTCTATGGGCTATCACCAAGAAGGCCCTATCCCTAGTATCCACCCTATCGTTACTGAAGGTGGTGATAGAGCCAGGGCCTCATCTGCAGATCTTAGAAATGGGCAGGTTGATATAAGAGAAGGTGTTTCTTTAGATATTCAAGGCTCAAGCCATTCAGAGTCTTATAGGTCAAAGTTAACGCTAGAATTGGGTTCAGTAGTGAATAGGAAGCCAGTGCACTTCTTTGAAGATTAGTATGATGGGCATTGATCCAGCAATGCCATGTGGCAGTCTTATTGCTGCTAGATTTAATTTCAGTTCACTGCCCCCCATCTAGCCCATTACCACCTCCAAGCACCTGTCAAGCACATCAGCCATGTCTCCTGATTCAGGTGGCACAGAGACAGAGCTGGGTGCCCTCTGCATATTGGTGATACCTCACCCCACATCTCCTGATGACTTCTTTCAGCTGCATACAGATATTGAAGAGCATGGGAGATAAGACAGAGCCCTGAGGAGTCCCACAGGTGAATTCCCAGGATGTTAAGCAAGAATTTCCCACAGCCACTCTTGGGCACCAGCCTCGGAGATAGGACCAGAAGCGCTGCGGGGCAGTGCCTCCCACTCCCAGATTCTGCAGCCTTTCCAGAAGGATGACATAGGCTAGGTTTGCATTTACCTTATTGGAACGGGAAAACAAGACAATCCCAGGATAGTTAATTGCAAGGGCAGTTGGGGCCATTCACATTCTGAACACTGTTCTTGTCTAGCAGATGAAGTAATGTGGATGTCACACTTCCTGTTTCAGTCCTGTACATAGTAAGTCCCACCCCCACCCCTGTGTGTGATTGATTGGTGGGCACGTCACTGTGGCATTGTACCCAAGGTCAAGCATTGCAAGCTCCAGACTCTAGCACTGTGAGGTCCAGACTTAACAATGCAAAGTCTAGACCCTAGTGTTGCAGAATCGAGATCTAACATCACACCAAAAGTGTGCAGAAACACCACTTCTGGACTGTTCCTAATGCTGCAAGTATGTTTGTAGGCTGCTTTTAATTTCTCCACAGCAGGAAAGAACCAGGGTGGGCTTGGAAGCCTTCAGAAACCCTGCAGCAGTTCACACCTGTGGACAAAGCATTTCAGCAATCCACTTGTGAAGTGCAAAAAGGCTCATAGTCAGTGGTATCAAAAGTCACCGAAAGAGTCAGAAGAACCAACAGGGTTACTCTTCTTGTGTCTTTCTCACAGAAAAGGTCACTGAGCTACACAAACAAGGCAGTTTCGATGCCACAACCTAAAATCAGATTGAAAGGAGTATGGAAAAATATGCTGTGGTTGGCAGTCTTTCCTAATGTGATACTTCATTACTCAAGAGTTGCCAAACCTTTGAATTTCTAGAGGCAGTCTTCCTTAAATCTTAAGCAGGCATCCAGGATAGGTCTCCCAGATATTCTAGTATTGCCACACCTATGAGTAGAGTTGCCCCCAAGCTTTTAGGGGCCTTGAATTTCCAGAGATTTAAGGATTTAACGGCTGCTGTGGGTGGAGTGGTTTTCATTATTATCTGTGGGGCCTGCACATTCTGTCAGTCCTAGTAAGCATTTCCAGTTACCAGAAATAATGGTAGTTACTTTCCCCATATATTAATATGCAGAGGCCTCATGCCTACATGGCATTCAGGACACCTTAGATTGGCAAAGGAAATTAAACTATGGTAATGAAAATTCAGTAGTGATAGGTTAAATAACCATAATGAATTAAATTACCAGTAATTGGCTGCCTGCTACAGATTTTTAGAGCTGGTGACCCACCAGAAGATTGGCAAGGAAGACCAGCTGGTGATGTGCCTCTTTCTCAAAATGCACAATATACAAATATTCAATATGAGCTCAAATTCTCTATGGGCGAATCCCCACAGCAAGCTTATTTCACTTTCCCTAAACCGAAATAATAGAACCGGATGCAAACGCAAATTTGCCTGTTCCCATTACTTTTAACTTAATCGCGTTGGATCCGGATTCTGAGGATCGTACGTGGGGTACGTGACTCAAGGTGGGACTCAAGTGGCTACTTTTTACAAGCTGCTTTTCGGGGCTACCCTGACCTCTTCCTCCTGGCATGGACGCGCCACCCATAAGGGACCCCTTCACCGAGCCTGGCTGGGTGGCTGCCGCTTCCATGGATGGAGGAAAAATGGCAGTGGGTAGCCAGCCAGCGATTCTTTCCCCTCCTCTCCCCATTGCTCAGGGCACACAGCAGCAGCGGCAAGTAAAGCCCCTTTGCTTTAAACATTCACATTCAGCTGCTTTCCTCCCTTCCTTTCCCTTTCTAAAGTCAGAACTTTTGGAATTGCGCAAAATTGCAACATTGTTATCAGGTTGAAGTGGTTCCATCGCTACAGTGTAGCACTGCTGTTAAGGGTGGATTTTTAACACTGAAATCACTGTCTTTGGAAGCAAGCTATTGGGAGCGGGAAACCCTAAACATGGATTCTCATCCCTTAAAATGGTACTGTCCACACAGTAAAAAATGTAAAACGTTTCAAGCACACGATCCGGAGTGAGACCTGTTGAAATCAGGATTGAGATTCACCATGCTTTGGGGTGGTTTAACACAGGAAAAGCGTGTTAAGCCAAACTGCCGTACGGACTCCAAGGATTGAAAACGTTTTGAATTCGAAATAAGGTTGCCGTGAAGACACGGCCTATATATTGCTGACTATGTTTTGAAGGCTTAAAAATATATCTTAGGCTTAATTGTCATGTTTACTCCTCTGTGCTTTTACAAAAAGGATTAGTTCAAGATCGCATGATTCCTCCTTGTTTGTGACTGGTGCACCTGGGCTGGTCAATGGTTCTATCTTACCTGACCTAAGTCAATCGATTGTCCTTGATAGGGTCCCTTCTTGTTCTTAACAAGGGTGGGATGTCAGATATGCACTGATTGCACTACCTATAAAAAAATAATAACATCCAGTCCTATGAATCTGAACTTTGACACAGACCTGACAAGGAGTTGGTGTGTGTCAGTGGTGAGATTGTGTTGCTCCTGCCTTCAGTTTTGGGGGGTTCCTGAGGTCGGAAGGGGCATACTTTGCTTTTCTTGTTCTTCTTTCATTTCATTCTGGCTCAGAATAAAGATTCAGTTATCCAAATATGTGTGTTCATTGCCCATGTATCCAAAACAGCCCGCTGCCTTCCTAAAAAAGTAGAGAGCAGGCAGAATGAGACATCCAAGATAAACGCTGGAGATGACAGCCTGGTCCACTTGCGAGCACTTTCAAAGTTGCAAACTCAATCCAGCTATTTTCTTTTCTGAGACAAGCAGGCCTGTATTAATTTAAAAACAAAACAGTGAAATCCAGATGTAGTAAACCAGGAAAGAAACAATTGGGGCCTGTTCGCACCTCCCTCACGAGGACACTTTGGGACACTCCAGTCACTCCATCTGCATATTGCAGCTGCACCTCCATCACAGAGTGTCTTCAAAACTTTGAAGCTGTTCCACAGTTCTTACTACTCCACAGCCTCACTAGTGAGCTCCTGAATCCAACGTTCACACATTCACCTCGTGTGAACACTGCATGTGGGTGGGGTGGCCAGCTGAAGCTGCACAAATGCATGCTGCACACAGTTGCCATGGCAATGGATGGGCATGCAGCCGAAGTTGCCACAGCCGTTGCCTTGGCAATTTGGGCAGCCCAAGACAAAGCATCTACATTGCGAGCGCTGGTAGCACAGTTGGAGACTGGGCTGGTGCTCACGGTGTGAATGCAGTTCATGGCCTCTGAATTTAACTACGCAGTTAAGTGCAAAAAGGCCCTTAATCTCTATTTCTTTCAAGAAAAAAGTGCTCAAATTGCTTAAAGCTTTCTGTCCTCCTAAGTTATCCTATTTCCTCTGTCCTGTATTTGCCACAGCCTTTGTCATAAAGAGTCCCATTGAAAGGATCAGCAGCCTCTTCTGTGAAATGCGGATATTTCCTGTTAGTGGATTAATTAAAATCATGTGGCATCCTGAATGTTTTTCATTTCACTGGATGAATAATGCTGAAATATCAAAGGGGATGATATTCCTCTGATGGCTGCTGGTCGAAGTGTGGCGGGATTTTCACGCCCTCATTTGGATTCAATTGTCATCAGCAACTACTCTGCTCAAACTCAGCAGCAGACATATCTTTCAGATTATCAACTGCTTGTTTTTAAAGGCTGCAAGTCACACTGTTTGCTTTCCAAAGTAATTCACTTAGTGGCTAGTGCCCTGTTTCTTCCTTAAGAAACAAGAGATGAAGCTGTGGCCCTCTAGGTGTTGGAAGACAACCTCTTTTGGGCCATAGTCACACCTTGCTGAAATTGGTCATCTTATTAAGAAGCTGGACTCAAAATGCGCTAACTCTGATCACACCCAATAGCTGATCATTCTTCCTCATTTTGTTCTGTTTCGGTTGCTATGCTCACACCTTTCTGTTCCCATCCTGAGACTCCTTTATGAGACTTTTTTTAGATCTCTATCCCTCCCCACCATCACAACACTCTCTGTGCTCTGATAGGATCAGTGTGGTCACTCAAAGCAAAACGGGAGGCAAATTTATGCAGGATCCACCCACTCTAGACTGGTTTAGCCCCCATTATTCCTCTTTCCCGATCACACAAAAAAATGAAAACGGACTAACACCCTATAATGACTTGAGGCCTGTAAGAATTAGGACTCAAGAAAATAAGATTGAAGTAAGGAAAGTCCACAAATAAAATGGATAGGATGAAAAAGGTGAGTGGTTGGGTCCAAAGATGGACTGAAGGATTAAAGTGAAGGTGTGACCGTGTCCTGGGAGTCTGATGGGAGCTAGAATCCAACAGCATCTTAGCCATAATGTTAGCAATTCCAGCCATTGTGTGAGGAACTAGGCATGTTCCAAGTATTCCTAGTGAAAAAAGCATCACACCCCACATTTCAATGGTGCGTCGGAATTGGTCTAATCTTGTATGCATGCACCAAATATATTCAATACTTGCAAACAAATGCATACTGTTAAAGTTGGCTCTTATTTTCTGGTATGTATACATGCACTTAACCGAAATGTCCTTTTGCATGTTCTTAAGGCAAAAGCCAACCCAGCACTGGGCTATGATGGACAGCGTGTTTCACACCACTGTGGACTTAGGTTACACAAGGGCTTTGTGTCATTCTTTCCCAGTCACAAAGAGGTTTTCATTATGCTCAGCCATCTTTGCAACAGCATTGAGGTGTACAGTACTTTGATTCACCATACCTGTTCCCACCAACTGCAAGACAAAAGAGCCACTTTTGGAGACAACTTTGAGACAGTAATAGGGAAATTATGGGATCCCAGGTTGCAGGCTTTCCCAACATGTAGCTCCTTGCCTTCCATCGGCATCACCGGCTTCTAACAGAAATAATTAAATCAGCACCTAATCTGAGAACTGTGCATTCATATACCTAATTGTACACAATGTTCTCAACACAAAGGCACACCCCCCTCATCTTTAAATCAGCAACAGGGTAAGCAGAGCTGTGTGCAGCCTGTGGACATGCTTGTACAAAGTGTTGCTTAAATTCTGTGTTATAAATTATTACTCAGACTTTCGTATAGCCAAGGTAATGTGTTTCAACGAGTCCTCGGTTAAGATAGTAGTCTGAAGAGAACTAGCAAGCACATGCTGAAAGGCTTTTTCTTTTTCACGTAGATCCTCTATTTTGACAACTTCCAGTCACTTTCAGTTAAGAGCTTGTTTGGAGGTGCTAGTAACTGACTGAGAACAAATAAATTGAATCCAACAAAGCAGAAGACATACATAGCATATTTTTTCGGTACAGGTGGGGCCTTTCCACACTTTACTCAGTAGTCAGCCCACAGTACACTCTCAGGCAGTGCACTTGCGCTGTAAGAAGCTGTTTCTGAGTCAGAAATGGCTGCTTCCTTTCCCGACTCTAGCAAGACCCATTCACACTCCTATGGTGTATGGAGGGGCACGCGATGCACCATGGAGGGCGCTGGTGTGTCTAATGACGTGCCAGAACCAGCATGCATGCACAGTGCATCACCATTGTCCCTGATGGCACTGGTGCATTTACACTGGTGCCAGCATCCAAACTGAAGATGGTGGCGCCTGGGCACACATCTGCACTTAAGGTATGTGTCCAGATGCATGGAGGGAAGGATGGCATGTACTAGCATTCATGAGTGCAAACCTCAGTACATGCATGGGCAAATTCACCTTTCCCATCCCCTGGACAGGATGGGAAGTGCGCATTTGCCCCGGAAGTGGAGAAGCATCTAGTTTAAAATTTTGCACACCAGTGAAAAGGATTCATTTTTATTGCTTGATACTCCACTTCAGTGCCTAGGTGTACTCACTTCTAGAGATGTGAACAAACTTGAAAATGCCGATTCAGTCTGGTTCAAATTCAGACTTGCTTGAGCTGTTCTGAACCAGTTCCATTCAAACCTTGAACTGGTTCACATTTGGTTCTGTACAGAAAAGTGTGAAATGCCAACATGGCTCAGTCCAATCAAAGGGCTGCACCATATTTTTTATTATGTACATGAACCCACATGAATATTGCTGGCATTTCATTCTTGCTTTTGCCTTCATTCACAGAGGCTACAAGGGCAGAGAGAGGTGGAGATCATGGGTGAACCCAAACTGGTCGTTGATTATTTTGCCTCCCCAAAATGTACAGCTGTTTGTGTCAGGCTGACAAAAGAATAACCACGAGACTCATTCTTTAAAAAGATGAACAGTGATTTATTTCAGCTCAGTGTAAAGGCAGGTTTTGTTGGAAGCAGCTTTGAACAGAAAGCCCAGCATATTCATATGTTTCATAGCTGGGTGGGGTTTGGCCCTCAACCAATGAACAATAATTATTTTTCAAAACTCAGTTTAAACTTGGAGCCAAAATGTATCACTCGACCCCAGCAGGGAGGGGGGAGTCAACTGTCACTTCCAAACAACAGGCAGCTACTATATACATATATACAGAATCACATAGATGGCAGATATCTTACATTCAAATATTATGGCAGGCAGCTAGCCCTGCCTGACAGTTTGTGATACTTGGATGCCAAGTTACTGAACCAAGCAGAAAAAGAACTGCTGGCACTAGGAGCTGTTAGCCTAAAACTGACAGTAATAGAAGGACTTAGGCTGCGTCCCCATGGGTTCGTTATTTTGCTGCTGAATCGGGGCATCCGTAATCCGCACTGTAGTTCGAATTAACACGTCCCCCTGTGGTTGAAGAGAGCGTGGGTTGAAAGCGAATCCACCTGTTCCCAAGCAAATACGGTAAACCCCTGCATTGGGGAAACCGCATCCTTTTTTCTCCACCCCCTCTGCCCTGATAGGAAGCCTGGCTGACATCACCATGCTCTGTCCCACCCAGTGCAGCAATGACAGGAGAAATCCCTGGGAAACACGTCCAGGTTGCACCTCCAAAAACACTACACACACCATAAATAAGAAAAAAAAGATAAAACGGGGGCATAATAGGATGGCAAAAGGGTTCATGGCTTGAAGCTGCGGCTCTAACTTTAGCGGATGTGAACATGTCCGCGTGACAGCAAGCATACCTCTAGTTGACAGCGAGCCTCATGTTCACATCAGCCTCCCTCTAAACCCTTGCAGCTTGGATTCATTTTATCTTCTGTTCAACAATGCCCTTCTGGTCCCCCACACCTCCAGCTACTACCATTAACAGTCTCAAATCCAAGCTTTGAAAACCATAGCTTTTGGCAGAGAATGAATGATCCAGCGCTCCTGCGGGGGGAGGAGACATGCTTTTAGCTGGAGAGGACAAATGAGAGCTCATTCCAGCTTAATTTCTTTGCTGCCATCTTTCCCCAAGCAACTGTGATCACAGTGCATGTGGCAGGGATGGTGAAACCCTGCCCGCTAATGCTCCGATTGCCAAACCCCTCCCCCAATAACCCAGGAGCATCCCCATGAATCAAGATAATATATGCTTGCCTCCTAATTCAGAGCAAGAATAGTTGGAAAGGGGAGGTTTTTTGCTGCAGATTTGTGCCATTTGTCCTGAATGTAGCCCAGATTAGAGATGCTCCTAGGGATGGTTTGAGGTGAACCCAGGTTCGTCTCGGAGTATTTTGATCATGGGAACGCACCCAAAGACATGAAAGCAAATCCTTGTGCATTCATCTTTCTTTAGCCATGCCATTGTATACGGCATGATGCACCACTGGGCATAGTTGGTGCAAATAATGCCATTTTGAATAGCCATTAAAACCAAATGGTTAATAAAATCAAGTCAGCCTGCAAAGTGCTATTTTGAACAAAAATATGCCCAGTAAGTTTACATTGATAGGATTAAGGGTATTCACGGTAAGATATCCAACAACTCTAGGCAAAATGACTCTGTCAACCTGCCTGTTGAAGAACCTCCCCTCACCCCATCCAACTTCCCTCCAACCCAAAGACAGAAACAGTGAAATTACATTATAAAAATTTCCAGATTTCCCTGTGTGTGGTACTGTATCTGTGTCCCGCCGCCATCATAGCCTGCTGGCTGTCTATCACTGAAGAACATCTTCCAAAGCCACTGCTTTTCTGTCCTTCTGAGTTAGCAGCTAGGAAGGTGTCACCACGTGGTGTCCTTGGGTGATCATCTCACAGGTTGCACTCAGGAGTCCAGGCAAGAAGTGCTGATCTCGCTGCTGCTCTGAAATGAGCCAAGGAATCACTGTTGGCCTGGCATAAGCAGGCAGGTGCCTTACACAGCTAGCCTAAATCCTCCAAAAATTACCCAGAGGTAGAAGAGGTGTGCATTGCCTTAAGTCTCTGGCAACCATCCTGGGTATGGAGCACTGGAACTTCCAGATAATGGAACCATTTATCTCATGAGAGCTCAGATGGCCAGAGAAGCTGGAGAAACTGCAGCAAAGAGTTGCAGTTAATTCAGATCCCTGGACTCCCTTTGCTGGGTTTAAACCCCAAGCGTCTTGTTGAATCCAGGCATATCAAACCAAACCAGCAAATTGTGCCAAATTTCACCTTGTCATTTTCCTGAGCTCCCTTGAAGGGTCTCGACACTTGAGAAGGACACAACAGCACAGAAGCCATCATATCAGATGCAAAACCCTTTCTCTCTCTCTTAAACACATATTCAGTGCACAGCAAAGTCTTTTAAGTTTTGCAGTTAAAAAGGATCACAGTGATCGTAGTTAATTCAAATTCATTCTCACATCGCCCAATTCATTCTTGGAGTTGGGTAGGAAAATTCATTGGATCTTTTGGCTTTTTCCAGGTGCTGAAGCTGGAAAGAACCCTTCTTACAGCAGTGACTTAATGATGGGGACGTCTGCACAGCTGAATTTCCCTGCCTTGATAGGTTTTATGCTGCTTTCTGTAGGAATGTGCATGAATATTCAAATGCATTCAAAATTCGATCGAATTCACCGAATTTCGACATTCGAATTCAAATCGAATGTCCTTAAATTCAAATTTAAAGATTCTATTCAAATTTCGGACCTATTTGTTCAAATTATCCAGACATTTGTATTTGTACGGGCTTGTACACAATGCGTACTTGAAGATCCGCATCTTTCCTGCATCCATACGCACTTGTACGGACCCATACAGGATGAAAACGGGTTGCATACGGGATAACCAGAGGATGCATACAGACATATACGGATGTGTACGGATGTGTACAGACCCGAGGAAGATGCATACAGACATCTATGAATGTTGTCCACATTAATAAGTGCAAATTCGAATGAAAAATTCAAACAAATAGATTTGAATTTGCTTAATTTGAATAGAATTTGGTTAAATTCAAACTATAAACATTCAAATTGAATCAAATTTTCGAGTATTCAATTCAAATCCCCAAAATTGCATTTGCGCACACCCCTAGGTTTCTCTTGACCTAAGGCAACCCCTTTTCCATTTTAACAGACTTGAAAGACCAGGTCAGTAAAGTTGCCCTCACTTTGCTATGTTTTTGTTTGTTTGAATGTTTATCCCATCCTATTCCCAAAGGTCTCAGGGCAGGTTACAACATTAACAGCCAAATCTAAATTTAAAGCCTTAACCTGCCAAACATGGTTGTTCTTAACCAAACAACCGTCTCAGCTGGATAGTCATACTCTATAGTCATTGCTCTGATTAAAACACTGCTGAAGTTCTGTTCTTGTGATTGAATCTACTGGGTTCACATTTGCTTCATAAACTTGATTTATTATCAAATTCTGATGGGTTCAGGTCTCCTCTCCCAGCTTTCCTCAAGCTCATCTCTCCAATTACATATCCGACAAACCAAACCTCAGTTTAAAAGATCCTTGTAAATGCAGGAACCCATGATAACACGTGATTGGGTCAGAGGGATTCCTGCAACAGCACATAGTATGGGAATTCTTTCTAGTCTTAACAGCCATTCATGATTTATTAGCAAAAGGAAGCTGAGGAAATACATTCCCACATAAGACCCAGCGCAAAATCATTTCCTTTTTCAAACAAACAGTTACATTGGCATTAAGATGCGTTCAGAAAAGAGGATAAAAACGGCATCTAGAAGAGAAAAGGGGGGAAAGCATGTATCATGCAATGTTTTAGCCACGGCTGGCCTTTCCTGTTTTTAAGCGCTAAAAATATTCCAGGATAATCGCTTTTCGTTCCCTGTAGCCGGTTCCATGATGAGGTAATGCTCTCTCCTCTGTGTTAAAACACAACAATCCAAACAGAGATAAAGCTAATCACATCCACATTCCTTGCCAAGGAAAACAGGCCAGCCCTTCCATCTCACCTCTGTACCAAGAGAAGCCATTTCCAGCCAGTAAGCGGAGACATTCTTGAGAGTGGATATTTGGTATGTAGGCTAAGTTTATGTGGTGTGTTGCCAAAAGACCAAGGCTGAGAAACGATTCCTGTAGGTCATGAGGAGGGTCAAGCAGCGCAATGACTGTGTGAAATACTCACTTGGCATTACTTCCAGTATGGGGCACTGAACATATTTCACCAGACTGATTCCACCAGACTGCATCTTCTTTTCCTGTTAGCTGACGCTGTCCAAATGTGGGCTGTGATGTGCATTCCCTCTGCCTTATCCAAATCTATCCACCGCTTACCGTAACAGCATCAGAATAGTGTGGGAGATCCGATAGGGGAGGCAGCCAACCCACATCTGTTTCCAGTAGTGGCTGATAACGCGTTAGGAAAGGTGCAGATCCACTTTCTCTAGCTGATGGTATTAAGAGGAATTTTGCATTTGATTCTGTATAGTGAGCTGCCACCATGAAATTAGCCAATTCCCTTACTACTGAGCATTAATGCAATTACTGGCATGCTAATTATCCACTGAGTAAACAAGTCCTTTCTTTTTGTACGTGCACGGTCACCACTTTCTCAAAATCTAGGACTCGTGAAAAAAGTGTAGCACTGAGCCACTATATTCTAATCTTGCTGCGTATTATTTTATTGACTTTAATGACAGTGTGACCCACCATGAGATCTTTGAGTGGAGGACAGGAAACAAATACTCGGAAATAAATTTTATTCCTTACCATAACCAAGATTCCTTATAGTCAAAGTAGTCCTAATCTCTCCAATCAGTTTCCTCTTTCCCATATGTTTTTCTCACTCTGTGATGGTTCTTTAGCAACAGAGCAGCTGCAAGTAGACGCAACATTTGGGAGGAAGGTATTGCAAGATGGCCATGTTATTTTCAACCACTTTCAGCCATTCCGAGTTCAGAATTAGCCATCCTTACAGCTGTTGCACACTAAACTGACACTTTGACTCAGCCATCCATCACGTCACCCCATGTTCCTCCAGTCTGCGGTTGTCAGCTGAATGTCATCCGTGTGCAGGATTCCCCCTCCCCCCACCTCCCTGGATATTACTTTACACTTATTCACATGATTTTTAAAATAAAGTTAATAAATATCTAGTGTTCTATAGTGCTCTGTGGTTTGAAACCACCTGTCTAAAGCTTTTCCAGGGAACAGATATTTGAGTGGACAAAGTTGTGGGGAGAAAAATATATTTCCTTCATCCTTGACCAAGGCAACCTGAATTCCAGTCTCAGCTGAGCCGCGGCGCTCGTTCGATGACCCTGCCCCAATGCAATCTACCGGACAGGGTTGATGTCAGGATAAGAGAGTACAAGCTCACATGGATGTTCCTAAGCTCCTTGTAAGGAACAAACACAATGGACCAGTAGAAGCAAAATAAATTTTATTTTTAAATAAAAACCATACAGTTTAGAACCTTCAAGCCAGTTGACACCTTGGAAATGCCAGATATAACTACCCTGATATAATCAGCATCCCTCAGTGTCTGGATCCTCAGTGTGAGCGTTTCTTAAGGTAACCTATTACTGTGATTTTGATATGGAATATGAATTTGATGGCTGTTTTGGATTTTGCATCCCTAGAATTGTTTTAATGTGGCTGAATTTTGTGCATTGGAAGCTGCTTTATAAAAATCCAGGATATAAATGTAATTATGGCCTCCTCCAGACTTGTGGAATAAATCCACATTTAAGGGGGAAATCGTGGCTTACCTGCTGCGAAACGATGGCACGCTGTCCTGACCTGAAACACAGCTCTGTAGCTTCCCATAGGAAGCTGCAAGAGCTCAGTCGGCACACGCTGTCTCATGGGACTAGGCAGCCAATTAGTCCTGCCTGGACTGGTGGGAATATTCAAATTTAATTAATACTGCACAATGAGCGTTCTTCATCCCGCACTATGGTAAATTCGCAGTAGTGATGGGATAATGCATTGCCACTACGATATATCGATCGTGGTGTCTGATGTCCCCACCATGCCTGCGCATTCCGCTGCGCAGTATTATTGAGTATGGATGTACCCAATGTTAATAATTAGCTGTTGATGAGCCATGCACACAAATACACATTCAGTTGCCTGACCTTATCCTATACCCTGGGTTCCACACCAGTAAGCCCATCAGATGACCAGCAATATCAGGGACAAATTGGATGGAGAATGACCGTGTGTGCAAGAGATTCAAATGACTCTGTGTGTGTCCTGAATAGAATTCTATCTACCATACCTTCATAGCAAGTAGCTGTCCAGCAGTGATCCAATTCAAAAGATGGATTTAAGACGGCCTCTATTCTGAAAATTCCCCCTCTGTATTGGCACATTTCGCTCTGAAATGGAATATTTCTTCTGATTTGATTGGATTCCTTCTCTACACAAAAGACTTTGCGGCTAGACAGGGCAGATCATCAGAACCATAAGGACACTACTGCATACTGTTTCTCACCAAAACTATCTATAGGCCCCCAAATCAGGTCTAGGAAGAAGAAGTGCTGGATACATTCCATGGAATGCAGGAAAACACCCTCTGGCACTGCAGTTGTGGCATGGAGACACGTTGTGATGGTCTGTATCCGTTTCCAGACTATAAATCAAGAAGTGCTTCATGGGAATATAATCCTGTGGACCAACAAAACAGATAAAACAAGTAAGATTCTGGGACAATCCTAGAATAACTCAGTTTCCTAACTGATAAAGCATACTTCTCAAAACATTTTTTGGAACATTAAATGAATTTATTTATTTTTAAAATAAATTTTTATAGCACAAATTTCAGAAGACTGTGCAAATGAGGAATGGAGCCCCTCGTACTTCTGTGTACATTATCAACACAATGCAAGTGCATAAATGATATTTGATAAAGAATCCAGTATTTCAAAATTCTAAGATTAAAAAATATGCAAAAGGGGCAGTAACGTTGGAAGGGCTGATACATGATTGCACTGGTTAATAGCAAGACTTCAGGACAAACAGAAGTAGCAAAACCAGTGCAAATTGAAGGTTTATGTGTATACTTGTTCCAACACTGCAAAATAAACAAAAGTGACAAATTCAGATTGATTTCAAACTGGATAACGAAAAGTAAAGACAGGTGTACAACTCTCAGCAAGTTCTTCATCCATGATGTGAAAGCTAACTTCATGGCAGACATGGACCAGCTAAGTGGAAAGCCTTCACATTAAATTTGTATATTACATATTTAAAAACCAAAGAACGTAAGAGGAGTCATGCTGGGTCAGGTGATAACCCATCTTGTTCAGTCTCCTGTCTCACACTGTGGCCTGCCAATTTATAGATTTATATCATTTACTGGGTGGGAAAATCCCATACTTTCCTATTTAAAAGAAGCCAACTTATTCTGTCAATTCAGGGAGAAGTGCAATATCTAATGTCGGCTTCTGATGTTCTTTTTCAGAATTCATTTTTAAATCAAAGCTATACTTCTCCAAAATAGAAAGCGATTCATATCAAATACAGCAAATAAATGTCCCTCTTCTGTGAATAGTACATCTGCCTTCACCTTAGAAATCTTCAGGTCCTTTTGAGGTTTTTAATCAAGAACAAAGAAACACGCAGGTAAAAAAAAATGGAAGAGCCTGGACTCCACCTGGTCTCAGAGAGTGATTCCTTCCAGATCCAGCGTCCCATATTCGCTGTCAATGTCACCTTCACTCACCTTTAAAAGCCGATTGTTGCATGGGCCACAGCTGAACATTGCAAGAACAATAAGGATTTTTAGGGGCATTATGACTGGGTTAGTAAAACACAGCTGCCCCTGAAAGTCCCTCATTTTTCTTGCTGCCTCTTGTCCATCCATTGTTTTTTGGGAAGCTTCGGTTCGGAACCCTGGTGACAAGGCGCTGTTCTTGACGACTGCACAGCCATTTTACAAACAACCAGCCCTGCACAAGGATGCAGCACTGAGCTGCAGCATGGGAAATTTGGCAGAGTTCAACATGTTTTTATTTTGTCTTTCCTCTTGACCCAGTTAATTTCAAGTGGCCCTGGCAAAGATCCGTGTGTGTCACTTGTCCTTCCGAAGCTGCAAACAAACAAGGAGAGCAAGCGGACTCTCCCAGGAGAAGAATTCTCCATTGCCTTTAATGAGTCTCCCTGAGGCACAAACCTGGTGGCTACTTAAGCACTGCGTGGAAGGTTGTTAATTAAACACTGCCAAAAAAAAGAGGACATGAATTTACAGAAACTCTGCCTGAATGAGTGCAACTTAAATAGATATAAGTATCGCCAAAGTTAGGAAATGCACAACCAACATGACTGCTTTACACAGAGGATTTTATCCTCTAAAAGAATGACACCTGACAACTTTACCTCCATAGCAAACGTATTGCTCTCTTTCAATATAATATAATAGTAGCTGCATATAGAGTTGGCAAATTAGCCTTTTCCCCCCTAGGAGGAAATGGCTATGTGATGAGGAAAGGGGGAACCTAGTCCACTCCTGATATAAGGAAGTCTGGAGAGAACTTGAATCTGTTAAAGTTGTAGAAAAGCTTGCATCACAAATCAATGATTTACCTGGTTTATTTCAGGAAGGGCACTTGGTCCTCACACTAAAGATAGGACACGATTCCAGGAACGAGGGCTATCTGACATTATTAGAATATTGGACGGCAGCGGTGATTTCCTCTGCCTCTCTCTATGTCAGACTATTTAAAAGCCCTTAGCTATACCAGTTGCTTCAGCATCTCTGATGACTGCTCCCCATCCTTCCCAGAATACCCTGTAATGAGCACTAGAATGCCTGCACCAGCACAATTCCATTCTGGCTTTTGCCACTACCTTCAAAGCTGGCAGCGTTAAATGTTTTTCTTTGTTTTTAAAAGAGGAACAGAAAGGAAGTGGACATTGACCTAATAAATGCCCTTTCTTCCAAGGCTCTTTTGGGCCCCCAAAATCAATGCCTCAAAAAATGTAAACACCGTGCTTAGTCGACTTAAATTTTTGTTCAACCCTCAGAACATATCCACGGTCATATATTCATCTTATACTTGACATTAAATGTCTGTGCTTTCCTGATTTCAGTCCAACTTCTAACCAGAAGGCTTTTAGTATAGTAATTTCCACCAAAAAGCTACTAGAAATTTCTATCGGAGCACAAATGAGGTCTATTCCCTTTTATAACCAAAGTTTGATTACACTGGAGAGATAGTTAAGAGATTATCCTTCCCATGAAGGGCTAGGGTCCTAACTATGTGTGCATTGTGTGGGGAGGGGGGGGGCTGATCCATTTGTAGAGTCACCATTGGTAGTGCAAGAATTAACATGAATTGCAGTTAAACTGAAAGGCAGCTTGGTCAACAAGGGATAAATGTTTCCTGCTGAAACATATGCTACTCAGTCATGTATCTGATGCCCTGCGAGATGATCTTCCTTCCCCAGGTAGGGCCTGAAAGAATAAAAGACACTGAGCTTGTTCACACTTGGCCTTTTTCTGGATCATATCTCAGGATAGGGGTGTGTGGCCCGCATGCTAATGCAGACTCTGGCAGGCCTCACTTGGCATCTGCTGTAGCCTGCACCAGCATGTGGACAACAGGCCCCTATTCTGGGATATATTCCAGAATAAAGCCAACGCCGCATCCCCATTACATTTCGGTTTCAAACCGTTTTCAATCCTCGCAGACCCCACGTCAGTTTGGCTTAACACACTTTCCACGTGTTAAATCGCCCCAAAGCGTTGTAAATGTTAACCCTCATTTCAACAGGTCTCACTCCGGATCGTGCTCTTGATACATGTTACATTTTTTTACTGTGGGGACCCTACCGTTTTAAGGGATGAGAATCCATGTTTAGGGTTTCCTCTCCCAATAGCTTGCTTCCAAAGACAGTGATTTCAGTGTAAAAATCCAACTTTCACAGCAGCCGCTACACTGTAGCAATCCAGCCACTTCACACCTGATAACAATGTTGCAATTTTGCACAATTCTAGCTCTTTGGAGTTCTCACCTTTAAAGGGGAAAGTAAAGCAGGGCAGATTTTGGGAGATGTGTGAATGTTTAAAGCCCCCTTGCTTGAGTTGCGGCTGCTGCTGTGTGCCCTGGGCAATGGGGAGAATCGGCTGCCCGCTGCCAGTTTTCCTCCATCCAGGCAAGTGGCAGCCACCCAGCCAGGCTTGGTGAAGGGGTCCGTTATGGGTGGCGTGTTCATACCAGGAGGAAGAGGGCAGCGCAGCCCCAAAAATCAGCTTTTAGAAAGTAGCCACTTGAGTCCCCCCTTGAGTCACGTACGCCACCTACGATCCTCAGAATCCGGATCCAACGCAATTAAGCTGAAAGTAATGGGAACAGGCAAATTCGCGTTTGCATCCAGTTCTATTATTTCGGTTTAGGGAAACTGGATTAAGCTTGTAATGGGGATGCGGCCCAAGTGTGAAGAGGCCCACTGTCAGCTTTGGGCCTTTTTGCACTTAACTGACGGCAGTCAAGATCAGGACTAGAATTCACATTATGTCATCTGTCCCAAACTTCACCCAGACCTACATGGTGAAGTGTGAATGGTCCCATCTAGGACTGTTTGCCTCGCCATAGCAAGAGCCATTGGTACAGGGCCATTGCTACAGTGTGCAACTGTGTGGCCGCAGCCATCATGCCTCTGCATGGCCATTGCAATGTGAATGCTGCATGCAAGGCTGTACTAAGAGGGCCCTAGGCACACTCAGATAACCTATGGAGCTGTACAAATTGCTCCACACCTAGCAGCAATCAGGGTAAATCTTGGCTGCTTTGGGACGCAGGCAACACCATGGTGTGCATATGCTCTATCCCAGAGTACATCAGGCCGTCCTGCTTGGCCAAGTGCAAACAGACCCTTGAATGTGATCTGTAACAGGAGCATGCAGAATACCTTTTCCAACGTTTTACGAAACATCTGATACAGCACTGCCCCCCTACAGGTTTGCTAGGTGAAGCCCTTCCACTCATTGCTCCTCAGCCAATATTCACCAGAAAGCTGGCAGTCTGCTGTGCTTACAGAGAGTCAAAGCTGAAAGAGGACTTGTATTTTTTGATTAGGGGTGACGTTATACCTGGTAGGCTTCACTACTACTACTACTACTACTACTACTACTACTACTACTACTACTACTACTACTACTACTACTACTACTACTACTACTACTACTAAATGACACAGAGAAGATTTGTCAACTGTACAACTTCATCCAGACAGCACCTACTTAATCCGCATTATCTGAATAATCTGGAATAAAGCATGGACAATCTGGAATAAAATGTGTCTGAATGTGCTTTACTCCAGACTATCCAAATAATGCAGATTAAGCAGGTGCTGTCTGGATGTTTATGAGCTGTTAATTAAAAACAAACAGAAAACAGAAAAACAAATGAAAGGGAGATGGGCTAAATTTAGCATGAAAAAACAACAACAAAAAGTACAAAGTCTTAGTAAATAGCACCTGGCCAGCCAACTGAGCAGAGGCGAACACTACCTGGTCACCTTCTTCCCTGCTAAACTGGGACTTACTTCTATTTTATGTGCCAGCAATGCAATGTAAACAGTCAAAGTATATTCAGATTAGTATTCCTTTTTATGCTTTTTGTACACTTTCTCCCCTTCTTTGGGGGTAAATACCCTTATTGCTGCCTGCCTACCTACCTTATGAATCACTGTCCAGATGGAAGGCCCCTTGGGAAACACGTGACAGTCACTGCTTTGGCTTCCCCATTGAAAAGCAAAGGCTGAGTTAAAGCAGCAGGTGATCCCTTTATAGGCAGCACTGACAGCTGTTTTATTCATTAAGGAAAAGAGGAGGAGAGGGGGAAATCAATCCTGATTTAATGTGCATCAGGGCAATTTTTGTACTTTTGTCTTTCTTACTAAGCTGCTTTTTCAGCGTTCATATTTGTATTTTTTATTATCGGTATTCCTCTTCTGGCTGCCCTTGGCAGCTTAATGGAGAGGCAGCATGTAAGGATTTAAATACACCAATACAGCAAGCAAAGTTTGTCTTGACCTCTTTAATGAGTACCCGGGTTCTTCCGCATTTGCCGGCGAGAAACAGCTCTAAGAAGAGCCATTTCTTGGCGATCCGACCTCCCGAGGATCTGTCTCTATTTTGGATGGATCCAAAGGGCCCTCGTGCATCCGCACACGTGCAGGGAGGCTGAATTGCCTGGGTGCTGCGTGGAAGCCGCAACACCCATTCCAAAGGGCATCCGGCCTCCTGCGCCGACGCCGCCCCCGGAGCCGCGGGACTGGAGCAGGCAGCTGCAAGTCACTACGCGTGTCCGGCAGTGCACGGCACACAGGGGAGGGCAGAAGGAGGCAAAAAAGCCTGCTTCTGCCCTCCCCAAGATGGCGGCTGCCGGGACATCTGTCCCTTCGCTTGGCCATGTGTAGAAGTGTCCTGCTTCCACACGGATCCAGGCAAAGGGACGGATGGAAGACCTCATTTTTTAGGTCTTCATTTTAATCTGTTTTTTGGCTGTGAGACCCATTTTAGAAATGGATCTCACGCGCCAAAATGCAGAAGCAACCTCCTGGAAGGGTCACGGAAGAGGTCTCCAGTGAGGAAGGTAAGTACCTAGGGGGCTTAAAGGGACTGTTAAAACGGTTTCTGCAGCCAATGCGGAAACACCCCCTCTCTCTCAGCAGGGTGACTAAGGCTGCATTCATGCACAGTAAAAGGTGTCCTGAAAGCAGTTTAGAGGTGGCAATATCCAGACCCTAGTACCTTTTAAGGGGCAGAAAATGCACTTCTAACAGTCTCTAATCTGAATTAGAGGCGGGATGAGAATACTCAGGTTTGCATGCCACCACCTCTAAGCTGGCTTTCAAGACACTTTTTTAATGTGTGCAGAGGCAAACTGGGGGCCTTTCTGCATTACCTTGCCACAATCTGAACCAGAGGATCTGGACCAGTGAGGTCTGCTGCTCTTGCAATGTACCCATGTGTAGGAAATGCATAAAGAACAAAGGGAAGAGAAGAGAGTGTGAAACTTTTGCAAGAGCAGCAACCCCACAAGGAAACAACAGACAAGGTAAGAGGCCAGGGGCCAATCTGCACTTCGACCTGTAGTTGATAATTAGGCAACATCTGGGCAAGTGCACCTGAACTTGCAGGAGGCGTTTACAGCACAGAAGTGGCCCCTGCCTGCCCAGAAGTCGACTAATTATCAACTAGCTGTGGAACACAAAATCATACTCCACAAGCTTACCAACCTTTACCAAAGACTTACCTGAAGTGTCCAGCGGTGACCATCCGCACCTCTGCTGGATAGGGAGGTCAATGGAGCTGCCACGCAGGCATGCTGGCAGCACTGCTGACCTCCTGACATGGATGCGACTGCACAGAGCGTCAGTGTTGTCATAGTGACAGCATTGGCGCACATGCAATCACGAAGGGCACCGTATTCAAGATGGCAGGCCTCAGAAGACCACCAGCCCCCAGATCGATCACAGGTGAGTGATCGATTGCATGGGGCATGGGCTGTTAGTGACTATGGAAGTGCAAAAACGGCCCAGGGTTGCCTCCTGCCATTTGGCAGGGGCAGCAAGAGGCAATTGAGGTATCTAAAAAAGGATCCCATAATTTCCTCTTGCTGCCTGGAGGAAAAAGTTAACTGTTCACATGCATATCTATGAAGCAATTTCAACCCTCCAGCTGGCTTTACAGAACTGGTGCTTTTTAGTCTACCTTCAAGTTGATGTGTATCCTAATGAAATATGGAGCTCCATTCCTGGGGAAATTGCCAAGACTATACCTGATTTTTGCTTCTCTCCCACAGTAAACTGGGTTTCATGGAGAGAGTTTCATTAGAACCATGCCCTTACTGGGAAGGGTTCAATCCTGACTCAAGTCTTTCTCGTGATATTAGTTTAGGAATACAGCCACACTTCCATTATACTGTTATCTAGCATTTAATATGCAGCCTCCAAATAAAGGAGAACTAAGTCCTAATTACACAGCAGCAAAAACAGTATTTTTCATTTGGCAACTTTTTTTTTTTTTTGGAAATGTGGTTTTGCTTTGTTAAATTGTTAAGTGCCTTTTCAAAAGAGGAACTAGGAACAGAATAAATAATCAAAATCCACTGGGACTCTCAAGTAACTGTTAGCTATCATGGCTTACATGTTTCACACTCTCTTCTCTTCTCAGGAATATTCCCACACTGATTGGACTAGGCGTCATTATGTTCGGAGTACAGTGACTTGCTGTGGTTTGCAACCTATGGAGCTATTCCACATGCACACAGGGAATTTCTGAGAAGCACATGATCATGCTTCATTTCCTTTGTGCCTGGAAAGTCAACTAATGACTGGGCTTTGCAACAGCTGGTGCAACAGCACCCTGCTTTAACAATTGCATCAAGAAGTTTGGGCAAGCTGTTCACTTGCAACTGCAGATCTGTCCTTCAGAAGGCTAGGTCCCTCTAAAGTACTGGCTGCCGTGTGATCCTCAGGTGGTGGCTAATCTGCTGTTTTAATGGTTGTTACCCACCCAGAGACCTTTGGGTATGGGGCGAGATAGAAATGTAAATAATAAATAAATAAATAATATATTATGGCCGTGACCCTAAGGAATCATGTTAAAAGAGAAGAAGCACCATTAGGGCTCTGAGCTCTTTCGTCTTTGGCAATAATTTCATGCCATTTCAACATTTGTGAAACTTGTATATGCTACAAACTGTTGCAATGGAGAGACCCACCACCTGCTGCTTAAATCTTCCACTGTAGATGAATGCAGTGGGCTGAACATTTAGTCATGAGCCACACACCTTTTAAATGCCTATTTTACACCCATTTATACAAGCCATTCATATCACTGTGAATTCCAATTGGAAGGAAGGAAGGAAGGAAGGAAGGAAGGAAGGAAGGAAG
>MTQE01002208.1:21537238-21549612 GCA_014337955.1 Aspidoscelis marmoratus | reverse complement strand
AGGAAGGAAGGAAGGAAGGAAGGAAGGAAGGAAGGAAGGAAGGAATCCCAATATTTAACAGCCACATCATTACCTATAAAAGCCAGGTAGTGGATTTCTTCTTCCTGGTTCCTGTCTTTAGCAAATAACAGACATCATCTAAAAAGCTTGAACATCCCAACATCCCATCATCATCATCATCATCATCTCTAACCTGTTTCTGGCTTCTTTTGCTATCATTGGATATAGAGCTGGTGCTATTCACTCAGGATATTTTGAGCTCACTGTTCCTCAGTCATCACAATCAGTGTCAAAACTGTTATTAAGTCACATGACATTGGTAGAATGTACTCATGTATATCCTAGGATGCATCAGTGTGCATTTGCATATGATACTAGACTGAATGGTCCTTGCCTCCAAATCTGTTTCGTATATAAAATGAGGAGTATCACTCAACAACAGAGTTCAGCCTTTGCTTGTCTATGGTCCTTATGCCTCCACTTAAAAGGATATGAGATGGCTGAACTGGAAAAGACCTCCACCTGACATCCAAACAGTCAGTAAGCTCATAAATTCACACCTTTCTTCCCCTACCACAATTCTGACATCTTTATTTGCATTGTCAATATTCAAAAAAAAACAAAAAAACCCAGGATTTTTCCTGGTGAGCTAGGCCTATACATAACATATTCAATTTTGCATTGAGGAATTCAATCAATCAATCAATCAAACAAACAAACAATCAAACAATCAATCATATAGCACCTTCCCAAATACTCTTCAAGTGCAGGATATTCAGATGTGTCAGAATTATAATAGGCATGCTTGGTTTGTCTGTGAATCTCAGGTGCCATTCTGGGGCAAAACTGTGAAAGTTTGCAGATCGTGTGTATAAGAGCTGTGGGGAAGCCTTGCTCCACCTTGTTCTGGAAGATTCTAACCTTTGGGTTGCCATGTTTAGTTCCAATCATACCAGTAGAGAGCTGAAATCAAAGCTCACCTTGGGCTGCCCAGCAGGTTTCTATGGCTGAGGCTAGGGGCCCCAAATCCAACTCATTATCTGCTTGTTCACAGCAATTCTTTCTGAATTTTTTATTAATTTCAGGATAGCCTCACAATATCTACGTGGTATTCCAAGCTACGTTTGGGCATCTGAAATACTCATCCTGCCCTCCCTACCCCCATAAAATATACAGAAGCAACATGAATCAGCAACAGAACTACTCCGTTGGAGACCATACTACCAGGAAAGCAATGTATGTCCATGCTAAAGAGCCTGCCTAGAATTTTTGCATATGTGCTGAGAAGCACTGGAAGAGGGTGCATCCCAAAATCAGTTAGTTATGGTATTTATCCTCTGGAAGAGCATACTATCTTTTATGAATAGAGCCTTGTTTCAGATTTGTTCTTCAAAAACATGATCCGGATGATCTTCATCTTAGAAATTATACTGCACATATCCAAGGAAACCTTAAATCAGCATTCAGTCTAAATAAGAGTATAATGTTGTGGTCCAGCTATACACTGCATCAGCCATGCCTTGTAGAGCCACCAGAAAAGAACATAGTTCCACTAAATGTATAACAGGAAGGAAGGAAGGAAGGAAGGAAGGAAGGAAGGAAGGAAGGAAGGAAGGAAGGAAGGAAGGAAGGAAGGAAGGAAGGAAGGAAGGAAGGAAGGAAGGAAGGAAGGAAGGAAGGAACCCAGGTCCCAAACTGTGACACATTCTGCACTGGGACTTATTCTAGTTTATACCCCAGACTAGGGACCACACTCTAGTGCTGACTACAGCATGCGGAAGTCAGGTCCCTATTCCAGGATATGATCCAGAATAAGGCTGAGTGCAGGAACTGCTTCTGTGATAACTCACTGCATCAGATTGGGGTGGGATGGTTGATTATTGAACAATATCTTCCAAATTTGTCCAGGGCATTTTTCCCTCCATGTTAAAAAAAAGAAGAGCCTGTAAGGAGAAAAGGTTACCAAGTGGCAAAAGATTGGAGAAACTAGAAATTAGACAGTGGACTTTGAGGATTTCTAGACCAGCTGCCAAGATTTATTACACAAAAGCCAATCAAAAACAAAAGTAGCAGAAGTAGTATTAGTAGTTAGTAGTCCAATTTTCTCTTAGTACATCTTTTTTTTTTATTGTACAGCCCATTATGTGTCTGCACTGTACCACTGATGCTGCCAAACAAATACTGGGGCATTCTGGGACATGATCTGTATGTAGTTTCTGCATGGTGCTAAGTACAAGCATCGGCATGAATAAACATAGCTACACTCTCATAGCTTACTATTTATGCCTAAACCCTGAATTCTAATTTTTGCCTACCTCATTAAATATTTCCATCTGAAGTGGTGCAAGGTGACTTTGGAAGCTTAAAAAAAGAAGTCGGAGAATCAGCTCTATGGATATTGACATAGACTGTGTTCAAATCTAAATTTTAATCCAGCCTCAGTCCACTTTCAGAATAATGAGATAACACATTGGCAGCCAATTGCTTTTGGCTTTACTAACTCAAAAATACACTTTTAGATAATGTGGAAGGAAAACAACAAGTCGCTTTGCTGATGTGTTCTTCCACTCTGAAAGTAGACTAGATTAAAACTTTGCTTTGAAGACAGCCATAGATACTAATGGTTTAGGATCACTCAATTTAATTTGCTCACTGAGGTTGTGTCCCCATGCTGACCATCTGGCACATTTGGGCGCTGTTTGGGCACACATGGGCTGGGCACAGGACCAGGAATGCATTTTGGGTGTCCCCATGAGATTCCCAGGAACACGGGACAGGTATGGGTTGGGTACAGATGGAGGCATCCCCATGAGAACCGTGCTGAACCCTGGTACAGTGGAGCAGTGCCTCCTCCTCTCTGCCCCCTCTCTCCTCATTGGCAGCCGGATTGTCATCAGCCCTGTGCTGCATCCCCCCCCCCCCCAGCAGCACAGACAACCAGGACTGGGCTGGGAAGCATTGAAACAAGTTAAAATAAAGCTTCATTCATAAAAATAATATTTTTTAAAAAATTTAAACCATTGAAAGCCACAACAAGGTTTAGCAGCAGTAGGTGCTTGAGCAGTTGTGCGCCCTTCCACTCCATCGGGGACTGCGAGAATGGCCGTAAACTGAAAATCAAGCCTTTATTTATGACCACCTTGCAGATCAGGGAAATGGGGGTTGCAGATGGAATGGAAATCAAGCCATTATGCAGCCTGCCTTGGCATTCTTAAAACGGGGTTGGAATTACCTCCGGAGAAATGGCAGAAAATTTAAAAAGCAGGCCGTTCTCCAGCCTGCCTTTGCAACTGGCATTTTAAAAAGTCTGCAGCTGCGATCTTCAATGGTCAGGGCAGGGACAGCAAGTACACCCCACCTCCCAATGACGTGAGCGCAAATCTCCTCCCCATTAGCCGGCTAGTGTCCCCATGTGTATTCCCAGCTCGCTGAGCAATGCATACTGGTCCCCCAAAGCATGCCGAGACTTCTCTTTTCAGCTATCAAATTTGGCACCCTTCTAGCACGGTTTGGGAGGGGTTGGCATGCTTTTCCCAGACCAAATTCAAAACCCATGGAGACGGACGGCGCCAATCCTGCACATGGAACCGTACCAAACTTGCATGGGGACAAAACCTAAGGGTTTTTTAAAAGTGAGAGGCCGTCTTGTTTTGAAGAAAGTATACCCAATCCTTTCTGCACTGAACCTTATTCTGGATAATATCACGGAATAAGGACTTGCCATCTAAACAGATTTTCCTGGGCTCAGCCCACTGCCTGTCATTGTTTGTGCCAGCATGCAAATGGCAGATTCCTGTTGCAGGATATAATCCAGAATAAGGACCAATGAGGAAAGGGCTTTCCACTAAGCAACTACTATGGTTGTATCTCCGATTCCAGCCAAGAAAGACAATAATCAAAGTTTCATGAACAAACTGATCAAATTTCTGTGTATTAGCTATTCACAAGCTAGGCAATACTTCCTTGTTTCATCAGAGGCTTTGAATTTAATGTCTCCAAAAAAAACATAGGACTTTTGAGATCTTACTAATTTTGCTTGGCTTAAAAAACTGAACCACATTTTTTTCATTCTGGATGGAAATGAAAACTTTTCCACATTAAAAAAAAGGAAGGGAGTGAAAAGGGAAGTAGAGAATGGCTCATCCTCCCTCTGGGTAACCTGGCTTGATAACAGCAGGTGGTCTCAGAGATAGATAAACAGAGGGAAGGAGAGAGAGAGAAGGAAGGAAGGAGGGAGTCTGGTTAAAGTTGTGTTTGGATTTCGAACACAAAACCCTTTTGTTTTTGACTCGGATGTGGAATTTAAGCAACAACATGTTTTAGCAGTCACAAATACTGTCAGTAAATAAATAAATACATGAGTTGACTCTATGACCCCTCCTTCCTCAAGAATTTTAACCAAAATGTTGTACATCTAAAACATTAGCAGGACCTGCCCCTGTCTCCCTCCCCTGGTGATGCTCTGATTAGAGTGCTACCATGAATTGCCAGAATGTAGAGCATTGTGCTTGTAGTGCTCTACTTGCAGCAAGGTGCAGCCTGCATGTCTGCCATTTGTTCATCTGGCAGTACAAAAATCCAATGTCACCTGTCAGGGCTATTTCAAGCTCAGAAAATGGCGGGAGGGCCACCACCAGTAATGGCAGTAGCATGGCTGCAAAATAACTGCCAGAAGAAGAGGACAAGCACTCAGGGAGCCCTTACCACTGCTCACAGTTAACCGCATTCCAAGAAACACAGCATGATGGCAGCTGCTTCTGTGAGGGTCCATTCTGACCTGCACCCTGCCATCACACTAAGTCAGCAGCACCTGACTGCTGTGCAGATCCTGTTGTGGTCCTGGCCTGCATGTGTCTACTTGAGATCAGCAAAGCTGTGGACCTTGTCCATGAGGAACTATTTTGCTGCAGCAAAATTTGAGAGCTAAACAGAACCATTTCAGGAAAACTCGGAAAAGAAATCTTAAAACTAAAATTCATGGAGACTTTCTGCAAGATTTTCCATTTAGCCAGCAATTCCAAGGTTAACAAAGCCTTGTTTATTTATACAGAAGCTATTTCTTTTGGGGATTCGCTTTTGAGTGTTCCTTTCAACCTCAGAGGTATGGCTCATCAAATGCACGCTACACAGATTTTCCAAGCAACCGTAAAAGCAGTGCCATAGCCAATCATTCAAATAGCAACTTGTCTAACTCTTTCAACCTCTTTGTGATTCTCCCTGTTATTTATGTGCAAGAGGGATTCATCCAGAGAGCCAGAGCAAACCAAGAAGATATTCCACCTGTGTGACTCAGCATCAGTCTTTCTAAAAAACATTATAATTTGTCCTTCTCTACAAATAACTGACAAAAGTTAGCCATGTGCTAAAGACCAACCTAAATAAAGACACTGCCTTGAACATATCAATACCCAGTTATGTGATAATGCCTTGGGAAATCCACTTTGAACATGAAATGCTCCAGGTACAATCCCATCTGGTACTAAGACTGCCTGAGCAGAAAACAGGGCCTTTCTGCACAGGCTCTAAAAATGGATTTAGAGCCAGATGCGGGAAGGATTTGGACGTGGCATCCACAAAGGGAACCCAATTAAGGTCCCTTTGAGGACGCCACATCCTACCCAGATGTAAGACCTGAAAAAATCAGGTCTTACATCTGGCTTTTCCCCTTAAACTGGTTTGAAAGCGAGCGCTTTCCGCACCGGCGGGGGAAAAGCTGGATTGCCAGCACATGCCCAGCTGTCAGAGAGGCAGAGCGCATGCCCTGCATCTCTGACAGGTGGGCGAGTCCGGCGGCCAGCTTCCCTTTGCCTTGGCAAGAGAAACGGCGATTGGCCATTCTCTGGCCAGGGGAAGGTGAGTCCCACCCCCACCCAGCCAAGGGTCCCACGAGCGTGCCGTCTGCCTTACCTCATTGTCACCGGTCCGATTCTTGGGCTGGCAGGGCCGGTGCCGATTGCGCATGCGTGTGCCACAGACTACAATTCCCAGCATGTGCTTTGCCTCTCTGACAGCTGGGCATGAGCCGTCAGGGCCAGTTTGGGATGGGTGCTGTTGCGTCCGCACAGTACCTACCCCAATCTGTTTCCCCATCCGGCCCTGCCACCGCTATCCCACACGCGGGGCCTCTGAGAATCTGACACTATCTGGATCAGATTCTTTTTTAAAATGTTCCGCCTAAAAACGGATCTTTGAGATCTGTTTTCCGGCGGCACGTGCGGAAAGGCCCATAGCCTCCTAAGGAGCTTTGATCCACAGAGTCAAAGTGAGTTGATCAGCTCAAAAGGTGGCTTCTGTTCTGAGCTTTGCCCTTCTCCTGCTGTCCTCCTGGTCTGGATCCACTAGCTGCCACTGTTAAGTTGTGCATCAATCAATCAATCAATCAATCAATCAATCAATCAATCAATCAATCAATCAATCAATCAATCAATCAATCAATCAATCAATCAATCAATCAATCAATCAATCAATTTGTATTTTTATCTCGCCCAATATCCAAAGTTTCAGAGTGCATTTGAGGAATTATCACAACAAGAAGCAAACAAGATTGCAGAAATGTGTGAAAACAAGTTTTAAAAACTTGTCACACTCCTTCAAGCCTTTTGTGTTTATCTCACAGCTGAATAACATTGGCAAGGATCTACTTAGTGTGAACTGGGCTTCTTGTATCAGGCTCTGATGCCATGCAACTGAGATAAAAAAAACATGTACAGAGTGTACCTGTCTGCTCCCCACTCCCAAAGAACATTCCAGACTAAAAAAGATCAGTTTACTGTTACAGATGGAAGCATTAGGGCCACACGCTGCTCTCTGAGCTGCTTTTTTGCTGCACTTGAACGCAGCCTCAGCATCACAACTCCTTTAGTTTTAAAAGTCTTTCCTGTTGTTTCTTTAGGGTTGAAGGAAATGAAAGGTCAGGTATATTTCTATTTTTCCATTCTGTTTTGCAGATGGCCGACTATTTTTCTTAAACAGACTTTTCTTAAACAAGGGAAATCAACTCTGCATGGGATTTGTGGTTCCCTAAGCAAAATCCACAAGCTGTGAAAGTATCGGCACCAATACTAAAAGGTGGGAGAAGAAGTTGAGAAGGAAACTGCAATACACAGCCAGGGTTGTTTCAAAACAGGAAACACACATTTCTGCAATCTTGTTTGCTTCTTGTTGTGATAATTCCTCAAATGCATAGTTAGAACAGGGGCTAAGGGTAGGTATTTTCCAAGGCACAAATATCTACTAAGACCAATTGATTTTGCATGTAAGGGTTCCATGAGGAGCTTGATGAATGTTTTATGCATCTGTAAAATAATAAAAATTATGATAATTTTTAAAATGTGAGGGTGGGGAGAAAAAGATGGAAGCAGGCTAAAGCAACTGTTTTTCTTTTAAGGAGTCTTATAAGAAATCCTTAAGTGCATAGGTTGGATAGTGGAGGCTTGCATAGTATTTTTATGCTGGGCCCAGGCAAGGCCTAAAATCTGGAATAATCTCAGGGCTATGCGTGGCAATCCCAATATAGCCATTAAATTTCAAGGGGGAATCTCATGGTATTGCTATTCCAGGAAAAACAACTCCCAACCTGGGTTGTCCTGGAACAGGAACATGGGCTTACCAGTCTGCACACTTGCTCCCAGGAGCAATTATCTTGAAAATGGCCACCGCAGACATGTGGGCCAAAAACAAGCCCGAAAATTGTCACTGTACATGTGTGGGGGCAGGTGATCATTCTGGGTATTATGCACCATAGCAATACTGGAAGCATGTGCCACACTACCATGGGACCAAGGGCCCAGACAGTTAAGGGCTTATGCTTGCCCTGCAGTTTTGTGCTACAATCTGGTAAGGATAGCAAGAGGCCACTGCAGTATCTAAACAGAGTAGCAAGTGGGGACTATGTTCTGGTTGGAAGTCTTCCTTGGTTCTCACAAATATGAATATTAAGGCAGAGTTCAGTTCAATCCAATCAAAAAGAGGCTTTTTACTAGTTCTCTTCTCTCTCCCTGTGGTTCAGACTTGAGGATGGTCAGAGTTCCAAAAAGAACAATATATTTCAGATAATATAAACATTCAATTTAACTCTGCAGTATGCATTATACCGTCCTCATTTGGGCAGAAGCCAACCACTGGTCAGTTTCATGATGGCTTGTGGACGAAGCATTCCTGCTAGGAGGTTGAAGTATGACAAGGCTGTGGTTGGAAACCTCCCTTTGATGTCACTTGAACTATCTTTCAAACCACATGCATATCAAAGCATGGTCCAGAAAGATCTAAGAGTCTTGGCTTCCCCCACTGCCCTCAAGGTCCCACACTGTAGGGCACTATTGGGCTATCACCCACAAAGGCCTGGGGGCAGGTCCATAATTTCATGGTAACCAGCTCTGAACTCAAGTTGCCCAAAGCTCCTCCAAAATGTCTACTCCCAGCCAAACTTGTCATTCAGTAGCCTCTCACTCAATGTTTTTACTGGCACAAGGAAAGAACCGAAAACAGAAATGGGCACTAGCAAACAGGGGATCACAACAGCAGAACTGGCAGTGGAACATACAGGTCACAGCTACAACATTCTTCTCTTTTAGTCCTTTTCTCCTTCAGCTAACTTTGTGGGTGTTGCTGCACTGCATCAGGGAAAGAAAAAAGCTGGTCCCTTTTGATTCAGGCATCCCTCTCTCGTGACCCTATTGCTGCAGCAGCTTCTTGCTGGCACTTACATAGGTTGGGAGCCTCCTTTCTGGCACTGCCATGTGTTCCATGCAGTTGCAGCTGCCGGAGCCCACTGCCAGCAATGCTGAGCAAACACTTCCTGCCCATTTGCAAGAACAGCATACCAGGGGCTGGAAACTGCAGCTTTAAAGCAGGCCACACCTATGGGTAACAAGGAAAGACTGCTGGCCCGGCCAGTGCTGCTCCTGAGCTGGGGTTTGTGACCAATATAGAAATAACTCAAGACTCTCACAAGCTGTGAGTATACCAAAAAAAGACTTATTGAGGCGGGCAGAGTCCCAATGACAGAAGGGGGGGGGATTGCTAAGTGTAATCAATAGCTTTAAATCCTCCCTGTATGGCTTTCTCTGTCCATGGGGAGGGAGGGGTCCCTTGGCCACTTTCTCAGTCAGAAGAAAATTTCTCTGTCTAAATCTAGACCCTCAGCCATGAAGAAAGAGATCCAGCTGGAGCGGGATCTGACGATCCTGAAGCCATGTGAGCCCTCACTCACCTCAGCATCACTTCATCATAATGTTATGTATTTAAACTTATAATCCACATGCATCGATCCAACAGAACCTAAAACTTCATTTTTCACATTTCTTTCTTTCTTCTTTTCTTTTTTGTGCTTTGTGCCTACTGGTTTGCACACAAAGGTTTTCTAATGCTGTGGCCAAAACCAGAAAGAGGTAAGAGGAAACCGAAGGAGGGGAATTCCTCCAGATTACTTGCACTTCCTATTTTGCACATACAACTCACCAGGAGGAGCTAGAAACCCTCCTCCATGGCCACCAACTGCACAATCTGGAACCCCTGAGATTCAAACAAAGCCACAGAACAGGCACATGCAACACATGATGCGCTATGATCAGACACAGCAAAAGAAAAAGGGGAAAAAGCAAATCCGAGGCACCTGTGGCTTCAAACACCAGTCTGCCCCTCCTTCCCTCCCTCGTGCTAGAAAAGGTGGGTTAGAGATGGACTGGGAACATGACAGCCACACAGTTTCTCTCTGAGGTGCTCCAAAGCACCCCGTTTCTAATGTCTGAACACTGCCTATGACACAAAGAATTCTCAGTCCTACAATAGGTTTCCTTTGCAGTCAAGCCAGCGGATCCCAATGGCATTTACTTTGAATTAAAGCTTGTTCAGATTGCAACCTAAAGCCTCCCACTAAAAGGTAGCATTCAGACATGACTTTAAAAAACTGGTTATGACAACAGGGTCACAACAGTAGCACAACATCGAACTGCAAGACCAATCCAACTACAAGCAGCATAAGGGTGATTAGCCCTGACTGTATGCTTGAGTCATCAACACAGAGTATGACCACTCCTGTGATTCTTAACAGCAGAGATTATAGTTAAGGGTTAGGGAGCTTGAATTAGATACAGAGAATCAAACATGGGATTGTTTAGATCAGTGGTTCTCAACCTGCGGGTCGTGACCCCTTTGGGGGTCGAATTACCCTTTCAGAGGGGTCGCGACAAGCCTCCCGCCACCCTTCCCTCCCACCTCCCAGCTGCTCCACCCCCATGGTTGGGGGTCCCCACAACATGAGGAACTCCATTAAGGGGTCACGGAATTAGGGAGGTTGAGAACTGCTGGTTTAGATAGAAACCCCATCCACCTGGGATCCTCTGAAAGATATTTGTCTCCAAGAAAGATGAAAAGCTGTTGTAAGGGTCCAGTATTTATTATTGATTTATCAAATAGATTTATCACATCTACGTTTTCTGCAAAGCACCACACATTTCTTTGCCTTCATGTCGCCTCCCAGTAATCCTATACAGTACTATGACAGACGTGTCAGGTCCAGAGTCATCCACTGAAGTTTATGGCTGAGTGAGAATTTGAACTCAGAGCCATATCACCTCCCTTTGTTCTGTCTACCTTTAGAAACCTTCCTGTTCTACTTCAATACATCTGCAGTATTCATTCTGTATCTTTCAGTTGCTCAGTCGGTTGTCATAGGCAATAGAACACATTATTTTCTACTTGATTTATTCTTCAGAAGTCTAGACAGTTCATTTAAATTTAGCAATAGGGCTGTCTGGGTCAAATGTGGAATAAACAAATAGAAACTAATTTTTCCTTTGCACTACCAAAGGCAAGTCAATGCAATATCACTAAAGACAAGGGACCCTGCAAAGGAATTATGCAGCCGCTTCTTTGGTTATGAAGAGCAGACAGGAAAGAGAAGAAGCCACATTCATCAAACTGCACAATAAAAGCATCAACGTGAAATGACGTCTGATTTGACATTACACAAAATGTGAGTATATTGAAAGATACAAGAATCCAATTTCCACAGTAATTAGAGAGAAGCAGGACAGCTTCCTGCCCATCACAGAACTTTGGTAGAAAGGGTAGTAGCAGGAACTGAAAATGTGACTCTCAAAAGAACTAAAACGTAGGAGCACAAGAGAGTATGCTTCTAAAGAAGTTTCAAACTGGTTGAGCGGCAGGCAGTGGGATTTTAGATCTTGCAAACACAGTCTTTCAGAGGCTAGCTTGGGGTTGTCTTTTTCTTTTTTCTCTTTTGACTTTTTATAGGAACTCTAAAAGTTCCTATATGGTGTTCCACCCGAAGGTCTGGATATGTAGCTTATCACATAAGCGTGGTAAGGGAAAATTCCACCAGAAAGATTTGTTACCTCACAACTGTAAAGCAGTTTGAGTGCCACACCGAAGAAAATGCCAAGTATTCTTCCTATAACAGGGAGTGCACTGCGTGGCAGCGTGTAATAAATAGATCCTGTGTCAGTTGTCCTTATTTGTGTCAAGTCAGATTTCAATTGCCAGAATTTATGGCCTTGCAAATGTCCTCTGTTCAGAGTTTTGCCTTCTACCAAGCAAATTTGGAGGGGGGGGGGAGGGAGGATAGAGATACCATAGAAGTAAACCCCGTTGAGAAGATCTCAACATTTAACTACTTTAGTCAGTGTACAATATATTAAAGTCCATTCACTGTATATAGAGCAGGACATACCATGAAAGGGGAAACTCTTTATTTCTAGATGTGAGGTGCAACATTTTGGTGATTCACGGACACTCAGCAACTGACCTCCATACTGGCCTGCGTAGTTGCTTGATATCACAGAGGCCTCATGACAACAGAAAAATGTGTGGCTGCACTGTAATGAGCACTATTTGTGCCTACATTTTTTTAAAAATAGTGATTCAAAGAGAACTTGATGATATAAGATGCAGCTCCAGAGTAAATTCTCCAGTCACTTCTGTCATTGTCTTTCCTGGGTATCACTGAGTCGTGACCAACTCCTGTTTGACTGCATGTGGACCTCCATGGGTACCTTCATGCAGTTTTCCTGGCAGAGATACAAAAGCGGTTTGCCATTGCCTACTTGCTGGGAAAGGCTGGAGACTGAAGCAGCAACCCTCTGCTTTTCAGGCGGTTTGCTTTACCGCTGAGCTACAGCCACTCCCTAATCAATTTCTAACAGAACATTTCTCAAAGCTTTGCTGTCAAATTAATGTGTTGGCAAGCTCAAAAAGAAAAAAAAAGTCCTTTGAACAAGAGAACCATATGACCCACCGGGTCAAGCCAACTGGACCAGTAGTTATAGGAGGGATGCCACTTGCTCCATTGACTTCCATAAGATTTCAATTAATTTCTGGCACAAACAACCGTTTTTAATGGGCAGCCCTGCCAG
>MTQE01002208.1:21486497-21527958 GCA_014337955.1 Aspidoscelis marmoratus | reverse complement strand
TCTGTGGGGACGGAAGGTGCGTTTTAAATGCGCATTTTGCTGAGCCTCATACGGACGCTTATTCCGGAAGTACATGGCACTTTTAAAGTCTGCTTGAATAGAGTGACGGTAGAAGGAAACTAGAAAGGCAAATAAGTCATTCCAGGATGCAACCTAGGACACTTTTTGTAGTTTGTCAACTATGAAGGGATTGGACGTTTGTGCTTTGGCAGGGACCTCTTCCACTCGAACTACACCCCAATTGATGCTTCTCCCAGCACAGTTTCTGTGAGCACATCTGTACCCACACAGTTCTCTCCTGAGAAGGGATTGAATCACATGAGCAATTTATCAAAACCACCTTCTCCCCCAGATTAGCAATGCTTTTCATGCTCTGGTTACCGCACCATGTTTTAAAATGCCACTGACCCTCAAATATTACATAATTCTGTTTCGTTATTCAAAAGATTTGTATGCTACAAAAATCAAACTGGTAAAACATGGTAAAAACATTGTAACAAAATCAAAGCAGCACTAAAAACAGTAGCTGTGTAAGGGAAATTGGACAACCCAGACATTCATAAAGGGAAAACCTGAGAGACGCTATGAGTCTTCAACAGGCAACAGTGGGTGGAACCTTAACTCTGCCAGAGGGGACATCATTCCAGAGAATGGAGCACACCACCACAGAAAAGGCCCAGCTGTGGGCAAATGTAAAACGTTACCTGCAGCAAAACCTTCACAGACTATCACTGACTGCATCCCTATTACAGAGCAAGGCCAATATTTATAGCCCTTCCCACCAAAGTTTCTGAGGGGAGTCCCTACTCCCTGGGGGACCAGCAAAAACATCTTATGATCACTGTGTTCAAAGTGACTCTAAGGTTGCAACCTTGTCACTAATAACAGACCAGGACACCATTTTGGGCACCCTAACCCCAGTCCGCACTCTGTCCTGTTTGGACAGAGCATACTAGGAGAGAGTGGGGCCTTCCTTTAACTGAATCAGCATGCAGAAGGGAGCTTCATTGTGTTCTGCACTAATGGTAACTCTGTTTAACCTGAAGTAATTGAGATTTTATGGCCCTCATGATGTCACTGGACTGCCACTCCCATCAGAATTTGTCAGCACAAGCAATGAAGAAGGGATCTGTTGTCCAACAACACCTGGCCTCCCTTGATGTTGCCTAAAGGACACTTGTTATCATAATATATATTTTATATTCAGCTTTATGCTGTTTTAATTATACTGTAAGCTACTTTGTATGACCTAATTTGAAGGGTAGCAGAGAAATGAATAAATGTGTTTGAGTGTAAAAATCTCTGCTCCAATAGCAAGTATTCTGAACTGCAAGTAATACCATTAGCTGCTTAGCCTGGCCCTATAAAAAAGTACTTTCATCATGGAATATGTTCCTTACTAATCTGTTCATAAGGAACAAAAAGCAGGAGATGCAAAATTCAAAGTCCAAGACCCATTCTCAAGCAGCGGCAGTTCTTCATTAAACCGAAGACAGGAAAGATGCAAATGCTTGCTTTGCTATAGATGAAGAACTATCCATATTCATGAATTTACTGAGTCCTGCAAAGGAGATGAAACAGCAAATATTGATTTGTCTCTTTGACTTCCAATATGCTGGACCCAGTTAGATTGCTCACAAAATCCTCTTTTAAACAGAAACGGTCAAGGAATCCAATCTTCAATTTCAATCAGATGTTTAGGACTTCCACTAGTTAGTTCTGAGGTATGCCAGGCTTCTGATTTGCAGAGACTTCCCGGGCCACCTGATTTTGCTGGATTTAAAAAATGTATTTCAGCAGAGCTGTATGCAGAAATACGTGTGCATCATTGACATGTGTATATGCAATACATATGGCTATGTGCTATCTATATATCTTATATATATACAGTAGTGACTAATGATATGAAACATTTGGTACCACTACACATAAAGAGTCATTAGGCTTATCTGAAATCCACCTCATATTTCAAGAAGCTGACTGAATCTAATATGTACAGAGGCATACAAGCATGCCTAACTTGTGCACCAACTAGTGGCTATACATTTTTCCATAAATGTATACTTTTTAGAAAAAGGAATAAATACAACCAGACTTGAGGCGCAGAACACATAAGAACATAAGAGGAGCCTTGCTGGCTCACAGCCCATCGTGTCCAGCATTCTGTCTCACATAGTGGTCCGCCAATTGCCCATGGGCATCTCAAGAAGAGAAGGGCAAACTGTCTCCTGCTTTTGAATCCCAGCAAATGGCCTTAGAGGCATCCTGCTTGTTCCCACAGCCTGAAAGATGCACTTAGGCATCTATTCTAGTAGCCACTGATACAATTTAAATTTGTCTAACCCTTCTTTAAAGCCATCTAGGCCAGTTGCTGCTACCACCTCCTCTGGCAGCAAATTCCTCAGAAGGGGAACACGAACTACTAAAAAACTGTCATAGGTAGAGTTGGAAAAGAATCCCAAAACTTGGGGCAATTCACACCTTTGCTTCCCAGGGGAACTTTGCCAGCAAGCAAAGATGGCAGATGATTCTGGAGTCTGTGCTCTAGGGTGCCGGATCACTCCCTAAGCTTGCCAGTGCTTAAGGATGACCTTGCAGGGTAGTTGTGAAATTAAAACCGAGGTGAGGACAGTTATGACTATCACCAGGAACCCTTTGGAGTACAGGGGTCATGCATGTCAAAGTAAATAAATACCACTGGATTAAGTAAAACAAATAGGGTTATATGACTGAAGAACAGGGAGCCCACAGACCTGTCTGCTTTCCAACTGCTTTTACACTCCAAGTCCTTTAGTCAGAAATTCACAAATTATCTTCCCTGGCCAAGAACCTTTTTCAGAACATTCTTATTTTCCTGTCTTTGCCTTCTGTATCACTCTATAAGTGGAATGAAGCAGAAGTGCTTGGATCCCAACAGTATTCTTTGCCAAGTAGGCAGAGAAAGAAATAATAGAGGCAAGTTCAGGATTAATTAATTGCAATTAACTACTACTCCCTCATACTATGCTCAATGATCAGTTAAAAATAAAAATCATACCTATGCACTGAAAATACTGGAGCAAGAAAGAAGAAAAATCCTTTCCTCAGTGTTTAACTACCATGAAAAAGTCTTTTGTTAGCACATGAGAGTGATGAAAATGTGTTGGGTGGTCCAGCATATATATCCTTAATCTCATTAAATCTGAGTACTTTAGTTTAAAAGGGTAATATATCAGGATTTCTTATCCCTCAAATCTCAGCAAATCACTGCCCCTTTTGAAGAAAATTCTTCTTAGTGAAAATACAATATTATTCCAGATGTTCTAGCGCAAGGCAAACCCATCACAGTTCTGTAACAATGCTGAAGATTTATCAGCTTCTGGAATTTATTTCTTCCATTATTGTGCTTGCATATTTGAATTTAACCCTGCAGTTAACAGTGAATTTAAGAAAATCAAGCTTGCATCTTAGCAATCCTTTGAATTTGTAATTCTGGATTCTCCAAGGTAGTTGAGAAGGAGTTAAAGCTGTTGTCATCTAATTACTGAACTCCCCAAAGCTTTTTGGGAAGTTGCTGTTATTGCATGATGACCTGGAAGGGCCAATATTCAGGCAAAAGGATTTTACAGCAAAGCAACTACAAAGGCTTCACTAAAGACTTTTCAGTGGTGGGTTTATTTTTACTCTTAGCTCAAAAGTACTTGGTACTGTACAAGATGGGAGAGAGAGCAGTATGAATATGCAAGTGTTCACTGAAGCTGTTAATGAAGGGTTAAAAGCTAAAAAATGAAAAGCATCTCAGGAGCGGATGCCACCTTGTGACAAAACTAACCAGCAGAAAAAGTTATCAACCAGCGCGGCAACTCATATTACCAAGGAAAGAGAATGGAAACTGCTTTGTGGAAGAATGCAGTCTCGGGTCCGTAAATATTTTTGCAATGGATCCATTCTGCCAAAACAGGATGAATGCAGAAACTCACAAATATCAAGGGACCAGGAAGTGGTTGCTTTCTGATCTCACAATGCTTAAAAGCAAATACAGAAAATTGATGCTTTCAGGTCCGAAGTCACAAACACATCAAGTTTTTGCTTTTGTTTTGTTTTTGAATATTGTGAACCACAAATGCTTTTCATGGACATGCAGAAGTCATGCTTGTTAAAATCACAAATGCTGAGACACGTTAGAAAGCCGTCTGCATGGGCTTTCCTCATCATTACACGATGCACCACATGCTTCAGCAGTAGCAACACTGCAGAACTGGAACAATCTGTGCATGTGAATCCGGCTCAAGCCACGCGCAAAGAAGCTTTATCAGTTGAAAATATCTGAAGATGTTCTGAAAAGGAGCAGGAGTTTTCAAATCCATTGCACAGGCTTTCATTTTGGCACTACTTTCCTAAACATCTGCTGGAATAATGGTGGGTTATTCCCTTGTTTATATTAGCACATTTGCCCCTAGAGAGACTCTGTGGTTTTTGATGACTTCACTTTGGATACTTTGCTAAAAAAGAGAAGGAGGAGGAGAGGATTTGGATCTGTTGGAAGGGATCAGAATTAAAGTAAAGGCTTACTTTCTCCACTCAGACATATGAGTATGTAAACCCAACTGATTTCAGGGGTAAAGAAGTGGCTCAATTCAATATGTGTGTAGTGCATGGGCTTATTCATTTGAGGCTAATGGACACAAGCTGATATAAGCCCTCTCACTGGGTACTATTCCAAATTTTATCCTGGAACAGGGACCCACCATCCACATGTTAGTACAGACTGTGGCAGGGTCCAGGTGGGGCCTGACATAGGTCCTTTCTGCACTCATCAGTGATTTGGACTAAGGAGCCTGATCTGCATGCTAACATGGGAGAAAGAGGTCCCATCCTCACTAATCCAGCTCCATCTTCATTAGATGGAGCCAGACCTGGATTAAGGAGGCCCAGTTTGGTCTAGTTGTTAAGGAGCCAGACTCTTATCTGGGAATACTGGGTCTGATTCTGCACTCCTCCGCGAAGCCAGTTGGGTCACCTTGGGCTAGTCACAGCTCTCTTCTGAGCTCTCACAGCCCCACCTACCCCATGGGGTGTTCTGTTGTGGGGTGAAGAACAGAAAGCTTTGTAAGCCGCCTTGAGTCCCCTTAAATAGGAGAGACAAGTGGGGTAGAAAAGCCAATTCTTCTTCTTCTTCTTAATCCAGATATGCTATAGGCCCAATTAATCCGGTCTACAGTTGGAGGCTCCAAGGCTAAGAACTGTCATTCCTAGTCTTCACAAGTGTGTGAGAGTGGCTGGGAAGCTTGTGCAAGCTTTGCACTTGCAGGGACACATAGGCCAGTTCAGTGACATCAGTGCAAACAGCGCTCATCCGCCCCATTCCTCCAAGTAATATGGATCAGTGGACGCAGTGATCCAGATTAACAAATGATTGATGCATAAAAGGCCATAGTCCAGAATAAGGGCCAGTGCAGGAAGGGCCATACTGATCAAGAATCCAACTTACTATTCTTGGAATAGAAACAAATAGCTGAGGATGACACAGAAGTATACTGATGAGGATGCCAAACCAAGCTTAAAAGTTGCAGAATAAGCATGGGTTTTCCTAAAATGAATTCCTGGAATAATCTCTTTAAAATGTCTGCTAAATGTAACTGTCACAAAAGTCTCACATTTTAAAAAGTTCTTTATGAGCAAGCAAATCTTCTATTGGTGCTTTTGAAGTTAGAAGCTATGACTTGTCTAAAATCTACCCATACTGTAACTTCAAGTCGCTCAGATTCGCAGGGGATTAGATGTCACAATTAGACAAAGTCCAGGGGAGGTTTCCAGAGAACTGTCTGGTCCAGTTCTTTTGGATCAGTTTCAATTACTGTGGCCTGAGGATGTGGGAAAGCTGCTGGTGGGGGTGTGGCCGACAACATGCTCTCTGGATCCTTGCCCTTCTTGGCTGATAAAAGCTAGCCGGCAAGATGGATCCAGGAAGTGGTGAATGCCTCTCTGAGGGATGGGGTGGTTCCAATGGCCCTTAAACAGACTATAGTGTGCCCCCTCCTGAAGATGACCTCTCTGGATCCAGAAGACGTAAACAACTATCAACCAGTGGCTAACATATCTTTCCTAGGCAAGGTGCTAGAGAATGTTGTCGCTGTTCAACTGCAAGCATGCTTGGAAGAAGCTGATTATCTAGACCCACTTCAATCCGGCTTCAGGCCCGGTTATGGCACAGAAACTGCCTTGGTTGCCCTGGTTGATGACCTTCTCCGGAAGAGAGACAAGGGGAATGCAACCTTGTTGTTTCTCCTGGACCTCTCAGCGTCTTTTGACACCATTGACCATGGTATCGTTTTGGAGAGGCTACAGAGTTTAGAAGTGGGAGGCAGTGCTTGGCATTGGTTCTGCTCCTAACTCCAGAGCAGATCTCAAATAGTGGTTGTGGGAGGTATTAATTCGACACCCTGGGAACTCACATGTGGAGTTCCCCAGGGGTCAATTTTATCTCCCATGTTATTTAATATCTACATGAAGCCACTGGTAGAGATCAGCAGGAGATTTGGAGTGAGCTGTCATCAATATGCAGATGATACCCAGCTGTATCTCTCTGTGCCATCTGAATCAGGAGAGACAGTTGAAGTGCTTGACAGATGCCTGGAGGCAGTAATGGGCTGGATGGGGACCAATAAATTGAAGCTGGATCCAGACCGGGCGGAGGTGCTGTGTGTCATAGGGTCTCGGGTCTGTGTGGTTGGGAGATACCCTGTCTTTGACAGGGTTGCAATGCCCTGGAATAGACATGTGCGTAATCTGGGGGTACTCCTGGACTGTACGCTGACACGTGAAACTCAAGTGGATGCCATGGCCAGGAGTGCCAACTCCCAACTATGACTGATACGTCAACTGAAGCCTTTTCTGGACAGAGATGACCTGGCCACAGTTATCCATGCTCTGGTGACCTCTAGATTAGACTATTGTAATGCGTTCTACATGGGGCTGCCCTTGAAGACGGTTCGGAAGTTGCAGCTAGCGCAGAATGCAGCCACCAGGTTGCTGACCAGGACAGCTAGCCGGATGCACATCATGCTGGTCTTAAAAGAGTTGCACTGGCTGCCAATTTACTACCGAGCCCAATTCAAGGTGTTAACTTTGACTTATAAGGCCCTAAATGACTTGGGCCCCAAATATCTAAAGGAATACCTTCTCCCATATTGACCTGCCCATGCCTTAAGATCTGGAGGGGAGGCCCTCCTGGTTGTTCCACCGTCTTCAGTAGTGAGGTGGCGGGCACCCGAGAGAGGGCCTTCTCAGTAATGACCCCCAAGCTATGAAATAGTCTCCCCCTTGAGGTGCATCAGACTCCTTCTCTGGTTAGGTTCAGGAAGGCAGTGAAGATACGGCTCTTCACTCAGGCCTTCAGCTAAATGTTGGTTATGTTTGCCCCCCCCAACACTACAAACACTATTGTTTTAACTGATATCATGCTGTTTTTTAACATGTTGGATTTAAATGCTGTTGATGGTCATTATTGTTTTAATATAGGTTTCTTTTGATATGCTAGATTTTACAAACTGTTACCTGCCCAGAGACCTTTGGGTATAGGGCTGGATAGAAATTAATTAATTAATTAATTAAACACTGAAATTTGCAAATAAATGCTCAAAGTCGCTTAATGGTTGAAAAAGAAAGCAAAAAGCAGGTTTCAATCCAAATAGTGAACACGTGGCCTCATGTTTTTTGAAAGATTTCCTCTCCATGGCTCTGCCATTAATTACATATACACAGTACATATATTTCAGGATTTTCAGCCCCAAAAGCAGGGCCCACACTGGAAATGATTCAGTGGACTTAGGCTGTTTTGATTTTTCACTCAATACTGACTTCAGTGTTCTACCATTTTATGTATTTTGACAATCCAGCAGGAAAACCTAGGCGTTGCAAAAATTATGGTGAATCTGGGGGCTTTCACCAACCCCATCAATTACACATTTTATTTTAGGCAAGAACATAATCAAGAGTGGTTACAGTTCAAGGGCAGAGCAACTGCCTGAAAAGCAAAGTATATCAACCCTGATCTCCCTTGCATGAATGGGAACACATGGTTGGCTTGTGGGAGGCATTTCTAAACATAGTTGAAGCTTACTGGGCCCAGACAGATCCCATGGTTGCTTCATGCAATCCACATTAAAGAATTAATACCCATCGAAGAATTAAAGACATCAGTAATCTTTACAAAATGGGTCAGAAACCTTCCTGCTGCTTGTCTGCCTTGACATGCTAGGCTTCAGTATATCTCTAGTATGTGGTTTGCATACTAGTGAGAACTGCATGAATGTATTTCAAGACCCATTCCAGAGCAGAAAATTCCAGGTGAAATTAACATCAGCATTTTAGCTGACTGGAATTTGTTTATTTTAGGATTTGCTAAAGATTGCTAAATGAAACACACAGTTTCATATGACACAGCGGACACAATTGCTCTTGACGTGTCCATCTTAATCTTTTAGTGTGCAAAGATTGCACAAGGGGTCTGCCATTTATTCCAAGCATCCACAGATACGAAAAGACATCCTTAGCACCACCTCTCAATGCTGCATATCATCTTTGTGGTTTGCACAGTAGCTGCACAAATTTTTCACCCTTCCACGGAGCCACATATTGCAAGGGGGAGGGGCGTTTTGTGACTGTGTGTGTTTTTTTCCCAGCACAATAAGAGGCAAGTATGAACAAGCCCACAGGCACTGACTGAGCAGACTGAGGCGGGACTCTGCAAACATTCCAGATGCTCACAAAAGGGGGGAAAGTGTCACAGAATGTTGCAGGGTGTATTCAGTGAAGGAAGGCAGTGCTGTTGGTTTGGTAGACGTGAAAGCTTCACACAGACCACCCTAGCAACTGAGATAGGTCTCATTCTCTTGACTGAACAAAAGCCAAAGGTGTTAGGAAACGTAAGCAAGGGTCTCAAAGGCAAAGTGGCTAAAGGAAGACTTCAGCAGCGTATGACCTCTCTACACTGAAAGGCCCATGATTGTAACCATTGGGGCTAGAACAGTGGGGACTTTGACTGTGGAACGGTCTGGGCAGGATCAGCATTGTCCGCACAACAGCACTGGTTCAGACCAGCCGACACTGCAGCTGCAAAGCACACGCTCTTTGAGGCTAGATACTGAGGCTTCCAAGGGGTAAGAACAACATTTCCTAGCCTCAGAGCCTCTGGAGGATGTGTCCTGGGCTGCCCTATGGCGCATTGCCGCAACTGCTCCCCAGGTAGTCTTGAACAGGAAGGCATATGGTTCCTTGTTCGGGACTGGGGTCTCTACTAATGCAGAGAGAGTATACCTGCAAAAGGTGGAGCCTCATTGATCCACACTGATGTACAGATCAATGTGGCCCAGAAGAAAGGGCCACAGACAGAAGAGAGAAAGATCTTATGAACAAAGAAGCAAGCAGACAAGGGCCCTTTCTGCATTGGGTCTTATGCAAGAATACATCTCAGTATATCTCTAGTATGCGGTTTCCATACTAGTGAGAACTAGGTGAATATATTCTGGGATATATTCCAAAATAAAGCCCAAGACAGAAAGGACTGCAGGCCCAGGTCAAGGAACAGCGGCTTGATTTCCCTACCTTTATGAATTACGCTGGTGCATCAATTGCAGGTCTTACCTTGCTAGTAACAATCCAAAAACAGCAATAAGCTTCACGTGCTAATTTGGTCCAGCCAGCCAGGTCCTCAGCTGTAGATCAGTTAAATCTAATGCCTTTCTTATCTGACATGCATTGTATGTGCAGGGATGTAAACAGAGAGTTATATGTCCCATGACTAAGCCTTGTCAATGCTCAGGCATCACAATGGGAGCGGCTCTTCCTCCCTCCCCCATACTTCCCTTATTTCCAGACATTAGGATGAAATTGGTAAGACTGGAATCTCAGTCTCTGGAGGCACTTAAAGAAAAGCAAATAATGCTGGCAGCAGAGTCCCAGAAAGCAAACACTATAAAAAGATACAGGGACCACCGAGAGAAGAATATGTAGGGTTTCAGTTTTCACTGGGAAGAAAACTCATCATTCTTCTCTTTCTTTGAAATACTTCTTAATTAGTCTTCCAACAGAAGCTTCCAGGACAGCATGCAGGATATGACTGCAAGAATAACTTGGGCTGCATCCAGGCTTTGGTTACTTATTCCACTTTATTTGAATATTCCAGAATAAAGCAAGGATAATCTGGAATATCCATGCTTCATTCTGGCATATCCAATATGGCAGAATAAGTAACTAAAGTCTGGAAGCAGCCTAATTCTCACAATAAATATAAACACTTCTTCAAAAAGATAAAAGGCAAACTAGAATCATAAAACTAAGGGACAGAGAAAGTAATTTCAACCAAGATGCCATCTACACAAGGTACCTGGTATGTTTTGTGCCCATCTCTTAAAGTTGCATCCAAGCATTAGTTACTTATTCTGCTAGCACAGCAGAGTGGCAAGCTGATTTCTTCAGAAAATCCACGTCTGGGTGAGATAATGTGTAAAGAAAATTACTGTTCACATTGCTTATGTGCTCTTCTGCTCTGAAGATGGATGGAAGCGGGATTAAAACTTAGGGTGCTTCTGCATTGCTCGCCGAAAAACGGATCTAAAAAGATCCATTTTTCGGTGATCCGACCTCCTGAGGATCCATCACAAATAGTGACAGATCTGAAGGGCCCTCGCACGTCCGCACACGTGCGGGGAGGCCGGATTCTGGATGTCCTCCGGCTCACGCACCAGCGCCACCACCCCCGGAGCCGCAGGACTGGGGCATGCAGCTGCCAGTCACTGTCTGTTTCCGGTGGCGCCTGGCGCGTGGGGGAAGGGCTTCGGAATCAGGCAGTCCTGCTTCCGCCCTTCCCAACATAGCGGGTAGAGGGAATCCAGGAGAAGAGACGGATATGAGACCTGATTTTTCAGGTCGTACATTTAATCCGGACTACAGCGGCAAAACCAGTTTTTAAAACCGGAAATGCGGAAGTGGCCTCCGCAAAGGGTCACAGAAGAGGTCTTCAATGTGGAAGCTGCTTAAGGTAAGGGTTCTTAATCTGGCTTGGGGGGGGGGTTAAAACAGTTTCCGCAGCTAGTGCAGAAACACCCCTTAGGTGTGAACACAGCCCATGTGACTTCCCTCTAAATTATCATCTAAAATAAATAAACTGGCTGAGCAGTTAGGGAGGTTTCAACCTGGCACCAGTAAATGATGATGATGATGATACAATGTGATAGCACAGCTGCCTGTTCTTGGCTGGTGTTGGCCTTGTATTTCACATTGAATTCTTAAACAAAATGCAAAATGTACATACTAAAAACAGTAACAATGCCTGAAAGTGAGAAAGGGAAGCTGTTTCCTTCACCAAAGACCAGGTAAACACGTGTGTCATTCTTTATAATCAGTCTGTACAATCTTCTTGTATGAGCTAAATGATGGTAGCATCATCATCACCAAGCACACATGGGCCGTGTCTTCACGGCAACCTTATCTCGAATTCAAAATGTTTTCAGTCCTCGGAGTCTGCACGGCAGTTTGGCTTAACACCCTTTCCCCGTGTTAAACCGCCCAAAACGTGGTGAATCTCAATCCTGATTTCAACAGGTCTCACTCCGGATCGTGCACTTGAAACGTTTTACATTTTTTATTGTGTGGACAGTACCGTTTTAAGGGATGAGAATCCATGTTTAGGGTTTCCCTCTCCCAATAGCTTGCTTCCAAAGAGAGTGATTTCAGTGTAAAAATCCACTTAACAGCGATCGCTACACTGTAGTGATGGAACCACTTCACACCTTGATGGTTGGAATAACAATGTTGTAATTTTGTGCAATTCTAAAAGTTCTGATCTTTAGAAAGTGAAAGGGAGGAAAGCAGCTGAGGTTCTGTGTAAATGTTTAAAGCAAAGGGCTTTACTTGCTGCTGCTGCTGTGTGCCCTGAGCAATGGGGAGAGGAGGGGAAAGAATTGCTGGCTGCCCGCTGCCATTTTTCCTCCATCCAGGCAAGCGGCAGCCATCCAGTTAGGCTCGGTGAAGGGGTCCCTTATGGGTGGTGCATCCATGCCAGGAGGAAGAGGGCAGGGCAGCCCCGAAAAGCGGCTTTTAAAAAGTAGCCACTTGAGTGCCCCCTTGAGTCACATAGTCCACGTAGGATCCTCAGAATCCAGATCCAACATGATTAAGTTAAAGGTAATGGGAACAGGCAAATTCGCATTTGCATCTGGTTCTATTATTTCGGTTTAAGGAAACTGGATTAAGCTTTTAATCGGGATGCGCCCATGAACAACTAATTCATACAGTTGCAATTCTTTATTTATCCCTAACTTCCCTAACCCTTAGCTGACATTTGAACATTAGCTGTTACTGTGGGGCTGGTATTTTGCATACGATCCAATGCACATTCTTGTTTAGTCAGCCTACCAGCCTGGGAGAAAGGAGATTGTTAACTAAATTGGAAAATTTAAGATCTTAATCCAAGGCTGTAGTCACACCTTCATTTTAAACCTTCCCCAGTCGAATTTCAGGCCTGAATGCTCACACCTTTTCATTCATTTCTATCTGTTTTATTTATAGACTTTCCACACTCTATTTCTGAACGGAAAGTCCACAAATAAAACATGGAAAAGGTATCAAGACCTTGCCCTAAGGATCCCTGCACTGTGGTCAAAGTTATGTGTAAAGTGTACATTTTACAAAGTGACTTGAATTGGCAGGACAATTATAACAGCCACATTTAGCCAGAGTTGTATTATAAATATCTATTTTTCAGCCTTCTCGGCAATCAGATATTGGCACAGATACCATGGAAATAGCCAAACAATGATTTGAGTTTTCCAGAAAAAAAAATACATTGTTATAAAAGGTTTTGGGACTGTTTTTGCATTTCTTACCAGAGGTCTTTCCTTGTCTACCAACCCACCTCATTGCTCTATGGATGTAGGATTTATGCACCAATTCCTAATGAAGTATTTTAAAAGCCATTATGCAGATTCAGGGCCAATTCTGAGACACTGCAAAATGTCAATTTATTGACCTTTTCCTGTGCACTTCTTTCACCACTGCAATATAAATTGCAAATTCTTTCTTTGCCTTTGCTACTGTCACCTACCTATGCACAATTACAACTTTGCTAGTACAGTCTTATCACAGATAAGCTGCAGGAAAAGAGGTTGTATCTTATGAGTAAGGTCTGCCATTCTGCCAAATATTGACTAATTCTTGTAGGATACTGGAAGTGTCACCTCTGCAGCACAATAAAATTTCACAAAATGCACATTTCGGGTTTAGAGGGAAAAGAGAATTTGGGGCAGAAAACTGAGTGTCTCCTGTTGCACTCTGGCAGCTCTTGATTCTGCTGAACAACAAACTAATATGTACAGGTAGAGGACAAATGAGCAATAATTATGGAAAGTTCTGAAGAGAAAACACAGCAAAGCTCCTTAATGAAAAGCAAAGAAAATTGCTGATGGCAGGCCATTTTAAGTGCAAATGTCAGAATGCCACCAGTTTAAGGAAAACAACCAATTTTAGCAGTGAAAAAAAGAAGAAGTAAAAGTGTCACCTTGGTAACCTTATGATGGTCAGGCAGTATTTAACCCAGTCAGCACCACTTCTGTCTCATCAAGCAAAACACACCTTATCAGATGCATATTGAGGCCTGCTTGATTCCTGACAACCTGTCCTTGCAAGCAGCAAAAACAGGAGACTTATTGAATCTCTAGGAGGTCATCCAGGATAGCTAATAGGCACTGGCCGGATTCACACAATATTTTGCAAGCAGAGCCCTGGGTGCTTTAGATGAACCTGGCATCCACATGGACCCATACTCACCCAGTGCCTTGCCACCATAATTGACTTTTAGAGTGCCCGAAAGGCAGAGATGTAAGAAGAGCACTGATGGATGCAACACTGTCACTTAAGAATGCCTGCCTGTCTCCTGGGTGGCCTACATGAGTCACTGTACACAGGAAATGGACATTGGGACCATTTCCTGTGTCTGATGACCTCCCTCAGCTGTCAACACTGCAGCCAGGGAACAAAAATTCCCTGGCTCCAATGTTACCACAGCTGGATGCAGTAGATGGTGTGAGAATAGCATGACAACAGTTTAATTTGGAAGAAGAAAAGTACTAATTCTTGAACTCTTCCCCCTGTTGCGCAAATCTTGCTTTTCTCTTGCATGCTAAGTGACTTCAAAACATTAGAAATCCCCCATTGGATTAGCCCTGTGTCTCATCTAGTCCAGTCATGGCCAGCCAACTGCACAACAGTAGGCTCCCAGTAGTAGGCCTCCAGAAGCACAACCATATCCCATGAGCAAGAGCCAGCCAGCTACACAGTCATCATGGCCAGTGGCCATTGGTAGCCCTGATTTACAAGAATTGGTCCAATCCTTCTTTGAAACTATTTCAGCTTATCAACTTCCAGTTTATGAGTTACATTAAAAAAATCATTTTATCTGTCCCAGTTCATCCCTCAAATCAATGCAGATCTATCTTTGCCCATTTAATAATCTGTTCACAACATGAGGCATTTTATGAGCGATCACCAGCGAATGGTTGTTGGGCAAAGTCATTTAGACATGAAAGAGGTTTAAGGGCCTGATAACAAGCATTTATTTTCATTTGATAAGGACAAGAACTTGTTCAGCAACTAAAACCAGTGTAAGGTTACTCTGATTTTGTACTGCACCTTATGTCACCTCCCCCCCTTTCTTTTTTTAATCCTGGCAATCCATACACACGTGAGGAAATATGATGCATGAAGAAGTTGATTATAACAATAGTCAACAATGGTTCCTGCCATCATGTTAACTGGAGAAAAAGTGTCATGGACCTAAGTGATGGTATCCCCCAAGACAGCTAAAGTAGCTGTGACTAAGTCTGCTAAAAACCATGGAACAACTCAGTATGGCCTCACTAAACTTCCACTGGCTTCAGGGACCTGTTAGTCATGCTTAGCTCTAGTTGGCCCGGGACTTTCTCACAGTGCATTTCTCCATATGCCTGCTGAGCACTATTTTGATCATGAGACTGAAATATGGAGTGCACAAACTGCCTTTTGGAAGTGATTCAAGGACCATACTTGATGAGCTGAAAACTACAAGTAACGAGTTCTATTACTTTTCCTTCTTTGCTAAGGAACTGACTAGTTTCTAAGCAATGGTTTCCCAAATTTTGGTGATTCATGGCCCAGTGACCACGGGCCTGAGAATTTGGCAGCCCATCTAGCCCTGCAAAATCATTTTTTGTAAAAGTTTTATATTATAAAAACTCTGGAAAAATACAAAAGCTTCCAGGGCCCTCCTAAATTTCTCTGCAATCCAGAACTGGTCCTTGACCAATTACACTGGTGTAAGGTGTTGACCATATAAATGGTGTGGCTCCTGTTCAGGTAATGGACACTGGCCTTGAAGGGTGGGAAGGAGGAAAGAAAGAACAGCAGTGGGCATTGTAAGAAAAATGCCAAACCATTTTTTTCATTTAAATATTTGAAATCTTACCATTCTATTAAAATATTTTTTAGTATTTAAACCAGGAATCGCCCATGTGGTGCTGTTAATATGAAGACATCACAAAGATAAGTTCAGCTGTAGCAATCGCCATAGATAAATTCCTGCAGTTCTCTTGAAATGGTCTACCAATATCACCAAAGAGAAGGTGAATGAGAAAGAGAAGACACAAATTTAAATACGTTGAGGTCCAATTTATATTTAATACAAGTACTAAATAAATAATCCCATTAGTCCTAGGTGGACAAGCCACCCCAGATAGCTGCAGCATCTGGTCTACTGAGCAAGTTAAAACCAGCCTTAGTCTTTTAGGCTATTTCCACACAGTGTGGATTATCAGCAGGATGGTCTGTGGCCCACACCGAGCGCCATCCACACTGGGACCAGCACACCCCAGCCTCCAAAGTTGCTGGCCAGAGGTGTTTCAACCAGGTGCTCAGAAAAGGGCCACTTCTGGGGACCTGAATGAAATGACATTGAGTTCTTCAGTAGAACAGATCAGCTGCTTGGTAGTGTCTACACCGGAGCAGCTAGTCCAGTTCACCAGAGTGGAATGCTTTTGAGACCAATATCAAGAGGTCCCCCATTACAGCTGACCATAGCTCCATTTCCATGCCAAAGAGCATTCCAACAGCTCTTTCCATGCAGGTTTGACCTTCTATAGAAGTTGTGACCTCCCAACAGACAGGACTGTAATGCAGACATGGCATTCTACTTACACTGCTAGGCTAGTCCCCCAGCCTAGTGAAGATATTGCCTCAGGATGAAGCCTGGCACTCCACCCTACATTATACTGGATATGAAAACTCAAACACAGGGTATTTCTGTGAAGCAGCTCATGCTGTTGCAACAGCCTGATTCTGTTGCTTCATACACAGAGCAAGACAACTTGATAACACGGCTCTTGTGAGTAAGTTGGGTTGGATTACAAACAGACTCTAACTTGAAGAGAGACGATATATCACAAGGTTCTTTATTGACTTAGATTTCATTCCTTAGATTTCATTCCTAGCCTACCCCAAGGACTCACGGGTGAGTTACAATGCACCCTTATCTCAAAGGAGGAATCCCTGATTATATGAGATAAACAGAAGGCTTAATTTCAGATAGGGAAAACCAGGGCTTAGCCTGGAATCTGTTTGACAAGTGGAATCATGACAAGATAGAGCATGTTTGAGAACAAAGCTGATGGGGCTCCCAAGGAAATTTCCTAATGGAGTACCTGGGAAACTCAAGTTACCCAAGTAGGCCAAGTATGTGCCATCTATGAGAATTAAAAACAACAACAACTTTATCTACCCCCCTCTGCCTCTGTAATGTCTGTTTTCTCCCCTTCAGTTACACCAACACCCAAACCCACTGGCTGCTCAGTAAAGCCAATAGTAGAAAATCTCAAGAGGCTGCAAACATACATAGTTATTTTTCTTCTACTAGGTTTTCACCATCTTCTTACCAGTACAGAAGGATATAAAACCAGGAAAAATAATAATTTGATAGATGGTTTTGATTTTTTCCTTCTTTCCTCCCTTAATTTGCAATAAAAAGAAATGTAGTGCCCATGGATATACACATATAGCTAGGGTCTGTACTTATCAGAAGAGTAATACACTGAGCATCTCTGAGTCATTCTTGAATTGCTAAAGAGTTACAAACAAAAATGGATGGACTGAAGATCTGTCCTTCCCTGCATTTGAACATCTGCCAAGTGCATTTTCTGCAAAATGCAATGGATAATGTAGCATTTTAGCCTTCCTCAGTCTGACGCTTCCCCAGATATTTTCAACTTAAAGGTTCTAAGTTGCTTTTAATGTTTGTAAATACCTTTGCATTTCAAGAAAGGTGTCAAATAAATATAACACTCATCTGCCCAACCAACAGCATCCAGGTCTGTCAGGAGTCGTCATCCAGGACATATGAAGGGCACCAGTTTGATGAAGGCTGTTGTACCTGAAAACTCTTCTAAATATGAAAAAGATGCAACATCTGTATGGAGGCATTCAGAATTCAAAGGCACCTCCATCATGTGGCCATTTGCAAAGACTCAACAGTATGGATTACTAATCACCACTTCTCTCCCTATGGATGCACTGGGTCAAAATCCTGTGTGCTTCTCATTGTTGTGTTGATAAGAATTCTCTATTTGCTTTCTCTGAAGAAGTTTCCTAATAGCTGAGCTGCTGCTAACTGAACAGCAGTTTTGGCAGTGTTACAGCTGGCCCTGGGAATGGTGCCTCTAACAGCAGCTTGATGTGTAGACATTAGCCACTGATAATATTTATCTACATGCTGTGAAAAACTTCACCTGCTGATTTCTGCATATCAAGAAGCTGTTAAGGACATCAAAACAAAGTAAGATCTCTCCACTGCCCCACTGGTAGCCCCATGAGACAACCACAGTCCGTCCCCCCCAGCCCTCTTAAGGAGAGAAGTCCTCTTAAGGAAAGCGTTCTGAGAGAGAGAAACACTGTGCTAAAGATACCTCAATTTCGAAGGCTTCTGGTGTTTTCAGAACCACAAGATCACCAACTACAATGAACAGCTCTTATTTTTAGTACATTTCTTCTCCCTACCCCATTGTATAAGAGATGCTGCAGATCTCCGTAGTCTAAAAAAAGTTCCCCTTTCAGCACATTTAAGGACTTCTGCATAGCCAAAAAAGAACTCTCCCTGTTGGATAGAAAAGCACCACCAGTTTGAAGATGAGTCCTCTGCTACTTGAAAATTTGCATCCTATATTTTAAAACAGGCTGGTCCAAGCTACCTCCAAAGACTGCTCCACCCTTTACCTGACTGCACTCTATATTCTGGTTCTACAGATAAACTTCTATATGAAAAACATCCTTAGCTAAACACCTTTCCAAACAAGGCCCGCAACCATGTTTGTGCACAGAGCACAAAAGATGCTTCTTCACATTCATGTCTACAGCAATGTCATCCTAGTTTTGCTGCAATAAACACACAAAGTACAGAAGCACAACGATGCCTTATACAGGACCAGGTTGAGTGGTTTGTCCTTCCAGCCTGAATTTGAAAGTCAGCTTCTGTCACATCATGTGGACTTTCTCTTTAAATCAAGACACTGAACCAAATCCAGGGATTTCAGAAAAAAGAGACTGATGGCTAATTTTAACATATATTGTTTTAATTTATTGTTCTGTTTTATGTATTTTTATTATTTTTAATAATCTATGTTGCTAAGGCCACTTTGTAATCTTCACTTTACTGGGTGGCTATATTAAAAGGTCTAGTAGCACTTTATAGACTAACAGAGACTGCATCCAGAGAGGGTATAAAATCTCAAAGTATCTTGGAGTTATGCTGGATTGCCAGACATATACGTAGCATTCTTTACATTAGTGACTTTTGTTGCTGAATTTTGTTTGCTGAATCTTCAATTGAAAGTTGGTATTTCATACACGTCAAGAACAAGCAAGCACTACACGCCCAGGTGCCAGGGTGACCATGTGTGTCACCCAGAAGGGCTTGGCATGTCACCTGTGATACGTGTGTCATAGGTTGGCCATCACTGATCTAGGGGCTATATCCCACAATACTGCTATAGTGTGTGAGGGGAACTCTCCCTGCTATAACAATATTAATTTACCTGTCTAGATGCTGCTGGGAGCCACCATCTTGAAAGTAGCGGTTATACATGCACACTTTCTGGTGGTAGCACATTAAAAGGTATTTCATGCCATTAAAATATCTGGATGTGCACTTCATACCACAACAGAATAAGCATTTGTTGGCTATTCCAGAAAATCTTTTCCCCAGAATATTGCTAAATAGCATGATTTTGGAACAATGTCCAGAGGCAGCCAAAGATAAAGAAGTTGGCAGCATACGTTTTTGTAGACTAAGCCTACTTCATCAGACGCAGATATTAAACCAATTCATAAAGAAAGGAGAGATTTGATTCATGTCTTCTGCAAATATGTTTCTGCCACAGGTGACACATAATGCCTATACAAGCCAAGGAACTGTGACTCGCTACAATTTCTTGGCCTTGATTCCCTCCCCACAAAGTGAATTTCCACCTTCCGCAAGCAGCAAAAAGATCAAATGGAGCAAACACTTCTATGTGATGCCCATTACACGTTTACACATTTTCTCTGGCATCCTGTACCCAAGAAAATTGGACTGAATATAAAAAGGATTCTCTTTTATCCAAACATTTGTGGGTCACGCAGATAAGCAAACTTGTGATACAGAACACATGGAGCCAGCACAGAAAGATATTTGGGTAGGGTGAACTCCAGAACTCCTTGAGCATTGTATGTTGCCAGAGTATGCCAAAGAAAACGACATTATGAAGAACGACACTTAACTACTCCAAGGCTCATGTTTTTTTTTTCAAAAAGTAAAAAAATCAAAAGAGAGAACATTTCAACTTTCCATGACACTCTGTAGCTGATCATATGATGACCACAAGACAACAAAACAATTTTAAAAATACCGAAGTGGGAAACTGTGGAATGATAATTCATCAAAAGGGTTCCTACACATACTTATGGAATATTTTACAATGTGTGTTAACTGACTTTGTTGAAATCTGTCTTATTAAGAAGCCCGACTGAAAACATACTAACTCTGATCACACCCAATACCTGATAATCCTTCCTCAGTTCAGGCAGCTGTGCTCACACTTTTCTGTTGTCCTGAGACTCATTTACAAGAACTTTTTAAGATCTCTACCCCTCTCCTCTGTCACAACGCCCCCTTCGCTCCGATAGAGTAATGGTTCTGTGGCTCAACAGCGTGTAATCACACATTGGGTAAAAAGGGAAGGCAAATTTATGCAGGATACACCCACTAGTTCAGTCCACTTCCCTGATCACACCCAAAAACCGAAAATGGGTAAATTCTCTATAATGGCTTGAGACCTTTAAAAATCAGGTGTCAAGAAAGTATGATTGAAGGGAGAAAATAAATAAATGGACAGGACTAAAAAGGTATTAGTGGCGGGGTCCGAAGATGGACTGAAGAAGGATTGAAGTGTTCTACTATTTGTTATGTTTTATTCTCATTGTACACCGCCCTGGGATCATTCAGTGAAGGGCAGGATATAAATTCCTAAATAAATAAAGTGTACTAATATGCTATCAACACAACTATTATCTTAAAAAGGAAGTGTAATGTTAAGCAGTAAGTGAAAAAAGAAACTGGGCAATTCTGCACAGGCCAGTATACCAGATCAGCAAGCGTACCCAGAGCCTCCCCAGACTGCACCAGTGTGTGGAAGGGAGGCTCCTAGTAAGCTTGGTGGCCTCATATACTGGCCTGTGCAGAATCAGCCTTTGACTATGCTTGGAACTGAGAAGTAACTCAATACATGGATGCTTCCCTGGAGTTTCCTTGGGAAACATTTGCCAAACCTTCTTCCAGGGACACACCTGTGATACCATGATTTCTGGGCGGTTATTCTACCATTGAGCTATAGTCACCACTAGGCCCCATTTAAATTTCTCTCAATTTCATTTCCCTCTGACTGCAGAATTTACTGTACAGCTACATAAGTATAGATACAATGCTGGTGATAACATGAACTCTCGTTCATGATGCTTATGCCTTTTACAAGAGGATTACTGGCTGCTTAAAAGAAAGTGAAATTTGGGCTTGTTCACCCTGTGCAGCTGCTGCACCAATGGTTGCTAACAGTGCATTGGTATTCACTTTTCATTGTATATAGACTGCACTATCATTGTGTAAAGAGTGCAGTTTCTGTTGGTGCGCACTTAACAGAACTGTGGCTAAAAAGCCTCATTCACTTCTTTCCATCTTACTGCAAAATAGTAGACAGACACTCTGGTTGGCAAGTGTGAACAAACTCTTGAGAAAGAGTAGGGAAAACAATAGGATTCATGTTCAGAAATAAGTGGTATTTCTTTCTAAACAGAAATCGGTACTGCTCTCCCGCAGTCTTCAGGTTATCTGACTTACAGTAAGTTAAAAGAAGAAGGGAAATTCTCACCAGAGCCCAGCAAGAGTCTGATGTGAAACTGATAGGAGAGAGTTGCCAGGACAGGATTCCGACAGCAAAGGGCAGGCGCAGAGCACCATGTTATACTGAGCATGCTTTGCCGGATAATTGATCTCATCTAAGCTGCTGGAGTTTAGAAGACCAGCGAAAAAGCTCTTCATATAAATAAAAAAGAAATATGCCACCGGCTTGTTTTTGATGCCTATGATCTAAGGAAGTCAAAGTTAAGCTTAAATAAAATATTAAACCCACTTTCACAAAAAGTGTATCTAGTGGCACACAAGACCTTGTGCTTCACATTTGTGATTTTCAGAACAAGGGCAGCTAAAGGTCACCATTGGTCTGACAGTAGTGAACTTCAGGGGCATTTTCACACTTCCCTTCCTGTCCACTGGACGGGAAAAGTGTGTGATTAACCAACAGTGACTAGCACTTCCACTTGGAGCACTAATCAACTTTAGATGTCTCCCTGCATGATTTGATTCCAGGCACTGCCATTATGGCTGCAGCCCCCTCCGCAACTGCGCATCAGTGCCGTCGCCATGACAACACTGACGCTCCATGCATGGGCAGTTGCATCTATGGTCATCTGAAGTGCTCCACACCTAATCAACGATTAGTGAACTTCTGGGGAGGCAGGGTATGCTTGTAGGATGTAGCAGCCCCCTCAAAATGCAGATGCTCTTCAGCAGAAGTTCACTAACCGTGCAAATAGTTCATTATGTAAATAGGCCCCAGTTCTCATTTTACTGACTATGCTTATTTTAGCCAATGGGAAGAAATCTATCAACTTCTGAAGGCACCAAAATTGCCCACCACCCTTTACACTGCTTTATCATAAGAGATCCTCCAGCTACAGCTTAAATCACTGTGGCAGTGTGCCTGTGTATGCAAGCACATCTGTATGTGCATACATCTGTATGTGCGCTGGTGATGGGCAGCCATCATAGTTTAATTTCCTTGACCTTGAGCTAGAAGCTCCACCAGTCTTTACATAATCCTCATCCTTGCTCAGTAACTCCACTTCAGATAATTAAGACATCTTTTTTTCTTGCACCACAAGGAGTATCAGTATTGTCCCTGCATGTATTTTTTTTAAAGAGCAATCTAAGTCAGGGATGATCTAGATTACAAAGTCAGCATGGGGATAAAAGGGTTAAGCCCCTCCAGGGCACTGATTACTACAGTTAGTGAGAGGGTGAGGGGGAGAGTAAAATTCCATACACACCCCATTGCTGAACTGAATATCAAGAAAAAGGCCCATTTCAGCCACTAATTATTACAGGGTCATAAATGTGAATTTTTTTCCTCCTTAAAAAGTCACTGTCTTTCTTTGAAAGAATAACAACATTACTTTCTGTCTTGGAAAAGTCTAACCGGTGCTGTGGTTCTCCTTGTATTTCTGGAAATGTCCTTTGCTTTTTTATGCCACTCCCTGCCCCCAGCCCTTTTAGTTGCTAACGTTACTCCTAAGACGTATTTCTTTTTAAAAGGACTAAGCTAATTTATTGTACTACTCTATTCACACTTACCGAGAAATAAGCCCCACTGTGTACTGCTAGACTTATTCCCAAATAAGAACTACCACTGTAGGCCCACAATTGTGCAGATACTCCTACAGATTGCTTATATGGAAGTAAATGGACCACACTTCTAAGTAAGGAAATGAAGTCCTGCAGTGTTACCTGTGGTTTTTCTTTGCAGGTTTTTCCACTACCTCCCTTAATCCGGATCTAATGATCCGGATCTAAGGAACGGGTCCTTCAACTAATCCGGATCTAGTAGGTCTAGTAGATACGGATTAAGGGAGGATGCGTCCCCATGGGTGGTGCAGCACCCAATAGCAATGGGTGCTAGCTTGCCCGCAGTGGAAACGCCGGAGCACCCATGCGGCGAGTCCGGATTGACCCACATGGGGCCCGCCTGTCACCCCAGGGTTTTGGGGGACAGGGGGTGCAATCTCTGTAGACGCTCCAGAGATTATTCGAAGATTCTGCGGAGAGATCTGCCGCAAACTGTGAAGATTCTCCACAGCCTTTGTCAAAGGTCCGTAGGATTGGCATTGCTCTCACATGGTGTCCACTTCGGAGCCTCTGCTATTCTTCAGAGCCGGCTTCGGAGCTTTGGATTTCGGGACACCCTCCATGGGTGCGCCCCCCTGGAGCCCCCCCCCCCAGACCCCATTGCCCAATCGCGGTGGAAACGTGCTCCGCATAATCTGGATTTGATGCTTGAAGACCCCACTGTAGACCCCTTTAATGGGGTCTACAGGAAATCCGGATTATAGGTCCTGAAGGACCCATTCAATCCGGATTTCCCTAGAACTGATAGAAACAAATGTGGCTCTAAAGGAGTCTGCAGTGGAAATGGAGTCTTCCTGCTCTGAGCCTAATGGGTTCTTAATGGTTCCCTAATGGGTACTTAATGGGTACTTAGTGCTGGTAGAAAAAACCCCATGTGACTTTTCTCCTTACTGACGTTTGAAGGCTGTCCTCTTGGCCATTCAGAACTTTGGGCCAGTGACAGCAGTGCAGGTAGATAATTTTAGACTCTAGGCCTGTTGTTCTTCTGCTCATGTTCCTAAGTTGGACTCAGGACTTCCCTGACATTTCCCTTGACTGAGGCCCCGAGCTCTGATGCAGTGCATGTTTACAATTTAATTTAACAGATACCTAAGGACATGTGGTAATGTACTGGATCATGGCCTCATTCTGCTGAGCAGTAACAGTCCATTCTTAGTGGCTCCCTAGAAAAGCTGTATTTTCTCTGCCTGTCGTGAGCATGGTATGATGCTCATTCCCAGAAGTCCATATAAAATTAGGAAACAACATTTCAAATACATTTGGACAAAAGTACCACCAATTGATGGCCTTACCACCCATCTCCTCATTTGTTCCCTGTTTCCACATCTGCTTCACGTATGTCTTAAACCACAGAACTAATCAGGAAAAAAAGGAGCAAGAGAAACAGATGAAAATAGTTTATTCCCCACCATCACCATAAGGCTTTCTGACTATTTCTGACAGCACAGTAAATGTCATTTTCCTACTCACGCATATAAAGGAAAGATTGCAAACTTCAAATGAAAACAGTATTTCACACACACACTGGAATGAGCAGGCCATACCAGAGTACCCGTGTAAAATATGTACGTGATACGCAACTATCTTATTTACACTCAGACCTAAGACATAATACTTCAATTCCAGTACATTTATTATGGTGTAAAAATATACTCATATGAATTTCAAAAGATTTTTTCTAAAAATTAATTGGAGGTACTTACATGAAAAAAATTAGGCTTGGGACATTAACCATATATTTCTTTCCTACTTCAATACTGAATAGGCTTGAAGTTTGGTATATTAACCAGACTTTTATTATCCCACTGAACTAAAAATTATTTCAGTCTTGCAATGGCAAGCTGAGAGAACAGGATACCAAAGGAAGATTAAAACAATTACATATTTATGCCTTTCACTCTGGATTAAATATATCATAATTTAGAAAAACACGCTTATAAAAAATAACACCTTAAAGTTGGCTATTTTGCCTGTTTATTTTACAAGCAAGTCTTCCTGAATTCAAGTGGATTTCACACACTCCCAAGTAAATGCATGTAGGACTGGACCCTGCAATATTAGACAGAACCAACCTTCACCAAACACAGTAGGAGTTATTTTCAAGAAAATATATTAAGGGCTTGGTCACCTATCAGTAATTCTGAAGGTACTTACTCGTAGGGGGCATGTTTCATTGAATGAAGATTTTTTTTTCCAAGTGCATATACATTTGAAATACTTAATCCAGAAAAGAATCATTACAGAAATTTTGTAATAAAAATACTGACCATTTTATATCAAAAGGAAATACTTAGAAAAGTGTGGTAAGAAATCAAAGCTATTTAGAAAGCAAGTTAACTAGACAGATTTCTTATGCAGTTATTTGGCTTCAATCACTTAAGAGAATTATGTTACAAGGATCTTAAAATCCTGAGCGGTGGATTAAAAGTTCGTACCTTGATCTTATGGCCACTTTTATGACTCTTTGATTTATACCTCTTAAAATTTCGGAATATAGAAACTTAAATATGCCCAGCACTTGGAAGATTTAAATTCTATTTATATTATATAATGCTTTGATTTATATCATGTTTTACAGCCAAAACTATACTACTAAACAACCTTTTTTCTTGAGTTCTACATGGTAGGTTTTTAACATAATATTTTACACATGGCTGTAAATTAAGACCTTCATGCTTAATGACAAATATCAAGCACAAAGACGTTATGGAGAATATTTTATTTTATTAAATGGGACATGTGACATACAATTGTGTGCCGCTGAACATTTTAGGTTGAAGAAACAAATCTAAGCTAAGAGCCATAGTGTTTTCGCTCTATGTGATCACAAATGAAAATGAAAAATTCTAGATTTTTTTAAAAAAAGAAATCCAATTCCATAGTTTCATTTAAAACATTGGACACAAGAAGGATTTAGGGTTCTCCTCTCTGTCCCAGAACATTAACGTATAAAACAAAACGCAGCAAACTAACTTCTGACACATCTACTGGAGAAGAAACCAAGATGGCTACAACGGTCACAGACAAATCTGCCACAAAATCCGCCATGGATTGTGACAAGGCTTATTAATTGTACATATTCATAGCTTTTTCTTCAGAGAAAGAATTTGGATGCACTTTTTATGGCTATGTGGTTCTATACTTTGTTCCTACTTAAATCAGCAAGTCTAACTTCTGACACATATTCAAGATGCACAGATCCTCTTCCTTTTTATCCTAGCAAAAAAGGGCCTGCTGCTTTAAAATGAAAAGGTCTCCAATTTGCATTTAAATCTGCGTACAATATATCATACCTACTCTATGGCGTGCACACGGAAATGCTTAAGGAGACCCTGTGGTAATGTATTGTGCAGTCAGGTTTATTTTTAAAAGTTTGTCTTAAATTATCAGTGAAACTGATAAAAACCATCTTTATAATGTGAAGTTTATTATAGCAGTGGGTTATTTTATTTCAACTGGTACAGACACAAACACACGCAGTCCTGTATTCGTCACAGGTAGTTACAAAATTGGGAAGGCCTGGGTTTTTTTTGGGGGGGGTAATAAAAGTACAAGCAATTCAAGTGATGGGATGAAACTGTGTGATTCCTAAATGCACAGTATGGATATCCTATTTTTTAAAGCCAAAGGATCTCTCAAGGACAGTCTGCGAGTAAGAGAGCATAGTTAGAATAATAATTCGGAGTAAGGCCTTCAAACCAGATTTGATTAGCATGACTTGCAGATTTGAAAGAGACAAATCGCTTTCACCTGCGGGGACAGAGGAAGGCGGGAGGGCAGAAAATCAGCCTCAGTACAGAAACAGATACAGTGCGGGATAGACTTTAAATTTGCGGTTATTGATGACTTTGGCCTTTGTACAGGAAATTCAATCGCAGGGAAGCCTGATCTTCGTGCAGGCCTTAAAGGGAGCCCCCTTATTTTTATTTCTTTAGTTTTGCAAACCATCCCCTCAAGGCCGCGTCCCCGCTCCGTCTTTTTTCCACCCCGTTTCTTGGATCAGTGTGGCGGCGATTCGAGCAGAGATTGCAGGGCGGGCTCCTCCTGTCAAACCGACGCGCTTTTAGGTCCCACCGATTCCCCTTGGGCCGAGGCGGGGTAACCGGAGGGGGGAAAAAACCGCGTCAAACTCCAAAGGAGCCTCAAAGTGCTGCCCTAAGGTCTGGACGATCGCGCCTCGAGCGACATCAACGTGTCCCATTTCTGGGTACGCGCGCGAGCAATCCTAACAGCACAGCCGGGAGCCCACTGGCGGCTCCAGGAGAAGCCGTGGAAAGACCCCGTTTCGGGACACCGACGGCATTTAAAGCCCCTTTCTCTCCTTCCAAAAGCGGAGCCTCGTTTAAACTAGGAGTCATCCAGCAGTTATAGCAGCAGCAGCAGCAGCAGCAGCAAGAAGCCGAGAACTGGGACTTTGTAGGCCAGTTGAAGGCAGAAACTTCTCATCTCGCCCGCAAAGACCCAGCCCCAAACTCCCATATCGATCGCCCACTCGACGGGGCGCGGCGGCCACACGGCTTTTGCTAGCCTGGAAAAAAAACACGGTTCTCTAACCTGTACACACAGCCTTAAAAAAAAGCACTGAAAGGGAACAAGCGGGCGAGCATCTCCGATCCCGGGCAAGAAGTTGTGGGTAACTTTTGAAAACCGCCAGCTCCAAAGCCGCCCAGCCGGTCAACGCTCGTGCGCCAACGTGTTACCAGCTGGTTCTCCTTCCAAACCCAAACCCTGGGCGTATTGATAGGGATCGCGTTGCGTCGGCCGAGTCGCTTTGGAAATCGGTTTGGGTGGGGTGGGGACTCGGCCCAGCGGGGCGACCAGGCGCGTAAAGATCGCGTTTCCTCGCCCCGTCGCGCCTTGGAGCCCTTTCCACCAGCGAGCGAGAAAACGCCTGGATCCCCTACGGGGAAATTCGAATTAAAGCCACTTCGCCCGAGGAGGAAACTCCTCGGGCGGCCACGCAGCCGTCCCGGGTCCCGATCTCCAAGAAGTTGCAAACATACACGGGGAAAGAGGGAGAAGGGGGCGAGAGGCGGGCGGGCGGGCGCGCGTCCGGCCTTTGCTCCCCCTCCCCACCCCGCTCTTACCTTATGGCAGGGAGAAGTGCAGGGAAAGGGACGAGTCCTCGACGCGGGCGACTTGGCCTTCCTTGGCTTGTCCTGATCCTGCTGAGCTAAAGCGGAGGGGGGGGGGAACTAGGAAGGGACTGAGGGGTGGGGAGGAAGAAGTCCACCCCTCGGGAGGGGGGGGAATAAAACCCGCGGGTAACTTCTGGAGACGCGCCGGCAACCTTTTCCACGTTACGAAGAGAAGGGGGGCAAAAGGAGGCGAGAAGCTGTCAGGATCCGGGACGTGGGAGCGGATTTCCACCGGCGATTTCGGTGTGTGTGTGTGGGGAAGGAGGGAAGACACCCCAAGACGGGGAGAGAGGCGTCGGGATCGAGGCGAGGCGAGGCTGCCGCGCCCCCTCCTGCTCCGGTGCCTCTGATCACGTCGTGTCCAAGTTGGGAGCGAGGATCCCTCGAAAGTTTCTCGCTCGCGGCGCAAGGGAAGCCCCACGTGCTCGATGACACATCCAGCGGCAAAAGGCTGCGGCGGCTCAGCTAGGGAATAGCGGCGGCGGTGGCGGCCACGGCAGGCAGGCAGGCAGGCAGGCAGGCAGGCAGCAGCCGCCCAGGAAGGGCGATCGCGGCGCTGCCTGCCTCCTTTCGCTCGCTCCTTCTCCTGCCTGTTTAAGGAAGCACCCTGGTCCCCACCCACTGGAGTCGCGCCGCTCCGATGGTGCAATTTCGCCTGGCAGATTTACAGGGGACAGCGGAGCCGCCGTCCAGGATCGCACAGACCGCCTCCTCCCGCTTGTCATCCTCGTTCAGCAAGGCACGGCTCTTCCGCAGGGACATCGCCTCGGAGATCGCTCCCCCGTCGGCAAGATCTCGACACCACCTTCTTGCTTCCACTGTATTCCCCTCTTAGGTCTCCCCCCCCCCCGCCGCCTTTGCTGCCATCTGAGCATTCAGATCATGGTTATGGTTCTCTCTTCTCCCCCCTATTTTTCCTTTTTCCCTTTAGTTGTAAAGAAGGGGAGAGATGGACCCCTAGTGGTTGTAGCTGCAATCATTTGTAATTTCCGTAAAAGAAAGTAATGACCTCTATCGCCTGCCCCGCAGCAGGGGGAGAGACGAGCTTAAGGGCTGGGCAGATCTTCACGCATCGTGTTTATTCGTGGTTTTTATAAAGAGGCAACAAGGAAGAAGTTTTAAGATTTCCTCCTTTCCCGTGTAGATTTAGCATGCATGCAGGTCGTGTGAATGCCTTGAGTCTCAACCTACAAGTCGAGGAGGCTTCCAAAAGAGGTTGGTAAGCCTGTTCTAAATACCTGGGGAGCATCCTGGTGCCTACACCCAAAACCTCGTGGAGTGGGTACATTTCGGGTGGCTTCACTGCCAGCTAAACTGTTTCACTCAAGCACTTAGGAGGTTTTAGCCAGCGATGTGGGAAATAAACTGAGGTCTTAGGAAGTGGGCTGGCCATGCAAAAGGAGAATGGAGAAAAAGACTCCATCTGTACGCTTAAAAGCAATGAAATAGAATTGCTAGAGAATTCTGCTCGCTAAAAATGTTCTACATCCTGGGTTTGGAGGCTGAAATGGCCAAAATACAAGCATCATGGCAGAGCTCATGTTTTCACTGGTCTTCAGTTTGTTTCTGTACACAGCTTTCAAAATACTGCCTGTCTTAAGGATTTTATATGTATGGCTGGATGGGTAAAGCTGTGAAGGTCTATGAGGCGCTCACTTTTGTATCTGATTTGCTCCTCTTTGAGGCAAGCATCCAACTGGTTTGGGTCTGTGGCCCTTTCTCTTCTCAAAAGTGGTCCATGAAAGCTGTAAATTAGCATAAAGTATGCCTAAGATTTCTCATTCCTGCCATATTGTATATGTGCTGTTCAACAGCTGAAGTTTTGCCCACCCAAACTGGTTTCCTGTTCACAGAGTTGCCCACATTAGTTTGGTAAGACAAAATAAAGTTGTCACTGGCCTGCCCCTTGTGATTCCGGTCCATGGTCATGGTCACACCTTCGTTTTAGACTTTCTTCAGTCCATCTTCTGATCACCACGCTCCTATGCACATTTGCTCTGGTACCGAAATCGGGCTTGGCAAGGGGTGCCTGAATGCATTTTTTATTTGGTCCAATTTCTGTGGACCAGATCGCCGAAAACTGTACCAAACCAGGACCAAATTTGGTACCCAAAAAAACAAGTCTGGGCACGGTTTGGGGGTCTGGCACACATTGCCTAGCGAGCCAAGCTTGCGCATGGGGACAGTCCCAGGCTATTGGGGGAGGCGATTGGCACTCATGGCATTGGGAGGTGGGCTGTGGTTGCTGTTCCTGCCCTGTGCATTGGAGATTGCAAGCGCTGAGATTTTTTGTGAGTGAAAAAAATCCTGATCGCCAAGGCAGGCAGGATAATGGCTTAAGTTTTGTCCCTTTTCCACAGCAAATATTCCACCCCCATTTCCCGATCGCCAAGGCGATCATGATAATGGCTTGATTTTCTCCCTTTTAAGCTTGCTGGGCGTTCTCGCGGTTCCTGGTGGAGCAGAGGTGCGCAAAACTGCTCAGCCAGCCAACTGCCGCTAAACCTTGTAGCGGCTTTGGGTTTTTTAAATTTATTTTAAAATTTATTAGACTTAATTTTTTTTTCTGTGCCTCCCAGTCCTGGCTTTCTATGCCGCTAAGGGAGGGGGATGTGGCATTTGCAGCTGGTGGCACAGGGGTGGGCTGACATGAGTCCGGCTTCCAGTGAGGAGAGAGGGGGTGGAGAGGAGGTGGCGCTGCTCCCCAGTGCCAGTATTTACATGGGGATGGCTGCATCCGCACCCAGCCCACGTCACCAGGAATGGCATGGGGACAGGCAAGATTCAATCTTGGACCTGCTCCCGGTCCCATGCGTGCCTATTCCGAGCCAAACGGCTTTCATGGGGACGCGGTACTCACACCTTTTCATTTCTATCTGGTTTATTTGTGGACTTTCCACCTTGGATGGAGGGTGGAAAGTCCACACATAAAATGGATAGAAGTAGAAAGGTGTGAGTGTTGTGATCCAAAAAGGTACTGAAGAACGCTTAAAGTGAAGGTGTGACCATGGCACATCTCTCACCTGCCCACAAGGATTATGGGAACTGAAGTCCACACTAGGCTTTTCCAGAGTATGGCTCTGCATACTAACATACTTGGGCTGTTTTTGACATGTAAAAATCCATACCAGCATTGCTTGGTGTTGATTTTTAGTACCTCTGCCCATAAGTATTGCTGGGCAGGAGTGGCAGGAGTAGAGGACCATCAATATACAAAGGGACACCGATTCCCCATTTAAGTGCATACCCAGATGAACCTGTCGTTATCAAGGACACAGAGCACACAGCGTCAGCAGGATATTGCATGTTTTGTTTGTCACTTGAAAATTTATTCTGATCTTCTATTAAAGAACAATTTGTTGCTATTTAGAACATAAGAGGATCATCTAGTCCAGCATCCTGTCTCACAAAGTGACTCAGCAATTGCTTCTGGATATCTCAAGCAAAGGACAAAGGCAAAACTTTCACCCGCTCTCAGATCCCTGCAGATGGTTTTTAGAGACATCCTACTTGTCTGTCCAACCTGGAGGCCGGTAATTTAGGCATCCATTCTAGTAGCCGTTGACACACCTGTCCTCTATGAATTTGTTTTACCCTTTCTTAAAACTGCCCAGGTTGGTTATTGTCACACCATCTCTTCTGTTAGTAATTTCCATGGACCAATGACCCTCTGGATGAAAAAAATACTTCCCCTTGTCTATCCTAATTCTCCTGCTCATCAGATTCATAGGATGCTTCCTCATTCTAGTGTTGTATAATCAAGAAAATATTTTTTTCTCTTTCTGCCTCTTCTACATCATGTTTAAAATATTCCATGCCTGCTTTGGTGCTGTTCTCTTGGGGTCCATCTACAGCTAAACTTTAATCCAGCCTCAGTCCAATTTAAGAATGAAAAGACACATAAACAAAGTGGAAGCTGGTGTTGCTTTTTTGACATTATCTAAAATCCATCCTTGGATTAGATAAAGTGGAAAGAATATGACTAGTCACTTTGATAATGTATTTTCTCAGTCTGAAAGGGAACTGAGGCTGAAGTAAAGCTTTAGTGTAGATGGGCCATAGTTGTGTTAATTATTGGATTTGTTACATTGACTGCTTCTGCTTGTCATTAACCACTTTTAAGCTCTAATGAAATTAAAAGCTAAGTTGAATCATGTTGTTAATTGAGCCACTCACTCAGTGCTTTCATCCATTAAAAAGCTGGCAGAAGCAGATTAAAATGGAATTGTCTGGCCTTGAAAAAGACACCAGTTTTCAGATGACCAAGAAAATATTTTCCTTCACTTTTATTTGTGAGCCACTCACCCCAAGAATGCCAGCTAGCTACATTTGATACAAGGGAGACAGGTATTGCAAAGAAATAATTATGTAGGTGAGATAAATATCATGCAGAAGAAAGTCAAGAGAGAAATGTATGACCCAAACCATAAAAATGTTAGTGTAAAGTGTGCTTCTGTTTGTCTATACCTAAGGCAATGGTTTCTTTTCTAGCCATGCTATCCATTGGTTTAGTTGTAAGTATATGTTGCTGGCTGCTGTTAGGCATCATGACCTGTGCTGAGTACTTCGGCTTACGCTGACAGTTCCATTGGAGGTGATACTGCGGATCAAACCTACAGCCCTCTTCCACTAAACTGTGGTCACTACCATATCTGACCACAAGCTTAATCTCTGGCTTTTCACGGCCATTTGTCCCCACTGTTTATATTTGATGGTCATCATCAAAAACCACAACAATTTTTAGGTCTATTGCTAAATAAAAATTTCCCCAAGCTTCTTGAACATGCACGAGACATAATCATGGGGGAAATCTGCACTTTGCCATCCCTGTGAAGCTGTTGGAAGCTGTCCAGGTAGATGGAACCTACCTATTGGGAATGCATGTGTATCCTTATGCCCCAGTGCTTATGGGAGCATTGGGGAAGGGAGGCAGAGAAGATCAAAGGCTGGGAAAGAAGAATGGCACATTCACGTCAGATGTGATCACAACCGTAGCAGGTTATGACATATCCCTAATGTCACATGTCTAAAAATAAATGCATCCGTGCCAATTTGGCAGTCAGGAGGATAATATACGAACAACTTGTTTGACAGTCAGAGGTATGGAACAACGGATTAACCTGCTACTGAAAATAGCAAGCTGACAGGCACTGGCAGGAACACACCTAAGTCTAAGCATCTGGTGCGATTCCACCCAGTTTTTATTCACACCATGGAATGCAAACCAGCTCTGGCTCAAAAAAGATAGCCTTTCTCCATGTTTTTTCAATTCACAAGCTTTAGCAAGGGTAAATAATTAAATCCTAGGAACCTCGCTCACGGATATGTAGGCCTTTTCCATACTTATAGGTATCCCTATAGAGTGCAAGGCCTAAAAACCCTTTGGGACCTCTTGCTCCAAACATAAAGACGCCCAGCCCCTGCTAAGCCATTCTATCCACATTGGATGGAGCAGACCAGGATACCAGTAGACCTCTTTTAAAAGGTCTGTAGATAATTCATGGGCTGCTAGGGCCACCACCAGTTTAAGAATTCCACCCCTGCCTAAGCATGTATCTATATTATTTCTAACTATAGCGATGGAACCCCCTCATGGATCACAGCGTCATGGCGGAGGGGCTTACACAGCTCGGTGAAGCAGGGCCACTCAATATGAACAGGGCCACTCAATATGAACAGGTCATAGTGGAAAGTTCAGACAAAAGATGATGAACTGGAGAAGGAGGCAGCAAACCAGTCCAGTAGTCTTTGCCAAAAAACCCAAAACCCATGGACAGTATCAAACAGCTAAAATATATGCCACTGGAAGATGAGCCCTCAGATCAGATGTTTGTTACTGGGGAAGAATGGAGGGCAATTACACGTAGTTCCAGAAAGAGTGAAGTGGGTGGACAAGGCTGAAAGGACACTCAGCTGTGGTTGTGTCTGATGGTGAAAGGAAACCCTGATGCTATGAAGAGCAATGGGTGCCTCCAGATGTTGCTTGCAACACATCTGTAAGGTTATTGTGGAGCTGTGTTACAGACCCCAAAAGTCTAAGAGAAAGCCTGGCAGAAAAAGAACAATGCATTAGACAAAGAAAGACAGTCACCAATTCTCTGGCCAGAGAGACTTCCCAGCACAGAGGTGACAATATATAAAAATACATCATTTGTATATTATTTTGTTCAGGAGAGGGAGAGGGGGAGGGGCAGAAGCCTTCATTGAGGTCCCTCAGAAGTTCTTCTTCTTCTTCTTGCTGGTCTGATCACAGCCTTCCAGTCAAAGCCTCTCCCCTCCCCCATTATTATTCCCAATCCAAGGAAGTGTCTTTAAACTCTAATCACAATGATTTACTGGGGAAATGATGTTTTTGCGTATGATGTGTGACAGAAATGATAAGAATAAAGGCATAAATATATTACCATTTTTCTTAGCAAGAGTTTCATTTGCCTTAAACATGTTTCCTTGAGGATCCACCCTTGAGGATCTTCTGTGATGGCACCTGCTGCCTACCATTTTTTTTCTGTGTGGCTAGTTGAAGAATAATTAATTCTGCCCAAAAAGTGATCTAATCAGTTAGGAAGTGCCTTTTTCAATCAATTCAAAGCATTAAACTGGGGAAGTGCATCTCTGTCATATTTTGTTATTCCTCTTGTTACTGCTCAGTGTAGAGAAATCTTTCACATATTTGCCTTATTGTATCTGATACTACTACTACTATACACCAAAGAGTGGGGTAAATACTTTCATGCTATTTTTTCTTTAACAAAAGCAGAGAACTGTGCCAATGGCTAGCTTTTTAAAATAATGTTTATTACTGTATTGCACTTCTCATTAAAATTAATAAAAAGGTTACCTTTGCAAAAGATTGCTGGTAGCAGATCCACACTGGTGCCCCGGGATCCAAGCCTCTCTACTTGCAGGACAAAACTGCCCACTTTATTGAGAACATCAAGTCATAAGTTCAATAATTTCTTTTTATTTGTGGTCCTCAGAGATCCACTGTAACCTTTGGCTACACAGGAAGATTGTTAAAGAAGGAGCAGAACTCCAGGTTATGCTTAAAGATTCTGACTTATAAGCTATGTCCCCATGCAAGCCATTTGGCACCAATTGGGCTCACATGGGACCAAGTGCAGGACCGAGATCAAATCTCGGGTGTCTCCATGCCATTCCCTGCAACATGGGCTGGGGGGGGGATTCACCCATCTCCATGCAAACTGTGCCAGGATCGTGGTTTTACTCCATTTCCCAAGCAAGCTGCTTGCTTTCCTCGAAAGGGGAGTAAAAGCAAGCCTTTCAGCTTGCTTACTCCCTTTACAAGGGAAAGGGAGTAAGGGGGTGCAGAGGCTTGAGATTTCTCCCTTTTCCAGGGAGGCAACCTTATTGCCCCCTTGGAAAAGAGAGAAAACTCAAGCCTCTGCAACCCCTGTTCCCAATCTGCTGAGAGGAAAGAAGCTTGGCTTTACTCCTGAAGTAAATTCAAACCTCTTTTTGCGCAGACTCAACTTGGACCAAATAGCCCAAACTGTGCCTAGAGTTTTTTTCCAGGTACCAAATTTGGTCCTGGTTTGGGGCAGGTTTGGGCAATTTGGTCCACGGAAATCAGGCCAAATCTAAAAAGCATGGGGATACTCCTTGCTGAACCCGATTTCAGTACCAGACCAAACATGCATGGGGACACACCCATAATGTCATTACACACGGGTCTGTATGTACTTCAGTGGTAGAACAAACTGCCTGGAAAGCAGAGGGTTGCTGATTCAATCCCCAGCCTCTCTCCAAAAGTAGGAAATGGCAAACCACTTCTGTATGTTTACCAAGAAAACTGCATGGAATGGTCCATACAGTCAATTGGAGTAGGTCACAATTCAGTGGTAACCAACAACAGAAGAAGAGATATAAGTTCTGTAGACGACAACATTTAGCTACACTACAGTTCTTCTCGTTTACCACCAGGTGGCAAAGTTCAGTAGGGCAAAATAATATATGTACTGTATAAATTTCCCTGGCTCCCACTTCTTTGATTCCATCTTTTTTCTGTTCCAGCTATTTTTGAGAAATTGCTTGTAAGGACAGAAATGTAGCATCACATGCAGTTTTAACTGACACACTGACCACATTTGACACAATTCCATTTTGCTGCTGAAATTATTGCAATGTGAGCAGCAATTTTCATGCATGTTACTGATAACTGTGTGCAGACATAGGCAGCTGTTGGTGGAGAAAAGCTCTTTATCCCACGGTAATCCCACATCCTGGAAATTAATTCAACACACTCATGTTACTCACACTGAAATTTTCTTTGTTGGGGATTTGGAGTCTGTGACATCTTTTCCCCACTCTTATTAGCTTCTGCCCCAAAATAAACTCTGCCCATTCTGTGTATTTGGTAATTTGCAAGCATGACATTGTTAACTACTTGAGCAATAAATGAGGGTTTAGGTCAATAAGCCTTTAATGAGACATACATCCAGGATAAGGAGGTGAAAGTCTGCATGCTTTTCCAATGAATTTGAATAACTGATCTGGATGTCTGTTAGACACAGAGAGACAGAAGGAGGGGGAAAAACATGTATTCCATGTGCAAGGCAAGGCAAAATTCCTCCCAATTCATTTTCATTTCTCTCTTTTAAAAAAATAAATGTAGAATTCCCTTGTGATTTATCTAGCTACCCAGCAGGCTTATCAACATTAGGATGTACTGGGCATCCTAACGTCCTAAAACTAAAATGCAGATTTAAACACCAAGTGGGCAATGTTCATTTAAATCAGCCTTAAGATTCTGGGGGAAATTCAATTTGAAATAAAGCTGTTTCAATTTTTTAAGCAACAGTGGTATTAGCAGGAACAAAAGCAGATATTTTTAGTCACCTTAGATGACATATAACAAAAGCCAAAATAATAGCCCGTATAAATTATGCAGTGGAGAATAGATTGGAGAGACTAGGGCTGAATTTGTACTTAGGTCTGTGGTATGCAATTAGGACAGCTCTGGTACAGCTCTGATCTGGTATACAGAGTGTCTGGAGAATATGGACAAAGGTTCATAAAGTTGTACAGGAGGCAGCAACAAAAACATCCCAAAGAAAAAGAACAGCAAGAAAACAAAATGGTTTTCTGATGAGGTTTTACAAATAGCTATGGAAAGAAGGAAAGGCGAAGGAGGAAGGGACAGATATACCCAACTGAATGCAAATTTCCAGAGAATAACAAGCAAAAGTAAGGTCTTCTTAAATAAGCAATGCAAAGAAACTGAAAATAAAAATAGAATGGGAAAGACAAGAAAGATGGAGATATCAAGGGAACATTTCATGCAAGAATGGGCATGATAAAAGACAAAAATGGTAGTGCCTAACAGAAGTAGAAGACATTAAGAAGAAGTTGCAAGTATACACACAAGATAGATCTTAATATCACTAATAACCACTGACTTAGAGCCAGACTTAGAGCCAGACATCCTGGAGAATGAAGTCAAGTGGGCCTTAGGAAGTATTGTTAACATCAAAGATAGTGGAGGTGATGGAATTCCAGCTGAACTATATAAAATCTTAAAATGTGATGCTCTTAAAGTGTTGCATTCAACATGCTAGCAAATTTTAAAATTAGATTGGAAAAGGACAGAGTACATCACAGTCCCAAAGAAGGGCAAAGAATGTTCAAACTACCAAATGTAGTGCTAACTTCACACATTACAAGGTTATGCTCAAGATTCTGCAAGCTGGACCTCAGCAATATGTGAACTGAGGACTACCAGAAGATGCAGAAGAGCTTAAGAACAAATCACCAACATGCATTGGGTTATGGAGAAAGCAAGGGAGTTTGGGAAAAAAACATCTGCTTCATTGCCTACACCAGTGTTTCCCAAAGTGTGGTACGCGTACCCCCAGGGGTATGGGAAGAGTTTGGTGGGGGTACACGTTGCACCGGAGTTTGGTGGGGATCATGTGGGAATATCCACTGCACCATGCTTAGCTGTTTTTTTATGAGGGGTACTCAGCGTTATGAAAATTATAGAAGGGGTAAAAATATGTCAAAAGTTTGGGAAACACTGGCCTACAGGAAAGCCTTTGATTTTGAAGATCACAACAAACCGTGACTTCTTAAAGAGGTGGAAGTATCTGACCACTTTACCTGTCTCTTGTAGGTATATCAAGAAGCGAACCAAGCATGGAAAAACTGATTGGTTCATGATTGGGCAAGGTGTACAACAAATCTGTGTATTGTCAATCAATTTACTTAAATTTTATGCAGGGTACTTCATGTGAAATGTCAGGCTGGATGAATCAAAAACTGGAATTAAGATGGTCAGGAGAAATAACAATCTCAGATACGCAGACAATACCACTCTGATGGTTGAATGTGAAAAGGAACTGAAAAGTGAAAAGAGCCTCTTGATGAGGGTGAAATGAAAGAAAGTGAAAGTCAGCTTGAAGTTCAACATTAAAAAGAGCTAAGGTCATGTCACGCAGTCCCATCGCTCCCTTGGCAAACGGAGGGGGGGAAATTGAAGCAGTGTCAGATTTTACTTTCCTAGGCTAGCTTCAAAGATTACAAACCAACGTTGACTAGCACTCACACTTGCGTGCGCTAATCAACAAAAGTCTACCACCCCCCCCCAAGATGGGTCACTTACCTGGTTTTGATTGTGCAGCCAGTCCTCTGCAGGGCACCACCATCTTGAGCGCAGAACCCTGCACAACTGTGCATTTGCCAGTCGTCTCAGAGGGTCATGTGAGCTGCCAGGGCACTTGCACGGCAGTTCAGATGACCTACTCAGCCAGACAGAGTGCAGATGGTCGCCAACTGGATGCTTAATGTACAGATATGGTCAGGATAGGGTTGCTTCTTGTGCAGGATGTAGTGCACCACAGCTAGTTTACAATGAATAACATCTGGGCAGGGAGGGGGGCACGTGTAAACGCCTCCTATAAGTGCAGATGCACCTGCCCAGATGTTGACTAATTGTAAACTATGGGCCCTAGTGTGAACTGGGCTAGAATCATAAGGATAGGCTACCAAGTCTTCTGTATTTTATATATTATTTCAGGAGGCCCAGAAATTTGGCATGCTATCAGCCTTTCTGATTAACTGGGGAAGAAAATCTTAATTTGCAATGAAAGTTTAATTGATTAATTGCCTCATTTAATCAACTAAAGCCTTGCTGACTAACACTTAGAAACTAAGCACCATATCTAAGCCCTGTCCACAAATTTCCCCTTCATGGTCTAGAGAGTGACAGCAATTTGAGCCTACAATGATCCTTCACCTGTTCTTGCCAATCCACCCTGTGGGCGGTGGACAGCAGCAGGTGTCTGATCTTATGCAGGCTTCTGTCAGAAATGAATTCATTGAGTCCAGAATTGCTCATGGCAGATAAGAGTATAGAGAATTGGAGTTTCCCCTAACTAGGGTGAGACAGAGGCTAGAACACCCTTTATCATGTTGGACAAAATGGAGCCATAGTTCATTCCTCCATCAAAGGGACAAGTTGTGAAGTCTTCAGGTAAAACTTCCACATATCTGGTTTATAAGTGCAGGGAACTTGAATTAATATCATCCAGTGTGCCTTTTCATTTTGTTGTTTGAGCAGATAAGGCAAGGCAAAGAGACTCCTGAGTTAATCTCCTTCCCTGGTGACTCCATTGACGCATCCAGGCAGTTTTCTTGGCAGCAAAATGGAAGAAGTTTACCATTGCCTTCTGCTGAGGAGTCACCATGGAATGAACTTGGGGTGTTCTGTACACAGAGTGGATGTTCCGAGTGCAAACAGCAGGAAACTTCTGCAAGGTGGTAGAAGACAAGTGAGGATCTGTTTGGAGGCCTCATTTCATTCTTCAAGAAGCATACTTCGATTCACTGCAGATCAAAATGCAGTTTGAGAGGACTAAAGCAAAACTTCCAGCCTCCTCACAGTCCTGATCTGTAGGTACAGGTGCACCACCTAATTCTCCCACTGAAATAAAACAAGGACAGATTGGCTAGTATGGACATAGAGGTGGAGTCCTTTCATCTTAGAACGTTAGCACAAGGTTTTGACAAAAGTGTTGAGCTAGGATCCAACAGTTTTGGGTTCAAATCCCCATTTACCCATAGAAGTATTCAAGATCATTGCCTCTCCCCCTAACCAATACATGTTGTCGTGAGCATAAAATAATGAGGCCACTTGGATTTTTTGAGGAGAAAAAAGGATATAAATGTTACAGATGAGAAATAATAAATACATCTAGACCCCTCTTTGCTCCTGTTTGTCAGCTGATGAAAACTATTTGATTTGGAAGGACAGCTCTCACTTCAAGTGGCATACAGAACAACTCTTAACATGGTTATATATAAGAAAGGCTGCAATCAGACATTCTTAATGAGAGAGCCTCTGAGAAAATTTGAGGCTGTAAGGGCAGACATAAAATCCCTAAAACCACCTTACCTCATTTCTCTTTGTACCCTTAAGTGGGTAAGTAAAGGTTTGCAGCCTAAATTTTGTTGTTTGCTTTGGTGTTCTTGCTTCCTCAATATTGTAATATTTTGGTATTTCACCGTGAAATATTATAGGGTATTCCAACTTTTAAATAAATGAAAATGTTGGATTCAGACTCAGGAGACTTATTAGTTCTTATAGCCAAATCTACTCGAACCCAAAATGATAGGTAGCAAATGATTTGATGCTGACCTCATCAAATGATTTGATGATTTGCTACCTATCATTTCGGGTTCAAGCAGTTTTCTTGGCAGATACATAAGTGATTTGCCATTACCTTTGTCCAAGAAGATGCTGGGGATTGAACCTGCAACTTCTGCTTTTCATGTTGTTGCTCTCCTGTTGGGCTATAGTCTACTCACAGATATAACCAGAAGCAAAAGATGGAAATTTTGCTGTTCGCCTTGGACTGCAGCACTGTTAAGAAGAAAGGTCCCCTCTTACTTTTCAGTGAGTCCCTATGGCAGTTTAGCTCCACAAGTGCTTCCAAGTGTCCCTTCCTTTGCATGTTTGCTATCAGAAGACCCCAGACCCTTAGGTATTGATCTAAGATTATCTAAATAACTGAAGCTCTGCATTTCAACAGGAATGCAAAGGAAGTGTTTCTATTCTAAACTGCAACTATGCTTTGACTCTTCCAAGATGGTACTTATGCAAAACAAAGGTCAAAGGTCAAATTCCAGCCTCAAGTGGCTGGCACAGAACATTTGAGAGAAATAATATGGTGGACCAGAGACCTATTTCACTCTCTTGTACTTATTTATATTTATTTATTTATAATTTACATTTATATCCCGCCCCATACCCGAAGGT
>MTQE01002208.1:21431627-21484889 GCA_014337955.1 Aspidoscelis marmoratus | reverse complement strand
GCGACTTTGTCCTCAAAGTGCTTTGCAAATTCGTCACAGCAGATATTGCTCGGCCCTGGCTCATACAGTCATAAGGGAGTTATAAATAATAGGAATATATTGTCCTTATTTCAAAGCATCTTTTTGGAGCCCTGCCTTTTCCCACCTAAAAAGTGCTAAATACTGTTGGAAAACTCAGCACTGTCTGCAAGTTTTCCAGCAATGGTACTTTTTAAGGCTGTCTACTTACCTTCTGGATGGAGTCACCATCCTAGCTCCATCCACTGTAGGGATGTGCACGAATATTCAAAAATTAAAAAATCTGATTCAAATTCGATGAATATTGACATTCAAATTCGAATCGGATTTAAGGATATTCGAATTTTGACATTCAAACAAATTTTCAAAAATCCGATACAGTTATTTGAATGATTTGAATGTACGGATCTGAATCTATCGCATTCAAATATGTGGGAAAATAATGCGTATTTGTGTTTATAATACAGGATGTAAATGGGATGCATACGGGATAAAACAGGATGCATACAGGATGTGTTCAAATTTGTAAAACCGATACGAATGTTGTTGACATTCGTATTTTTGAATATGGATCAGATTTTCAGATTCGAATAATCCACATTTGTATCGGATTTTTGAAAATCCAGATTTTTAACATTCAAATCGAATTGAATTTTTGAATATTCAATTTGACTCTAATTTGAATGCCAAAATATATATTTGTGCACACCCCTAATCCATTACACCTGCATGGAGGCCAAGACAGGCTAACAAACACATCCAAACATTGGAATGCCTGAATGCCCACATCGGTTAAAATGTGTAAAGATAGGAAGCAGTAACTACGTGGGGAGAATTTGCCACATTATCACTTCCTGGTGGGATATTCAGATGCTGTCTAGAGCAGCCTTAGTCAAAGACTACAGAACAATAAGGTACATTCCGCATTCATAATCCTTATATTTGCTTTTATTAATCATGATTGCTGTTATAAGCAATGGAGGACTACTATTTTAACTGTAATTTGGAAAATCATTACATTACAAAATTCTGCATGAGTATTAAAAGCACACAGAAATCAATTCCAAACGCTAGAAATGCATTTTGGATGTTATTCAGTTAAAAACTGTAGGTGAGACAAATTATATACTAAGGAATTTCAGATAGCTATAATTGAAGTTGCTGTGATTTATTATATTCTATTATAGTTATCTGATCTTTTTCTTAATATGTAATTTGCGTAATTTGTTGCTAAATATTAATGCCAAACTATTATGCCTGTAAATGCATCCACTATACAATTAAATTCTAATATCTAATTTGTAAAAATCATAGTTGTCTCTGAATCGAAGCCTGTTAGTCATATAATGAGCATTAATATATATTTATATTCAAGTGAGGCTAATGTTCAATGCAAAACCTATAATATAACAAACTCTGGAACACAGTGACAATTCTATGTAAACACCTGATTATTTAACTGCATTGTTCTGCAGGTGGGGGAACCTTGTTGATACACAATGGCGTTGTTTGAGAACTCATTGTAAGTTGTGTAGCAGTGAAGTTCTACTGAGTAAGCTAGTTTGTGGTTGGAGTGTCCGTTTCTTACCAGGAAGTCTTACAATTTGGGTCTGAACTCCTCCATGAAGCCAGCTGGGTGACCTTGGGCTAGTCACAGCTCCTTCTGAGCTCTCACAGCCCCACCTATCTCACAAGGTGTGTGTTGTGGGGAGAAGAACAGGTTTATTTGGATTCAATATTGCCCTAGAAGGGGCAGATGCAAAATCTGGAGGTGCTCTTAGATATTGTGCTGATGCTTGAAGCTCAAGTGAAGGCAGTGGCCAGGAGCACCTACTTCCAGCTATGGCCAGTTCATCAGCAACACCCCTTACAAGAGAGATAATCTAGCCACAGTAAGCCATGCTCTGATAACTTCCAGGCTAGACTACTGTAATGTGCTTTATGCATGGCTGCCCTTGTTCAGAAACCGAAGCTGGTGCAGCATGCAGCAACTAGACTGCTGAGTGGAATGGCTGACTGGATACACATCATGCCAGTTGTAAAAGAGCTGCACTGGCTGCCTATTCTGAACCCAATTCAACATTTTAACATTAATTTCTAAAGCTTTAAAAGATGTGGGCTCCTCCCATATAAACCTGCTCATTCTTTAAGAACTGCTGATGAAGCCTTCTTGGGTGTGCCACCACCTTAAATGGGTAGGAACTTTGTGAGAGGGCCTTCTCTGTGTTGGCCCCCAGGTTATGGAACAGTCTCCTGTCTGAGGTGCATCAGACACAAATCACTATATACATACAGATTAGTGAAGACACACCTCTTTACCCTGGCCTCCTCCTTTCAGACACTGTGGTTCTTTAGCATTATTTTTGTTTTTAATGTTTTCTTAACTTTCTTTTTATTATTTTTAATGTAACCCACTCTGAGACTTTCAGATAGAGGGAGGTGGGTGGATAGGTAAGTAAGTAAATAAATAAATCTTTCCTGTTGTGATATACTAAGAAACAGTAACAGAAAGAAGATTTCTTCAAATTGTGGTTACAGCAATAAAAGCATTCAAATAAAACCCAGTTGCTGCCTTGAATCTATTAACATATAGCAGAAACCAACATTTTTGGGCAAGTAATGCAAGTAAAAGGACCAGAAAAAAGCAAAGTGAAGCAGAAAATGATAATGAACGAGGTGAATGACCAATTTACAAGACCACTCAAATGACCTTTAAAGGGCTCTTCAGATCAAAATGGCCAGCGTTCTTTCTTTTGTGTCACCAGGAGTCATGCACAGGATGAGGGGCTCAAGAAAGAGTATGTAAAATGTCTTGTACTATGGACTATGCAGATTGCCACTATGGTATACAAGGCGCAACTGGATTTAGGAAGTCTTACATTCACAAAGGTGTCTATTTGAATAGTTAGAGGATTGTATGAGAAGAAGGTTACCACATACACTGTCTTAACTCCAGAAATGGTTTCTTGTTACCTTCATGTTCTTGAGATGTATGTAAATTTCATGGAAGTGCAAATATCCAAATTCAAAGATATTTATTTTTGGTCTATATAACCCAGCTTTCTTTCAGAGTGGAAGGAAGTGCACATTATTCAACTTACCTCCATTTTTTTTCCTTCCCAGAAGCCTTATAAATACGTTAGCCTGAAAGACGCTGCCTTAATATCTGGTGTATCTCCATGAGGATTCAAACCCCAGGACACCAATGACCTAATCTGTAAAAAACAGCCTTTAGAGGCATCCTGCCTTTTTCTACCTGTTGTCTGATTCAGATAGCTAAGCAGTTTGGGGGCTCGTTAACATTCTGATTGGGAATTTGCAGTGTTCAGCCTAGGTGCTGAATGTTGTTAATGTATGTTCACTGAAATCAAAAAAACATGCTGGGGGAAAAAGACACAGCAAACCACTTCTGTATTGTTGCTAAGTAAACTGCATGGCTCTGCTTAGGCAGTCACTAGAAGTCACCTCTGTTGCACTCAGATCTTTGATATCATTTTTGTTCCACCCTGCTCCACAAATGATGCATTAAAAACAAAAGAACTACATTATTTGGAATCCCGGCTCTCTCTACCAAATTAAAATTCTGGATTCTGGAACAAGGTGGAGGGTGAAGGCTGCCTCATCCAGTGTGACGATCCAAACATTTCCGTGATGCCAAGATCATCATGCTATTGCTAGCAGGCGCAAGTGGGTTTTTGTTTCCCTCCCAAAAAGAAAGGGTTGAAAGGATCATAGGTAATGGTTGGGGAGCTGCTGTGAAAGTAGCAGTTCTGTTCAGTGACAGAAAGAAACTGTCCTCAGGGTTAATAATGGATAAGGCACAGATTAACCAACCTGGAACTGAAACGTGCGTGAAGAAGAAAAGGCTAGCTTTGGGGAAATACAGTTCACCTTGCCCTCATTCGCCCCTGCCTTCAGATGTAATGGCTATTTCCCCCTTGTCCATTTACGGCCTCTGTTTGGAATAATTATTCTAATCCTGGTGACGCAGTACAGCACATATATGCCATTTTGGACCCACATCTTCTAGGCTGAAGCTCAAAGCACCGACGCCGCACTGGTTCTTCTTAAACAGAGGATCAGCACGATCTATCCCCAGACAGGAAACTTCCCACAGGTCTTCCTCCATTGATGTCTCCCAATGAAGACACGAAGATGCCAAGATGTACCTAAGCACGGCCAGGGCTGTGGCTCCTCTGTACCTCCTCAAGTTCCTGTCCTATTAAGAACTTAAGAGAAGCCCTGCTGGATCAGGCCACAGCCCATCTAGACCGGCATCCTGTTGCACACAGTGGCCCACCAGTTGCCCTTGGGCATCTCAAGCAGAGACAAGGGCAAACCTTCTCCGCCTGCTCTCCAATCCCAGCAAATGGACTCAGAAGCATCCCGCTTGTCCTTTCCTGGTCCAGCATCTTCCTGCGCTGGTCAACCATCACTTTATTCATATGTTACCTACAGCGGCCCGGGCGGCCACCTCGGACAGAAAAGGCTCAAGTGTTTTCTGCCGGGATCCTTGAAGAGCACGATTCCATCCAAACCCTGTAGAGGGAAGCCCGAAACAGAAAGAGATCTCAATCAGCTTTATTTGTCCTTGCGGCTCCCGGTGAAAGCAAACAAAGCGCGGAAATCCAGTGGGGTTTCCTGGCGAGGGAGGAGAGCGCAAGACGTCCACACGGGCCAGCCCGGGTTCCCACACCGAGAGAAAGGATTCCTCCACCAGCTTCCGTGGGAAGGCTGCTGCAGTTGCAGCCTTTCCTTTTGCAATGCCTTGCTCTGTCCGTGCAATGCAGACGGGGTCCACCTTGCGCAGGTAGGTGCAGCCTCTCCCTTCTCAACCACGACCAGGAGCTGCTCTCATCTCATGCAGCCTTCCCGTATCCACGCTACTGCGCTTCAGCTTTGCGCAACAGTATCCATAGCATTGCGCTCCAGCTTTGGCGGCGCTCCGTCCGTCCCCACTTGCTTCTGTGAAATGTTCGCCTGCGGGGCTCATCGGACCTCCCCAAACGGCGATCTCTGCAGCAGGGAGCCAACCAGCATCCACTCCTGGCAGGCATCGCCTTGCGCGAGTCCCTTAGCACCTCCCCAGGGAGGAGCAAGACAAGGGCATAGGATAGGACAGCAGCCGCCCTAGGGCTCCCCCTCCCTCCCTCCTTCTTCTACCGTCGTTTTTTCTTTTCTTTTTTTTTAATTCTCCGAGGAGGAAGCCGAGCCCGAGAAGCAAAAAGCGGCTTGCGAAAGGGAATCCCTTTCCGTCCCCCTTTGTTAGCAAACCGCGCTGCGATTGCAAGTCCAACTTGAGGCACGGACGGGGTTCGAACCCGCGATCTTCGGTTTACGAGACCGACGCCTTACCACTTGGCCACCGCGCCTGACGGGCTAGCAGCAGGGAAAAGCAGCCAGTGGAAGGAAGGATCCGGGTTCGCGTTCTACTGCGTGGACGAACGTTCCGTGCGCCGCCGCCGCCGTCCGGGTTCCAGGCAGCGCCTCTCTTGCAAAGGGCCGCCGAAAGGCGCTGCAACGGAAGGCGCTGCAAGGCGATCCAGCCGCGGGCATCGCGCGTTTAAGCCCGTCGCCCAGCACCAGTGGCTCTTAAAATGGGCGAGCACGAAGCACAGGCCAGATGCAAAGCGCAAGGAACGTGGCTTGGGAGCACTTGGGGCGCCTTTTGCTCTTCCCAATGTGACGCTATCACGGGCGGTGCAATTATTTTAATTTGAAAAAGGAGCCCAGGATCTGTGCAGGGATTATGTGTTGGGCATGCATCCCTGATGCGCTCTAGTGGCGTAGAAATGCCGATCCGAATCGAGGGGGAGGAATCAGGCAAAGGGGTGGGGAGCGAGGGGGGCAAAGGAAAAATCCACCGTTTTGGTTCTCCTTCGAGAGGTGCAGATTCTCGTGCTTAGGACACACCAAGTGGCCTTAGGTTCTCGTAACACCGTTCCGGGGATGCTAATTTAATGTGGATTTTATTTCATGCGCGTGTATTCATTTTTTTTGCACAAATATTGATTCATTTATCTATCTGCCCTATACTCTAAAGGTCTCAGGGTGGGTCGCAATAAAATCATTATAAAAGCAGATAAAACAGATTGGCTAAAATAGTGACAGTGGCTGCCTCGGGAGGAGAGGTTATAATAGTTCAATATTGCCAGCTCAGAACTGGGCTTCCCCACTACAATGTGAGCCTTGCCCTACGACGGGAACCTAAGAGCCCTGCTGGATTGAGCCACAGCCCATCTAGTCCAGCCACACACTGGCCCACCAATTCTTCTGGGCATCTCAGAACCTTCACCTGCTCTCAAATCCCTGCAAATGGTAGAGAGGGACCCACTATGCTACATTCATTTGAGAGGGGGACACGTATGCCTCTCCTTAAAGTACCACAGAGCACACTGCGTCGGAGCATCTGTATAATTTGTTGTTCTTCTGTAAACAAGGATAGGGAGAATCCAGGGTCTCCGATTACATAGAAAGCGCAGTGGCCATCTTCTCACTTTTTATTCCTACTTGCATCCCTGCAACTCATTCTTTGGCAATCACAAAGCATCCTGGGCAGTGATGTCAGGGGCACAAGATCTGCTGTGGCTCCCCAGGCGGATTAGTGTATTTTCTTTGCGCCACCTCAAATGGCCACAGAAGGAGCGCCCCTCCTCTTGAAAGCATAAACAATATTCTCTCAGCTGTGATCAGTGCTACCCAAGCGTGGAATGGCTAAAAGGGAGTGGTGGAACCTTAGGTGGGAAGCAGTAGAACTGCCCGGCTACCGAAGGGTTGGCATGGTTGGGCAGAGAGCACTGTGCCAGCCTAGTGGACCAGGCTGAAAAAAGCCAAGGCAGTTCCTTGTTGTCCCCCACCCAGGATAATCCCCCTATTGCCACCAAAAATCCATTACTGCAATATGTATCCCTGCTCTATTTATTTATTTATTTATTTATTTATTTATTTATTTATTTATTTATTTATTTATTTGTATCCCGCCCCATACCCAAGGGTCTCTGGGCAGCTCATAACATTTAAAAACAAATATATCAAAACTATCAAACAAACAAAAAAGATACAAAACAGTTTAAAAAACAGTAGAGTCTGCAATGGGGGAAGCGTAGGGAGCATTTTTAACTGAAGGCCTGAGTGAAAAGGTACGCCTTCACCACCTTCCTGAACATTTTCCATTTTTTCCATTTCCATTTTTATTTATATACCGCCTTTCCAAAAATAAATTTTTGCCCAAGGCGGTTTACAACAAATGGAAAAAACAAAGATACAATGCGAATACAATCAAAGAAATATGGCAAATAAATATAGTCAGTCAAATAAATACATAAATCAAAATTACATTGCATGTTATAATAAACAATACATTATATAACAACAACAACAACAACAACAAAACCTTATAAAGCAGAGAAGGGGCCTGACGCACCTCCAGGGGGAGACCATTCCACAGCCTGGGGGCCAGTACCAAGAAGGCGCTCTCCCGGGTGCCCACCCACCTGGCAGCTGAAGGTGGTGGGATAACCAGGAGGGCCTCCCCTCCAGATCTTAAGACACGGGCAGGTCTATATGGAAGAAGGCACTCTAAAAATCACACCCATTTATATTTTGTTGTTGGGATACCATCAAGTCAAATCCAATTGCTGGTTGACTGCAGGCAACCTGTGCCGTTGTCTAGTTTTAAATGTGCCTTACCTGGGTTGTACTGGGCCAAAGTAATAGAACAGCTGGCTATTTGTAGAACCGTTTCCTATATATATAAAACTATCAGCATCTGGAATTTGTAGGGGATGATGCCGGAAAGACTGAAAAGGGTTGTGTGATCCTAGAGTGGCCAGATCCTCTTCTTTATACAACTCAGAGTGTGATCAGAAACAGGAAAAAAAATGCACCTCTGAGTGATTGTTCAGAAACCAGACTGCTCCTTCCTTCTTTTAAAATATTCTTTGCTAAAAAAATGTGTTTTTGAGAAGGTTTGGGAACTGGGGGGTGGGGGAGTGGGGGGCACACACTACAATCTCTGGGCGCATCCCCATGCATGTTTTGGTCCAAATAGAAATTGGGTTCGGCAAGGGTCGTCCCCATGCACTTTTGATTTGGTCCGATTTCCACGGACCAAATCGCCCAAACCTTTACCAAACCGTACCAAATTTGGTACTGGAAAAAACAAGTCTCATCATGGTTTGGTGTCCTGGGATCCATGCATTGCTTTGCGAGCCAAGCCTGCACATGGGGACAGTCCCAGGCTATTTGGGGAGGAGATTGGTGCTCACATCATATTGGGAGGTGGGGGTTCATGCCTTGTGCTCGCCGTTCCTGCCCTGTGCATGGGAGATTGCAACCGCTGAGAGTTTGGGGGAGTAAATGGTGTTAAAGCTGAAACGATGAGGGGGTCGAATGGCCTTCACTGCCCCACGAGACTCTTTTATACAAGTATTCCACCTTCCTTCCCTGATAGCCAAGGCAGGCAAAATAATGGCTTGATTTTACTCCTTTTTGCACTGCAAATATTTCACCCCTGTTTCCCGATCGCCAGTCAAACGCATGCCCAATCAGAGCCAAATGGCTTGCATGGTGATGCAGACTCTGAGATGCTTCTGAGGCACCCGTTTTTATTTCTGAACACAGCTTCGGCCTTTTAAAACTTTTTAAAGGAGACAGACAGTTTGAGGGGAGAATAAGAAGCCCCTTGAAGTTGCCCATCATTAACTCCTAGGAGGCATCTTCCTCAATCTGGGAAGATACCCTAAATTGTCCCACCACCCTCAGTAGTAAAAGGGGTGGGCACCCAGGAGGGACCTTCTCACTAATGGCCCCTAAGCTATGGAATAGTCTCCCCTTGGAGGTGCGTCAGCCTTCTTCGCTGTATATGTTAAGGAAGGCAGTGTTACTGTTTTAATATTTGTCTGATTTTAAATGTTGTTACCTGCCCTGAGACCTTTGGGTATAGGGTGTGATCGAAATACAAACAAACAAATAAATAAATTCTGTTACAATCAAAATAATTATTTGTAAATCTCCATCTATGAAATCAGACTGTGAAATGTTTTTTGAAACACACAACAGACTTTCTTTTTTTCCTTGTACAGATACTGAGTGCCACCTACTGGCTAAACTTCATGGTTTGTTTATTTTAAAAGCTTTCTGTTAATTTTTTTCATGGGCGAGGATACAGCATGTCCACAGGGAGCCTTGTGAAATATTGGAAGTGCAGTCCCATGTACTTTTGTTTTGTCCTTTTTTCTAAGGATGTCTTTGTTGATGAATTTTCCCACTGTCCCAATGACTGAAATATTACAAAACATTTTGCATGATGCAGTAAATAACAGAGAAGTTAGATAAATATGGGGCAGATACGGGCAAGGCCCACAGGCAGCATATAGCCCCAAAGCATCATTTTTACTAATTTCTAAAGATGATTTTTTTTCCCTCTGGATTTAATCAGGAAAAAAAAAGACCAAAACAAACTAACTAAATCTTGTAATCTGGGAATAGAGATTGTGCTGAATAGTGGCAGTTCTCTGAGCACGTTTTCCATTTGTAGACTTTTTGCTGTCCAACTAAGTAATATTTTCTGTGCAATAAGATGTTCTTTGCTGGATAGTGAAATGTCTGCAAATAGGAAGAAACCGGGCTTGAAGAATTTTGACAACCCAACATACCAGTCCTACCAGATATTCACCACCAAAGGAAGAATGTAGAATGGTAAGATCGAGAGCCTTTGATAACCCCATCAGAAAGGGCATGGTGAGCTATACCTGCCAAGATATAGTTTACTGAAGCTGATCACAGCAGGACTTCTTTGTGAGTGAACACGCATAAGACTGTATATTCTTTTGTGATCATATTATTTGCTTTTGCTTCATTTCAAACAGGATTACTAAAGAGCAAATGGGACAGAAAACTTTCTGTGCCTGGAAGAAAGAATGTAAACATAGAAACAAATACAGCACTAGCCTATTTATGGATGTGGGGGGTCACAGAGAGGTGGTAGCTGAAAGTGTCTTTTCCATTGGATACTCAGGTGAGTGACACATGAGGTTTCAGATCTTTTTCCACCATGTTTTAGGTACTACAAAATAAATACATAAATTTATTTATTGATGCTTTACATCAATAAATCCATCAACATTTTCACTGTATTTCCTTACAGAGAGGAGGAGGAGGAGGAGGAGGAGGAGGAGGAGGAGAAGAAGAAGAAGAAGAAGAAGAAGAAGAAGAAGAAGAAGAAGAAGAAGAAGAAGAAGAAGAAGAAGAAGAAGAAGAGTTGGCTTTTCTACCCTGCTTTTCTCACCCACTTGAGACTCAAAGCGGCTGACAAAGCTTTTCTATTCTTCTCCCCACAACAGAACACCCTGTGAAGTAGGTGGGGCTGTGAGAGCTCAAAAGAGAGCTGTGACTAGCCCAAGGTCACCCAGCTGGCTTCATGGTAGAGGGCAAAATCGAACCCAGTATTCCCAGATAAGAGTCCGGCTCCCTAACCACCAGACCAAACTGGAAGTGATGTATGCAGAGGAGGATGCTTATATAACCCTTCACCAATCAGCTGCAGAGGAGACCAGAGCAATGTCTCCTCTTTCACTTGTACCAAAGAGGAATTGTCAGCAGCTGTTGCCTGAGTCATACCTCTGAAGTTCTGTCTTTGATGCAGAAAGCTTTGTTCCTTCTGCCATCTTTCCCAGCAATCCCAGTCTTCTCTACTGGACCCTTTCTGCACTTGGCCTTATTCCAGACTATATCTCAGCAGGACAGGGGTCTGTTGTCCACATGCTAATACAGACTATGACAGGCTTCATCTGGGGTCTGTCATAGTCTGCACTAGCTAGTGGATAGCAGCCCCCTGTTCTGAGATATGTTCCAGAATAAGGCCAAGTGCAGAAAGGTCCCTGGTCACTCTTAGGGCCTTTTTGCACTTAAATGCCATAGGAAAGTATCTCGTGGCAGTTAAGCTTAGGGATGGTGGCTGGTGTTTGCACTCTACCAGCCCAACCCAAACTTCACTCGTGCTACCCTGTCCCCAAACAGCCTTTGCATATGGAAGCATGCAAATTCTGTGTTTGGAGCTGTACTAGGATGCCATAAACACCCCTGGTAAACCCATGGAGGTAGTTTTTACTGCGCTGTTGCTTCTGAAGATAAGGGTAGCTATGCACACTTTCAGCCATGCCAGATCGGAGACAGGTCTGTAATGTATAGATGCACCATGTCAAAGTGTGTACAGCTTTCTCAATTGGCCAAGTGCAGACAGGCCCATGTGTTCCCAAGATGCAACTTGGGAACCTCCTCTATGCTATTAATTCAAAGGTACACACCTCTTCTTAAGACACCAGAGTTCCCTTCTTCCAACTCCGCTTCTGAGTCAGTGCTATCTGATACAATTTTATGTCTAAGCTTATTCCTTTGAGCAAATGCACACTACACCCAAAATGTGCCCAATGAACTCACTGCTTACATCACTGTTGACGTGGGCAGAACTGCATTGCTAAGCACATTTCATTAGAATAGATTATGGGCCTGGGTACTGCTAGCTAGTTGATAGGGAAGGAGAACAGATGTAAAGCAGACTTCACCACTCTAGTGCTTAAGGTTTAATCCAGCTCCAGTCCACTTTAAGAATGAGAGAATATATCAGCAAGTGACAAAGCTGGTTTTTTTCCCCCCAGTGTTAAATAACTCAGAAAATCCACCTTTGGGATAGTTAATGTGGAAAGAAAATTACTGGTCAGTTTGCTGATGGGTTCTCTTGCTCTGAAGGTGGACTGAAGCTGGATTAAAGCTTAGGTGTGACCACAGTCTGGGTGTTGTATAGATGTTTTGGATGGCAGCTTCCATCAGTTACAGGCCCAAAACTGTCAGTAAAGGCTGGAAAGTAGCCTTTATAATCCTCTAGTGCAACTGTTGCCTGCCAGATGTTGCAGTACAATGCTGATGGCCAAAATGTTTGGAGGAGCTTGGGCAGTGAAAGGATATTTGCTGATCTGTTTCCCAGTGTGCAGGGAAACCCTGCAGGGGTGAACAAGGGGTTCACTCTTCACCTTTGCTGTCCCGTGGCAAACCAGGCTTTCCTCTGATGCAGAGATAAGAATTTCTCCACCAGACGAAAGCTGGATTTGCTGTGGGAGTTCTTTGCTGTCTGGACCACTCCCTGAACAGCGACAATGAGAGGTGTGATCTTGTTTGTTTATTTGTTTGTTTGTTTGTTTGTTGTTATCCCACCCTATACCTGGAGGTCTCAGGGTGGGTTACAATATTATCTTAATCTTAGATAGGTCCCTGCCCTCAGGCTTACAATCTAAAAAGTCAAGGTACAAAAGGAAAATGGTGTGGGAGGGAACAGGGACACTTTTAATGATAATAATATTACATACAAATTAAAATGAGTCTATTAAAGATCTTAACTTGACCAGGAATGAAACAATTTAAAACCTTTAGAGTAGTACTGAGAAAAAATGAGGTCTTTAAAGACATGTTTATCACTGCTAAAAGGAGACTTTAGGTAAAAATAATAAAAAACCCATGCTGCATAGATGATGCAGATAGTTCATTATCTGGCCAACAGCAAAAAGGTCTTCAGTTCCAATTCTTCAGTTCATTTCTTATTGCTGGAATGTTCATATTCTCTTTATTTCAAATTTTCTCTCTTCATTGATGACTAAACCGAATGATGGTAGAGACGGTAAGCTGGTGTTTACTCAGCCCTGCCCTGCTCAGCCCCAGGAGCAGACATGTTCTCAGCTGGTGGATCAGCCCACCTTAGTCTCTTTGCCATCTTATGGTTTAGGGTTTTCTTGGCATCAGCGTGAGAAGTGGAAGTTGTGTCGTATAACAATTCTTTGAACACTTGAAGCTATTATACCAAGCTGGGCCTTGAGAGGGTTCATTGTCATCTACGCAAGTTTCTTCTAATCTTAGCCTTCTAGGTGTTTTGGTTAGTGAGACCCATCAGCCCAGTCAATATGGCTGAAACTGGTGAAGGTGATGGGAACCTATAATCCTTACCCCCAAGCAACTGGGTATATTTTTCCATCTCACCTCAAGTCTCCAGGACTTTTGAATAAATTCGAATATCACTATGTGGGTCTTTTAAAAATAATTAGATTGACCTTGTTGCTTTCCGTCTTAGATTAACACTTCATGCTTACCATTCTTGCTTTCCTGGCAAACCTGCTTTTGTGCTGGAGAGGGAGAATGTGTTTGGAGGGGGGGAATACTTTCAGCTTGTCCACTGTGCTGCCATCTTTGTTTCTTTCACACCCAACCTTCTCTCTTGGTTTCCGTTACAGATGCTGCCTTTCCCGTGTTGTTGCTTAATTGCACGTGTGCTTATAGCACTGTGCTAGGAACTAAGGTCTTATGGGAACTCAAGGTCATTGTGGTCTAAACTTGGTTTGGACTGTGGGGAAGATTGCTGGATATATACCCTAAAGAGAGCTGTACATGTATTTTTTTTTAAAAAAAATCTTTTAACAGCCATGGCTTGCTTGAATGGCTAAATGGTCTCTGCCTGTGTTCCTGATCTGAAGCCTGGGAAATGATCTTGATAGTATGTTCTGTGCAGCTGTGATGCCTAAATGTCCCTTCTCATTTGCAGAAGTACTCCCCCCTCCCAATACACACAGCAACATCTCTAGCATCACATTGGACTACAAAGAGCTGTGTAGGATATGGCTGTTTTTGAATGGTGTCTTGAACAAACAGCTTCAAGTGCAGTCTTGACAGTCAGGCATCCAGATAAAACTTCGGAAAGGAAAGCTGTTTGCACTTCCCTCTTTTAGAGGCTTTGCTACCTCTAAATAGCTGTGTAAGTGGGGCAAACAGATTAGCAAAGTTGGGAATGAATTCCCAGTAAAAGTTTGCAAAGCCGAGGAGACTTTGTTATTGGCAGTGGCTGCAGAGGGTTCTCAGTCAAGCACTGCAACCATCTTACTAAAGCCCAATTTCAGTGCCGTGACTGGAGATACAGTAGCCCAAGAAATCCAGTTTTGGCAGATGGTTCTTGCATTTTGGTAGCTTGGTATAGAGCTTATGTACTCTTGAGGCCACCTCTGAATGTCTCTTCTTCAACTTAAAATATAGCATTTTAAGTTGAAGAAGAGTATGCTACTTCCAAATAATTGCTTATTGCCCAGATGGCTGGGCAACAACACGAGCAAGCAGACGTACTTACCAGTCTGGATGCTTGCTTCTGCAGTGTAGGACATCAGGCAGTGGGAGGACAAGGTGTCCACTTCTTTATTACCACAAATTTGACAATTGGTTGATTGGGCACTTACGTGTTGTAGCGCACAGCAGATCTGTAGTCCGTGCCAACAAAAGGCATTTCCAGTGTTGCTCCATGAAGTTCCTTATTGCCCATATGTAATACACACTTGTTAGAATTGAAAATACTAACTTGTTTAGTCAAATTATGGTTCCAAAGCCAGTCCACTCCTAGAAGTATTGGACAATAAGATGTTTGGACTATGAGAAATTGTAAATCTCAGCATGATAGGAAACTCTGGTTTTAAGGGGGACATTCTTTGTGTAATCAGTTTCTAGCTATCAGCACTTTCATAAGTTACGAAAATGACTGGTTTGGGTAATTTTAACTGTGGGGCTTTGGAAGTTACTTAATTACTTTTCCTTAGGAACAAACAAATGAAATTTGTATCCTGCCTTTCACCAAATGGTTCCAGGGTGGGTTACAATAAGAATAAAACATATCAAATATTAAAACATAAAAACCCTGAGGAAGCTATTTAAATGTCAAAAGTCTGTGTGAAGCTGAAGATCAGGCACTAAAATTATACAGCATAGGCACTTGGCAAACCTAAAGAGTGAGGCTGTTCCAGAGTCTAGGGGGCACCACAAAAAAAGCCCTCTTGCATGTCCCTATGCCTCATACTTCTACAAGAGAAGGAACTACAAGAAGGCCTTCTGGAGAGCTCAGATCCACTGGGAGAAGGCACTCCTTCAGATACACAGGGCCAAAAACATTTAGGGCTTAATATGAACACCTTGAATTGGCCTCGGTAGAGAATAGGTAACCAGTACAGATCCTTTAAGACTGGCGTGATGTGAGTCTGGCCAGAGACTCCTGTCAGCAGTTGAGCTGCTGCATTCTGCACCAATTTTCAAGGATAGCCCATGTAGAGTGCATTACAGTAGTCTAATCTGGAGGTTACCAGAGTGTGGGTCGCTGGCCAAATTATCCTGATTCTGGTAAGGCTTCAACTGGCGGACTGAATCTCCTAGCAGATGCTGCCACATGAGACTCAAATAACAGCGATGAATCAAGGAGCTCTCCCAAGTCACGCAGCTTATTTTTCTGGGGCAAAACAGCCCCGCTAATAATGGGGTGCCCATCAACTTCCTGGACTTGGGACCTAGTGATCCACTGTATCTCCATCTTGTCTGGATTCGGTTTCAATGTATTGGTCCACACCCTTCCCATTACTGCTTCCAGGCAGTGATCACGGACTCAGAAGGAATGGATAGAGTTGGATGTCATCACCATACTGATGGCACCTGACTCCAAAACTCCTGATGACCTCTCCCAGTGGCTTCATATAGATTTTTTAAAGAGCATAGGAGACATGACCAACCCCTGGGGAACTCCACAAGAAAGTTCCCCAGGGGCATCGAACTGAAGTCTCCTATTACTACCTTCTGGGACCTGCCCCAGAGATAGGAAGAGAACCACTGTAAAACAGAGCCCCCCAGTCCCAGTCTCCAAAGCCATTCAAGTAGGATACCATGGTCAGTGGTATCAAAAGCCGCTGAGAGATCAAGGAGAACTCACTGCCAGTGGGAGGTAAGTCCTCCAGCTGGCCGTGGTGGGTTCAGTTACTCTCAAAGACGCCAAGGGAAGTATTAGTAGACACACATATGTATCTTTGAGTTCCATGATAGATTTCAAAGGATGACATGCCACCGTTTGCTGAGAAAGATTAAAGCAAAACAAAGCAGAGTGGCCTTGACAATCAACCTCAAGTGCAGTGTTGAAGAGAGGCATATAAGCCAAGTAGCAGAGCCCAAGGTAACATCTGCAAACTCCAGTTTAAAGCCCACCAGAAAAGCTTGAGCTCACAGCATCTCTGGCTTGAATCCCATTTTTTATTCTAATATCCTATTGGGCTTTTTACCCACTCTGCCACCACTGTCTACCTTTACTTCAAGATCTCATTCCTAATTAGTCACATTCAGCCCAGATCCCATTAGTGTATGTAAGCAGTGTAAAGGGATTGTTCCTCAGCTTCAGAGCTAGGTCAGGCAGGGCTGCCCTACATGTGGATGGCTACCAGCATACTTCAAGTGGACTGCCACATTCCTAGTCTAATACACTTCCCCTGTTCCCATGTGTAGTTCTGGAATCTCTAGCCAAAATGGATGGGCAGCTGGTCATATAAAAGTTATTTTTCTGTCCGAGTCCTCAGATAGTACAGAATAGTAAAGAGCTTGGACAAATAGCGTGTAACAATTTTATCATCTAGAGCAGTGGTCCCCAACCTTTTTTGCACATTAAAGTGTTTCTCAACTTCAAGCAAGATAATTTTTCCATGGCCTGGCAGGGTGGGGCGGGGCAGGGCTTTGGTCATATGGGGGGCGGATTATGGAGGGGGTTGGAATTTAGTGCATACTTGTCATTTATGTCTCCCAGCAGAGAACATTATGCAGGGTGTGACAGGACGGGGCAGCGGGCTGCATCCCCCCCACACAGTGTGCCCTGAGCTGCCACAGAGCGGAGCACACTGTCAGTGTTTAGTGCTGGTCTTTGGCGATGCTGCAGACCAGCAAAAATACTCCAACAGCCCGGGCCTGGTCCGCGGACCAGTGGTTGGGCCCCCTGATCTAGAGAAGTCTTACTGTGGGCCCCATAACATAGATGCCATCATATTTTGACACACATGGCTGTGGTAGCATAACATCTGCTTTATGGAATACCCTCCCCTTTGCTCCCTGTGAGACACCTACAATTATAGCATTTAGAAGAAGAGTTGGCTTTTCTCACCCATATAAGGGGGCTCAAAGCGGCTGACAAAGCTTTTCTATACTTCTCCCCACAACAGACACCTTGTGAGGTAGGTGGGGCTGTGAGAGCTCAGAGGAGAGCTGTGACTAGTCCAAGGTCACCCAGCTGGCTACATGGGGGAGGGCGGAATCGAGCCCAGTATTCCCAGATAAGAGTCCGGCTCCTTAACCACTAAGCAAACTGACTCACAAAAGGCATGTAAGAAAATCAATGGTTAAAAATTCAGTAATATAACTGGCTCACATTTAGGTGTCTGTTAAAGTCTTGTTTCTTTACTCAAGATATTCCTTCTATGAATGCCCGTCTCTTCCCTTACTCAGCCAGTTTTTTACCCTGTTTTTAATCTTATCCTGTAAACTGCTTCAATATATACATATTTTAATAATAATGATGGGAGTTCCCAGAGGACACAGTGGAGGCCCCCTCTGGTTGATAGGGCTGCTCTGGAGGCAGAGTTTATATTATTTCATTGAAAATGTGTGTTTATTTCTTTATCCTCAAGCATTTTACCTTGACATATGAGATATACGTGAGCCGACGAAATATTCCTAGGCTCCTAGGCATCAGTGAGCAAAACAACAAAAGGCAGGCCCTGATATAAAACAATTTCAGATATGCCAGCAAGTGTTCAGCCTTTCTTGACCAGACCTGTGAAGGCCTGCCACAACTTCATGTGTGGGCAGAGCCAGCAAAATAGCGGATGACAATTTTTCTTTACTCCATGTTGCAGGAGTAGCAACTCATAGTACTGTGATATAGGGCGGTGGCTCTGCAGTGTGACAAAAATCATAAAAATGGCCACAGTCTGGAGCTTCACGAAGCTGCAATTTTGCCCCTCATCTACAGAACTTATTTCAAGTGCTTCTTATGTTTTATCTTAGTTATCTTTACAAACTGAGTCATTTTCTTCACATAAGGCAAGTTGAATGCAAAGTAAAATCAAAATCAAGTTGCAATTCAGAGCCTATTTGGACACAATTTTACTTCAGTTCTTTTCAAGGGGACAATACAGTCAATCCTTTATTACAATGAAAAAATACCATATTTTGTTAGGGTAAACCATCAATTTAATTTCTTCCAGGCTCTAAAAATGGATAAAATAGATATAACTCATAAATAACAACTAGAAGGAAATACAACGTACGTGCACGTGTGTGTGTGTGTACACAGTATGTGTATACTGTATACCTCTGTGCATGTGTGAAGACTGATTTAGAAAAAAAGACAATTACTCCTTCCGTTCAACAAAATAATTCAGGAAGAACAATTAAAGTTGCTAGAGACACAGCACAAGAATTAGTGCTTCTAAGATAAAAGTGAAAGGAAAAGAAACTGTACAAAATGAATAATTTCTTTTTTTTTTACATCCTATTGAGGCACATGAAATAGAAATCCAGTTCTGTTTCATATATACACATTTACAGCAAGTTTTGGGGTGGGATGGAGAGACAAGCAGAGAAGGAAGGGTGAACAAAATCAAATCAATTTTCTTCAAAATTTGTGGGGGTTTTGTTTTTTTTAAATGTGACAAATACTGATCAACTGTGAAAAAATGTACACAACCATAGAAGACAACTTGAAGGCACAAACACTAAAAAAACTATAATCATGCAAAATAATTTTTTACAACCCCAACCCTTATTTATATGAGTTATCTGTGCAACATAACAAAACTAATGGCTCCCACAATTAAAACTGACACGTTCTTAGGATTTATCGTTACTGAAAGGTATCAGCAGCGTAACATATTTTACTGGTGCCACTTCTAGGATGTGGACTGAAGCATTTCTTCCTAAATTTCAAAGGGTAAGAATATTCTTTTAACATCTGGGATATGAAATAATAAGGCAAAGAGATTGTACTAATGATATAGATGGCTATGGTTCCAATTGGCTCAATGGAAATGTTCCAAGAGTGTGGCCCTCCCTCTGCCTTCATTCAGTTGGTTAGGTTGGGAACTACTGTTGACTGGCTGCCTTGAGCGCTGCGGTATTACATCTTCACTAGAACTAGAATTCAGGTTTAAATAGAGGCAAAAAAGATGTATTTTCCAAAGCCAGCTCAGCTGTTTAAGTGCAAACATTTTCAAGGATATTATAGCTACTTAAAAGCAAAGACACTTGTCCAAAAAAACTCCAGAATTCATATCTGGACAACATCTTTGTAAGAACCAATGTCACAAAACAGTGGCAAGCTCTGGAGGCTTCTACGATACTTACCAGAAAGGTGAAATGCTTATTATCAAGATAACAAATAACTATTCTGTAAATAATTACCAGAATTTAAAGCTCACACTGGCTTTGAACTTCCATGTTTGCCTTTATGTACCAAAATTCAGGTTTAATAATTCACAGCTACAATTCATGTATTTTTGACATTTGAAATTCTAATACATCAGACTTGTAAAATATATTTCAGGGCATGATGGAGCCAGTAGGCTGTTGGACAGGCAGTAGCAAGGGATCTTGCTTGGCTACACAAACACATATGCATTAATACCTTCTCCCTAAATACTGTCAAATTCTGTGGTGCTAAATGATACAAATAGGAAAGTTTGTTAGGCATACTGTATTTCATAGTGCAAAGTACCAGAGTTCTTTAAAATCCCTTCTTTTAGAAATTGATGGCTTCACCTTGCTACCTCCAATAACCATCCATGGAGTTCCAACATTCCAAGTGTCTTCTAAAGCCCAACATGACTGCCCACTTGGCTTCAAACTATATTTGTGTTATCTATTCCAACAGGTTATTGTTCTGATGCAGTCACTATTTTCAAAGCCTATGAGCTTTCATATGTTGAAGAGCTGGGAACTGAGAGATACCTAAGGAGTGAAAACTTAAGAGCATCCAACTTCATTACTGAAGCAACTATTAACTTTTATTAGTATATTAAGTAACGCACTGGCCAACAGTTGTGGCCTAGGCCGCATTCAGACATAGGCCTGAGTTGTATCCAGTGCCCTGGGGGCTCCTAACTGCCAAGAAGCTCTAGAAGCCATCCTGAGACGGGATAGTGTGCATGGTGAGGAGAAGTAGGATTTCCTACTCTGGCAGCACCCTGTTCCTTGATTGAGTTCACAGCAGCTGTTTAGCTGCTGTGAGCTTAATTGAAGGAATCAGCAGATTTTGTATTTCACAGCCAGCTGTCACAAAAGGCTGATGTGCTGAGAGGTGCTGTGTAAGAGCCAGATGATGCTGGCAGCAATTTGCCCATCAAGATGTCTCATGGGGAGACATTTGCATGTAGCCTTAATAAGTTCACCTGTTCTCTATGACAACCTGTAAAAACAGGCAAGTAGTTCTGCCTCAAGGGGGTTATGCTACAATGATGGAAAGTAGTTATACTGAAAAATGGAGTGTTGATGATGCAAGATTGTGGTACTCTTTTTTTCTCTGTTACCAACCATTTTTAATAGTGTTGTTAGATGCCACTGAATCAGGCTCAAGTACTATTGACTAGAGAGAAGAATGTTTCTCATCCTGACCCTTAATAAAGATAAAATCACAAAAAAGGATACTCCCTAGGACTTAGGTTTCTATGTAAATCATATGGCCAGCTTGACAACAGACTAGTTAATGGATTATATCAGATGTTGGAATGCCACAGAAGCTATACTTCCCTTACCCAGTTAGTTGTGGAATGTGCTAGAGAAAAGATTATGGCTCTTCCTCTGCGATCAGTTACGTTATATTTTGCAAGTTCCCAATCCTAAATCATGGAGGAACCACAATCTCACCTTAATTTAACTTCCCTGTGGAACACTGGAATGCTTCAGCTAGTTCAGTACAATCTGAACAACTTCAAAGAACCAAAAACGAACAACCAATAACCATAGTTGGATGGGAATTGACTCAAGAAGCAACTATAGTCCAGCTCATTATGTAATCTCCAGCTACATAAATTGAGGCCAAAGTTGACCTGGAGGCTGGTAGACAAGACCAGGAGGAGATGCTTGGACCAGACGAAGCAATCTGGCCCAAGCCAAAGTGGATTGCTTCCAGAGCAGAACAAAGCTGTCCACGTATCCTAACCCTATGCCAGATCTGATACTCATGCCAGCTGGGGCACGGTGCTTCCAAATGGTGTACTGGAACCTACACGAAACACTGGACTACATATGCACACCTCTGTGGTATGCTGTACCATACCCTAGTAAGTTGGTAGACCTTAAAATGAATATACCAATAGACTAGATGAGGAAACCATTTGGGGCTTCCAGGTCAAGTCTACTTCCTGTTCTGTGAGGATGAAGCGTACTAAGAGGAGAGGAAATGTTGTGGAAAGTAGGTTGGTAGACCAGTTCCTGGTCTGGTCTGCTGGCAAGTACAGAAACAACCTTAGTCGCTGTATATTTTGCCAGTCATGTTTTTAAAAACTTGCTGAAACAAGAAGTTCTGGCTCTCACCCAGGAATCCAACTTCATTCATACAATTGCAACGATCTTAATACCAGTTTCATTTTTCTTTTCTTTCTTTTGGCTCAGGCTTAAATCTCACTTTCTCCCACTTTCCTATTTAAGCAAAATTTGGTTGTAACACAACCCTCAGCATGGCTCTTCATTAACTGGACAGACTTATTTCTAAGAAAATGTGTAGAGGTTTGTAGTCTTAGCTGTATTTTGCTATTTCCAGCCTTCTCTCTCTTTCAGGTAAACAGATCTGTCTCCTTCACATATATCTTCAATCTTTTAAGAAACTTACTTCAAGCGTGGAGTATTTGTGCTTTAAGGTGTTGGCTCAACTTCCTTTCCAAAATTTACATTCTGCTGTGCACCTCTGGACTGACTGGTACAATATCATTTAATAACCTGTCTACAGGTCTTAAAGTAACTGGCTTCCAACAGCTAGAAATAGTAAACTAATGGATATTATGCCCCTTTTGGAAACTCTTAACTAGAGACAAATGCAGCTTATTGGTATCTAAGAACTACATGCTTTGCAAGAAAAAAAGACCCCACATCTCACCTGCTTCTTCCACAATAGCTGCGGCCCCACCATCATCATTCCTGGTCAATGTTGCTTGTGGTTAGAAAAGATGGGACAGCTTCCTTTATTCTATCTACTTTTCTCTAAACAGCTGTGGTATGACAAAGGCACTAAGTTGACACAGAAGCCAGTTCATGCAGGAAATTCAGTTAGCAACTAAAAATATATACCACATGCATTTCTCTGCAATTTCACCAGATAGACATTTTAAAAAGACAGCTATTGGAACATGAATTACAAAGGGCTTTTGAACAAAATTCTTATGTCTAAGACCTCAAGTAGTCATAATCCATCAGTTCTTAATTAACTGGCTTTAACTAAAGTCTGGCCCCAATACTTGCTTATTCAAACTACTTTAAATACCTCCATTTGTTATGCATTTGTTATGTCTCTTAGAAACTTTTCCATGTTTTAATAGAAAACTTCTTCTGCCCTTTTCCTTTGCTACCTCACTGCACCCCTCAGCACAAGCCAGCAATTACTTTCTGTTTTCAACGTCTCCTCCTCAGCCTTCTCAAATCTCAACATGCCTAGTTCATTCAACTTTAAAGAATAAACAACACATTAAAACCTGCATAAAACAAAACCTACCAACTCACTCCACATCCAGCCTTGCAAATTTGTGTCAATTAAACCAGCAATACTAAGTTCCAAAGCCTAGTCATTTGAAATATGGGCAGCCTGTGTCCTCATCACCCAAGGAGGATACACTTTCATTTATCCAGGGGAAAGCTGAGGTTAAGCTAAAAGAAATAAACTCATAGTTTGTATGTGTCTGCACAGGAACACACATCACACAAAACAGAAAATTTATTTTTACTATTTCAAAGAGTATCTGTACCATCCAAGCGATTGTGCACATTCTATAATATGTAGCAGAAGCATGAGAAGATGTTTTTCTAAACCAACTACAACCCCCCACCCCAAATATTTTAAGAAATAAATATTTTAGATGAAGTGGTGATGGCAAAATAATGAAAAAAGACATTAGGAATCATATCCTTATAGAATCATCCTTTCTAATCCTTGACATTTCTTAAAATCTACAGCTGGGATTCTTTTGGCAATATATGCAACAGTAACCAGAGAGGAAGGATTGACCCTGAGATGTCAGATAATAGCGACAGTTGGGAGGAAAGGGCTTCTTTGCTTGCAGTCCCCCCAAATGCTGGTCAACATTTTGAATATTCTAATTTTAAACAAACAGTGTGTTTGTTTTTCTAGAATACAGTTCACATCTGCTCTTAAACAATTTGCCATGGGCACACTGCAGAATTTGCCTGATAAGAAGCTAAAGACTACAGCTTTGAGGTGGTGTGTTAAAGAATCAATAGAAACAGGCTGTAAATAGAAAATTCCCATGACACCAGGTTCACATGAATGTACCCAAAACTAGATCACAGTGGCCAGAAAATTATAAGGTCTGAGACTAAGCTCCAGAAATTGATAGCTGTGGAGAAGGCCAGGGGTTGTATAAGGCACTTAACAACAGCACCTTACTTTTTAAGGCCTACACATTATTCCAAAGCTGTCTGTGAATATATATATATTTTTTTACAAAATGGACCATTCTATGTGTATGAGCAACATAATTTAAAACAAAGAACCAGAAATGCCATGGCTATGTGGCACATACAAGGCTGTTGGTATCAGATAGCTCATCCCTATCCAGTTACACAACTTATCCCAACCTCTTTCTATTAAGAAAATACAATAGTGAGAGCCAAAGGCAGAAATAACTACAGAAAAAAAAAACCTTTTTGGAAGTGAAATACTAGCTAAGCTATACAAAGTATTTGAAAAAGATTCATACAAAAGCACTTTTAAGTGCCCAGAAATCAGAAGTCTGGCAGAGGGAGTTTTGGAAATACAGTACAATATTTATTACAGTAAGCTTTTAGTGGCATGAACACTATCTCGATTGTTTGGGGAGAGGAAGTAAAAATACTTAGAAAAACGCAAGAATGCCACATTTCATTTTAAACTGTTGTTCTGATGCTTAAAATGAAAGTCCAAAGTTGCTTTCTATCTAAGTAAGATTCTATCTTCAAATGTATTTTGGTAGCTAGCGTCCCAAGGGTTAGAATGATATGTCCTCAGTGCATGGTGATTAGTTTAAAAGAACAGAAAAAAAGTAATATTTTTAAACTTAGAACTGTAATTACTTGGAGGGGGCAGATAAGATGCAAGTAACAGAAACAGCCATTCATGAAAGTCTTAAATCTATTTTTATACATTATATGTCTTATATGCATGTGAACTGCTATGGTGTAGCAAACACCACATGAATAATGTTTTTCTTTTATTTATATACATACTTATTCCTGCAACTGCCTGTCTGATTGTCAAATAAAACTGTGTGCATGCAACCTCGCATGCCATCTCCTACAGTGAAATTAACGTTCCATGAAGGAAGTGAGTCATTGGTAAAGGAGTCTTCACAAGGCTTCTCCCTAACTTTTTTTTATTGTGGTCCACATACAAGCACAATCTCCCAGTTCTCCTACCAGGTGAAGGAAATTCCATGTGGCTTTACAGAGCAGTAGTTAAAAAATCAGAAAGGAGAGCAAGTGTGAGCTTTCGAGTGTGTGTTTTAGATGGCACACTGCCAACATGCTTCTCTATGACTATGGCTAACCATGCAGGCTTCATTTAGTTGATCGAACCTGACTTTCCCAGAATGAACACCCAGCCTTATGCAGCTGGCCCCATGCTCTGGGCGACTCACTGAAAAGTGAACATCAGAACCATCAGGATGAATCAACTGTGTGATACGTAAGCAAGCTCATTTGATAAAGCATCAAGAGAATTAACTGAGAACTTCATCCTACGGATTTTTGAAAAGTTCTGGTGTTGTTTCTTCAGTTGCCCCTTTTCTCAATTCGTGCCTTTATAACACTAATGGCTATGTGATAGACAGTCACTGGAAGTTCTTCCATATGTGAAACAAAGCAATGGACTACAAGAGAACATGGCTGATCGCTGATTTTACTTGGCCAGAAGAACCTAAATTCTGTTCTGGATCACCAAGTAGCCCTCTGTGGCTAATCCATGTTTTAATATTTCACTTGCTAAAGTTGAAAGTCTGCAGTGAGTTTCAAAAGCCAAAGCAGGCCAACATTTGGAACTCACTATAACTAAGAACCAAATCTCCAGAAGCACCCAGACTGACCCAGTGAAAGACAGAAAGCACATAAACATATCTTTAAAAAGAGCTTTGAAGCTGTGAAATTCAGGAGTCACACTGAAAAAAACTGACTCTAAAACAAGCTTGTCCAACAGAAATTGGTTTAGATTGTGAGCCATCCCAAAGGATTCATAGCCAGTGGAGACAGGTATTTTTAAAAAGTGCTTTCTGCTGAAGGGAAGCAAAGTTTTTAAAAGCTAACAGATCTTTAGCATACTTCATTTCCCTTTGTATCATACATACATTCTTCTTGAAGAAGCAAGATACTATTGATCTTTCTGCAGCGCAACTTCAGTCAAAACTAAAAAAAAAAAACACAGTCCACACCCAGCGATTAAATCATGACATGCAGAATGTTTCTGGGAAAATGTGGGAAAGATTACTGACAATCTGTGGAACTCAGCATTGTTTATAAAGGGTGAGGGAGAGGAAGATTGGCACTAGATAAGTTTCCACTGTCTTTTATATTTGTATCTAGAGGTAGTGTCAATATTTTGTCCAGTATCTAAACAGTGCAAATCCAGTTATGTGGTTACTTAATTATAATCCCATTAACAGTATTCCCCGACCCCCAAAGTGGTGAAAGTGCATGAAAATGATGCCAAGCCAAATGATGGTTCATGGACAAAGTGTACCAAATCTCATAGAAACATGCCCTGTGTATCCACTTAAGTTGTATAATATATATATATATATAAATATATATGTATATATATATTTATATTTATAGGTTCATTTACAGTAGGAGAGTGATACTCAGATCCAATGGCATCATATCAAGTACAAGTGTTTGCTGGTCTTCCTGCTGAGATCTTCAATTTTTTATTTCCAGGATAGATGGATTGTGGTCCAGAATGGCTAGAATGATCTTATCCATGTACTGGCGCAGTCTGTAATTTATCTCTTCCTGTTCTTTCAGAGCCTCCATAAGCTGAAATGCAAAAAGGACCAAATGAAACATCAACTACAAGGTGGGTCACAGCATGCAACAAAAACACAAAGCACTAAAACACTTCCATCCTGGCAGGGCTGAAACTACGCAAAAAGCCTTGGTGAAAAAGTATGTTTTAACCAGGCACCGAAAACAATACAACCTTGGTGCCTGGTGCACTTCTACTAGGTGGCTATTCCAAAGATTAAACCGTGACATTTTGGGAACTAAAAGGGACTTAGCCTATAAGTGTTTAACCAGTACCTGTCCATTAAGAATTTGCAAGCTGGCCTTAAAGCAACATTTGGTTTGCCGGGATGTTTATTTAAATAGTTGTGATGAACTGTAGCTAAGCATTATACCTCATCTCTGGAGGCAGAATCAATTTCAGCAGCCAGTGACTGGGCTTTTGTCTGTGTAGCAAAAAGGTTCTTGGCTTCGTAGAGACTAAGACTAAGAATCTGTCCATTAAGGTCATCATTCTGGTCACGAAGCTTCTGGTTCTCCTATCAAGAAAGGAACAAGGTAAATGCGTTATACTGCTATATAATTCAGAACTATATATGTTAGGTCAATTGTACAAACACTAGCCTTATGTAGCTACAGCTGTATTTAAATAATAAACTTTTTTTTAAAAAAAGAAAGGAACGATTTGACAAAGGAAGAAAGTTTTCCATTTGGCTGAAATAACAGTTCAGTTAGCGTCTTTAAAAATACCTCAGCAAAATAATAATTATATTGTTGCCACTGACTGCTCCTTTCAGAAAAAATATTTGAAAACCACTTGTCATGCAAAAAGTGCTTGCTGCTGACACAGTGCTTCTCTTTTTTTTCCCTCAAGCAAGGAGAATCAAAGTAACCCTGCACCTCAAAATTAAACCTAATGCTTCTAAGTAACTGGTGTTCTAGAAACAAAGCAGGCCAAAGTAAAAGTAGAATGTGAAAAAACACCTTGGATAATTTCATCTCATCATAAATGCCCTCAGTCCTCTTTAGATATTTTCCCATTCCTGAGAGGACTTCCCCTCTGGTGGCATCTCATATGCAGATATCTCTGCACCTAAAAGGCCATCTTTTTATTTAAGTTCTACTGGCAACTAAATTATTATTCTATTACACAGGCTTGATACTGCTGCTGCTAAATACATCCTGGGCCAGGGTGCCATGAGCATCATAAGTGTTGTAAAGCTAAGTGCACTCCATGAAGCTGATGTGCAGGAGAGTTAGGATCAACAAAGGGAAGTATTTTTTCACTCAGAAGGTCATCAGTCTGTGGAATTTACTACTAGAAGAGATGATGATAGCAACTTGCCTGGATAACTTTAAGAAAGTTCAGGCCAATTCATGGAGGACAGAAGTATCAATGGCTCCTAGAACAGGCAGGATACCTCTAAAGCCCAGTTGCAGGGAATTGTCTTCTGCAGGACCAGAACGGTTGTGGTCCGATCCAGTAATATTACTCTTGTGTTCTTCTACAGATTGCCAAATAATCCATTGTCAGCTGTCAGACAAGGGGCTCATGCATACATACAGTGATGCATACAAAGTTTTAAAGGTCTAGCTTTAAAAAGGCCCCAACCCCAGCATCAGAATGAGACAGTAACTCAGAGAGCAAATTCTGAGCCTAACAGACCCAGCTTCTTCAGTCCTTCACAGGCCCTGCTCCCTTCTCCCGCCTTCTGCTGGGAAGCAAAGCTCTGTGAATCACAAACACATCAGGTCTCTGATGCAAGGCTTCTGCACTTAAGATATCCCTTGCTGTGCATGTGAACTGTCAGCTGCAAGATTCTTACACTTGGGACACCATCCTATCATGTTAACTCTCCCTCCCAACGATCACCTCACAGGCTACAAAGCAACCATCGTACCTGTGAAGGGAGGAAAGGAGAAGGAAACTGGGTGAGCTCTTTCCATCAAGCTTCCAGCATTAAGCCCTCCCTCCCAGCTGTCACCACACAGGCTATCAAGCAACTACCTTGTTTTTGCCTGTTGTAAGGGCTCTGCTGCTGCCAAAGTGCTCCTCTTCCCTCCTAGACCCTTTTCCTTTTGTCTTGTCTCTTTAGACTGAGTCTGAGGACAGGGACTTATCTAGCTTAGATACTGTAAGCTGCTGTGATAAGTCTTCTGGCTTAAGAGAAGCATATAAATAAATGGAATGAATTAATGAATATGTCCAAGTAGAAAATCCTGTGGGCTGGTGGTGATCTTCAGGTTAGTACTTATTCAGATACTCACTAGCAAGAAGGCAGCAGTAAAGCAGCTACGTCCATCACAATTACTGGAAGGTCACAGATCCTGGGACTGCTTCCATAATCACTCCCACTTTACTTCTTCAAGAGACCTTGCTTCTTTCTACCTCAAATCCAGCTAAAACTCACCTGCTTTAGCCGTTTGATCTCGTGTTCCATTTCCACTTCCCTTGTCTTTGCATTGAATTCACTTAAACTAGAAGAACTTCTTCCTCTACCAGGCCGCTCACACTCAAGTTTATACAGCTGCAGATGCTCCAGTTCCTTCCGCAAATCCTCAATAAGCTGTACAGAAACCAGAACAGGAAGAGCTCTTTAGGGCACCAGGCAGAGTTGAAATCCCTATGAAGCCCACCAGAGGCCACTTGGCCAGTGATTACTTTGCAACCTAAAACATCTTGTGTGGGGGTAAGGAGAACTATGTCCACTGCTTTGCATTGCTTTGAGGAAAAGTGATATGTAAATGTAACATTTTACTCAGGAGCAGAATATAGCTATCATGGCTATTAGCAACTGACAAGTTTATCCTCCATGGATTAATATATTTCACTTTTGGAGCCATTAAGCGTTGTTGATTATCGCTAAACACTGAGAAAGTGAGTTGTAAAGAAGCTGAGGAAGGACACGTAAAGAAAAAGTTTCCTTTTATCTGCCTTACCTCTTCTAACATTCGGCTGTAGAAAAATTATTCCTACCCACTCTGAAATTTTAAGATCTCTTGTAAGTTCTTCATTTTGCTTCATTACCTTGCAAGATATTGACAGAGGCGGAAAACACACAGAAAAGATGCTGTCTATGCTACAAAGCATCACCCACCTCCTGAGTGGCTTCCCTCTCCTTGTTAAATTCCAGCCTGTTCTGTCTCAGTTTGTCCATCATTCTTTTGTACAAATCCATCTCATCCTTCAGTCGCAGGCTGGTATCTTCTAATCTATCTGACATACGCTGCCTCTCCTAAGAAAAGAGTGGTTAGAAAGATACAAACCGCTGGTAACAAAGTCACTCACAAGGTTTAGAAAAATCAGGTTGTGTAACTTTGGTGTTTCACTTCACAGGAGATGTTGGTTAGGACTTGCATATCTGAATACTATATTTCCCAATTAAAAAGAAAAATTAAACTAAGCAAAGATCTACGAGGTCTACGGACTGTCAAAATGCTTGGCCTCTGTATGTTTAATGGATCAATACGCTTTGCCGCTAAACAGAATGCTTTCTTTTCATGCAAACACCAGATGCAGGTATTTGAAATAATAAACATGCAGCATGGGAGGTAAAATGATAATGACACTCTGTAACCTGTACTGGAGCTCTGACTTGAATAAGAACTTGCACTGGCTGTTAAAAGAAAGTATCGCACCCAAGAACAGGCCAGGATAATTTATTTAAAATATTTATATACTGCTTCTCATTGAAATACAATCTTGAAGCAGTTTACTAGAATAAAACCAGCTAAAGTCAAAATAATTTTATAAAGAACATATATAGTAGGGTGCACACATGTAGTTTTCATCCCAACATTTGGGCAAGAGTGCTCTGGGGCATAACCTAAGGCAAAAATATATGTGAATAGGTTCCCTGAAGTCAAAGACGTAGCAGTGTTAGTCTGGATCAGTAAGCATGGGGATCTGGTAGCATCTTAGAGGCTAATGGAGAGAAAGAAGCCAGCAGCTTTTAGACTAAGCCAACTTCATCAGATACAACATTCACCAGACCAACCAGAATGCACTGTTTTCCATAACACTACTTACAACTGGTTCTTGCAAGCCAGCATGATCAGCATTGGGCAACAGTAACTTTTAGTGAAGAGGCAGTAAAAAGAGGAACCTTTGGTTTTCAAGTAGAACTTTTCAGACACAAAGCCTGAAAGATCCCTCTCTGAAGCCCAAGAAAGCTCCTGCCAGTCCAGTAGACAAAAGTGAATTAGAACGATCAGCAACCAGACTTGGTATAAGACAACATCCTCTGCTCCTTTCATTGTGTCTCTCCAAGGTTGTCTTGTCTTTTTCCACTGCCTCTGTTGCTCAGAAGTTCAGGTTATCCTTCCTGTTACAGTAGCATTTCTATTCTGTTCTGAAGAGCAAGAGGCTGAACCAGATTGCTAACAGCATGTCAAGTGGCTGTAACTCAGTGGCAGAACATCTGTTTTTGCACACAGAACATTTTGGAACTGGTCCCTACCGTCTCTCTGGATGAAGGCAATGACAAATCACTTCCATATCATTACCAAGAAAACTACACAGATATATCTATGTAACGATCACAAGTCAAATTCAATTTGAGGACATTTTTATTTTAACTTAATGTGAGCCCTCAGTGGTTCAGAATAGGTGGGGGCTGCTTATTTATTAATTTCATTCTACAGAGCTAATACAGATTTTTAATGCTAACATTCGAATATAGTGTGCACCATATTTCATCTGATGGCACTGCTCAACCTGGTCTTATGGTGATGAATACGTAACTTGGTATGCAAACCAATTAAAGTGATCTTTATTTAAGCAGTAAAAGGCCTGTGCAATCAAAAGCTAATTGGTTTGGCTAACAGAGCAACCTGGCATGAAGAGAATGGCACACGGTGCAAACTGAACACATCTGTTACCTCATCCAGTTTCTCCGTTTGTGATTTCAGTCGCAAGACAGTGGTTTTGAGATCACAGTTTTCTTCTTCAAGCTGCTGAACCCTGATGTTAAAGCAGAAAAAAGGTAAATAATTACACGAGTAACTGTTAAAAGCTTTCCATGTGTATTACAACAAGGGTTTACACTGATTTTTTTTTCTAAATTGTGACTTGCCTTGAGAGCTTTGGTTGCAGGGTGGAACAGAAATTTGAACAAATTCCTGGGTAACCTAAGATCAGGGATGGAGTTTAAAATCCACTTCTTCCCTTGGTCTAAAGAATGGCTGCTGGTCTTAGATTTCTCCCTTATTCATGCGTGCCCCATATAACTGCATTTACTTCTCTCTCCAAATCCTGAGCACCACTTAAGAGGAAGCCCAGTATTCCTCTCCTTTTGCTTTTTCCACAATCAGCTAGTCTAGCATAGAATCATTTACAATATCTAAGAAGTACAGTATATTCTGGCGTATAAGACTACTTTTTAACCCAGGAAAATCTTCTCAAAAGTCGGGGGTTGTCTTATATGCCAGGGGTCGTCTTCTTATATGGTGAGTATATCCCAAATTCTATATTTTAACTGGAAAAGTTGGGGTCGTTTTATACACCCAGTCGTCTTATACGCCAGAATATACAGGTATATTTCTCTTTTATGGCTGGAGCAGACATTTTGCCCAGTCATTATGTGGGTCACTTTCTTAATCTGCTCAGCCCAATTTTACCTCTTTTTCTGAGTGTGGTAACTTAACCCTGCTCTTTACTCTAAACCAATTCCAATGGAAAACTGTACAAATGATCCACCTCACTCCATTCAACTGACTTGTACTGAAAGGCCAATTCCCCTTTCAAGCCAATATAAATTTTCAGGTGAGCTGGTCTATGCAATGCAAGTCAGCTGAGTTTGGGTGGGAACTTATGCTATCAAGGAGACGCTGTGTAAATTTGAGGCTAGTCCCAATTTCTGAAATGTGTAACACAATGAAACCACAATGTTGGAAACTATACACTGGAGCAGGACATTATTGTTACAAGAGCAACTATTGGAAGCAGATCTAAAAAACCAGAAACTTCAAGCATCTATTGAGATTTGGGCGTCTCCAGCTGATACTGACATCATCTTAAAAAGAGGGAAATATGGCTTATGAATTGACCTGTAGATCAGGAAAAAACCAAAGAAACAACCTATGCAGAAGATAGAAGCAACCACTGTGCAGAAAAACTGTTAGGAAGAGGTCACTTATGGAAATAGCTGGGACAGGCTTAGTCCTAAGGCTTATTTGGATTATTCAGAGCCAGCAGCAAATGTCAATGATGGCTCCTTTCCTGAACAGGGTTGTGAACTTACAAATTTTGTAAATGCTCAGAACTTACAAATTTTGTAAATGCTCAGAACTTACGAATTTTGTAAATGCTGTCACCCCACCTGTACTTTCAAAGATGGCATCCTAAGTCATTTATAGAAGTATGGCTGAGGAAAACCAGCACTGCTGCAAGTACCTTGTGTTTAGCAGTTCAATTTCAGTGGTCTTCTCTTTTTCACACTTTGCGTATGCTTCTCTGTGCCTCTTTACTTCTTCTTCCAGATTCTGCTCTGCTGATGTTTCTTGATCTTTCAAAAGTTCTTCAAGTTCATGAACCCTATCAAAAACATGTCACTCATTTAAGCAATGATCCAGCAGGCATACATGGAAATAATAGGTTTGCAATGCATTTTTAATCCTATCTCCTAAGAAGTGCTGCTGTAGTCATGATGCTTACTCCCAAGAAAATGAAGTTAGGAACAGCCACGTAATCTGGAAACAAAAGGCAACTAACGGTCGTCTGAATACAGTGAATACTTAAGGCCTGACTCATTATCTCCACAAGTAGAGCGCCTCCCTATTCCAGATAACTTCATGGAATGAAATATTTGCAAACAATAAGCCACAATGTGCCTTTAAAATGCTGCATAAAAAGATGTGAACGAAAGATAAATAGCAAAACTGAAAAGAATGGCATAAGGCAGTCCGCCTCCTATTAAGCCCTCTCCACCATTTTTGATCAGACGAAGCTCTCCTTCCCAATCCTTGATGTGTAAACATCCATTCTTTTTAGAACTTGGTTTTGTAAAACCCAGTTTCGCTTTTATAGGGTTGGTAAATAGTAATTTCTCTTGTTTAATGTAATCCTGGAAATAATGTGACTTGAGTTCTGAAGCATCACGAAATTAGATTGTACCCATACATGGTTAAAAAAAAGTGGTTAAGAGGTGGTAGCTGGGCAGTTTTGCCACACGCTTATGTTCCCATGGAGCTAATCCGCAGAAAAGGCCAGAAAACAGCATTGTTCTGGACACATGGCAGCTTGTATTACTCTTCTATTAACCTAGAAATAGCAATTCAACCTCCCAGTGTTAATCTTGCCACAAGCTTGTGTTTACTTGAGAGTAATTTCTCCATGAGCACTGTGGGGGTAGTGAATCTTCCTTGCCCTTCCCCTTGACTGCAGCTCTTTCCAGCCATATAATTTAGTGACTAAATTAGTGGCTGGACCTAGATCTGTCTGGGATGGTTTAGGAAATCCTGCATTGAGCAGAGAGTTGGACTCGATGACCCTAGAGGTCCCTTCTGACTCTATGATTCTATGACTAACAGTGGTGGCAGTTAACAGAGGGGGAATAAGTACTGACATTGGGATAAAATTAGACTTTGGCTGTAGTAGAAGTTTTAGGCTGTGCTGGGTTATAAGTAAACTTTCCCCTTTTTCTTCCCTTTTCCCTTCAGACCTAGTCGGGAAGGTAAGACGACATTTTTTCTTATGGTGGATTTTAAGGTTGTTACTTGCCCTGAGACCTTTGGGTATTGGGCGGGATAGAAATATAAATAATAAATAAATAAAATAAATATGCTAATCAAACTCAGATATGCAGTTTCGATAGAGACTGTCATCCTGTCTCTTAAAATCAGTAGAAAAAGAACCATCTTAGCTGTCCCAGAAAAGGTTTCTAAAGGCTATGATATGCTGTGCCTAAAGAACTCGAATGTGGCACCTGTTGGTACACATCCAAGTGCCAAGTCCTTCAGAATTCACTGCAAAACATTATTGTGGTGAAACACAATGGCCATCTGTGATCTTAAGTACCTGTAGTTTGCTCTTCTTCCCCAAGTTGAAACCTGCGAAGTAGTTTTTTGATTCAAAACTATTTTTTCCTCAAAGGGAAGGAACAAAATGCTCTTTAAAAAAATTCTTCACCTGCAATTCATTCTATGCCTCTTGGCAACCATTTTGTAACTGATGCCCACAAGCCTACCTCAATTAAGGATCCCTACAAAGGTTTGATTAAAGACCAAATTAAATATAATGATCAGTGAGGGTCTAATTGCACATAAGTTTTAATCCACCTTTGATCCACCTTTAGAGTGAGAGTACACATCAGTAATGTGGCAGCCTTCCTTCGTTCCCTCCTACCTATTCACTTTGGGGCTAGATAATGTAGAAAGAAAATGGCTTGACACTTTGCTGAAATGTCCCCTCATTCTGAAGGTTGACTGAAGATGAATTAAAACTTAGGTGAAGCTGGGGCTCAAGTCATTAGAAACTATATTTTTAAAAAATTAATATGCAACATCAGCTAGTCCTAAAAAACCTGCCCAACACCAGAAGAAAGAACCTTCCAACATCAGTGAGATTAAGACACACATACAAACTCACCAAGAAGAACAACAGTAACAGTTGGCTTTTATACGCCACTTTTCTCACCCATTTAAGGGGACTCAAAGAGGCTGACAAAGTTTCCTGTCCTTCTCCTCACAACAGACACTCTTGTGAGGTAGGTGGGGCTGTCAGAGCTCAGAAAGAGCTGTGACTTGCCCAAGGTCATCCAGCTGGCTACCTGGAGGAGTGCGGAATCAAACCCTGACGACTACGAGATATGAGTTCAGCACTCTAACCACAAGACCAAATGAGGGAAATTTTCATGATCATGGATATGAAGGAGTTAAAACTTTGGCTACATAGCCTAAATGAGTGAATGCCCCCATTCCATATATCAGTGGAAAACTAACTTATCTTTCCTCGCCAATAGAATATTAATAATAAAAATACCCTAATCAACTGGTGTAGTATTTGTCCCAAGTATGAAACACAGGATAATGAAATTACCTCCTCTGCTTTCCTGGGGTTTTCATTATTGCTTTATCTTTGATCACTTAAAAAAAAAAAAAAGCAACAGGGCCAGGATACCGGATTACCTGTGAACTAGTTGCGTGTTCTCCTGTTTCAGTTTGCTCTTTAGGTCACCATTTGTCAAGCTATCATTTTCCAGTTCAGTCACTTTTTTCTCTAAATAAGTAACCTATAAAAATGAAAGCAGAAGTTTATCCCCAACAAATCTGTCAAAAATGTATATTTAGGGAAAGATCAGTACAGATTCTTCCAGGTTATGTTGCATAAATTTATATGAAAAATTTGACATTAACTGTATCTTCTCTCTAACATTAGCCTTCATGCTCTGTATAAATCATATTCAAGGAAATAGCACTAGCACATTTTATCTATTTTTATGCTGATTTTCTTGTGACCCAACCTGAGACAGTCAGGATAAGGTGGGACAGAAATATAATTAATTAATTGAATAAATGGATAAATGAATTCATTTCTGTTTATATGCTATGTTTCCACTAAACCAGTTCCAGAGGGTTTACAGTTACTATGATCGAACTGTATTACCCCTCTAGTGGCACAGAGTTTAAGAGCACTAGGCTACAACCCAGGACTTCCTTTGTTCAAATCCTTGCTTCCAGCTGTAGGAAGAACAGCCTCAGGCCCACACTCTTTCAAGACAAAATGATGCCTTTAGCAACCAGAAGTAACAGTTCCTTATAATGCAGGGACTTAAGACATGTCACATTTGCAACATACAAAATATAAAAGGCCCTTTCCACTCTTAGCTTTAGCAGACTAGATCAAATAGACCGGACCCCATTGGGAATGGCCTGTTTTGTTTCAGTCCCTGCACTGGCTTCAAAGCTCAAACCAGCTGTGGAGCTGACATAGGGACATCCACTGTGGTGGTGTGCCTTGTTGTGCCAGAGCAATGGGATCCATGGTTTATCAAAACACTGAGGTGTGCCACCCACAAGTCTCTGTTGTCCATTATATCATCTCCTGGTGTGTTTACTGGTAGATCTTTTAAAAAGAGCCATCATATCTGAGCCTCCTAGTCTACCCTATGCTCTATCCCATATAGACAGAGTATCAGCAGGGGGTGAGGCCTCCCTTAAATTGCACCAGCACGCAAAATTGAAGCTCCTAGTATGCTTTGTGGTCCAGTATATTGGCCAGTTCAGAATTGCCCCTAGTCCCATACAAACCTTAATGGGCAGAGTTCTTGGCCCCAATCTGAAAGCCTCAGACTAAAAATTCCTGGCAAGAACTCTTTGGTCCTCACTGACTTCTCCTCCCAAACACAAATTTCACACCTACAGAGTGAAATGCCAAAGCAGCATCCTTGGTGTGCTGTCAAAGTCTCAGGACAGGAATCCTTCAGAATATAAACTTTGAATGGGAAAAACAAGAGTGGGAAAACAATTTGAGTAAGGCAGAAAGAGGTACCATCGGTATGATGTATAAAGTATTACTTCAAATAGAAATGGAACATGACCAGGTTAAAGACTGTATGATTTTGTGGGCAAGGAATTTCGGGTATAATATCCAAATGGAGCAATGGGAAAAACTTTGGGTTAAAGACATTAAATTTACTGCTTGTGCAACATTGAAGGAGAATATCTACAAGATGATGTGCAGATGGTATCTCACGCCATATAAGCTTGGAAAAATGTATCATATGTCAACAAAATGTTGGAAATGTAAAAAGGCAGATGGTACTTTTTATCATATGTGGTGGACATGTGAGAAAGCAAAAAAATATTGGAAAATAATATGGCACTGGATGAGACAAATTTTGAATATCAATTTTGAGTCTAAACCAGAATTATTTTTATTGGGTATTGTTGATGATAGTTTAAGCAAAGTAAAGACTTTGATTTTGTATATGGTAACAGCTGCCAGACTGCTATATGCACAAAAATGGAAGCAAGAGGAACTACCTACAGAAGAAGAATGGATAATTAAATTGATGGAGATGGCAGAAATGGACAAACTAACGAACTTATTAAAAGATAAAACAGTGAACAAGTTTATAGAGGATTGGGGACTCTTTATACAATTTCTTCGGGGGTTGGGTATTCCAATGGAAGGCATTGGCCTCTAGGAGAAAAAGCAACAAGCAGATGTATGGAGCACAGTACAATGGACTAGAAGAAGAAGAATCTGGAGAATGGAGGAAGTCACATGGAAATTTATTAAAATTATTGTAATGGTATACAATTATGTATGGAAGTGTATTAATGAAAATAAATAAAAAATGGATTACAAAAAAAAAGGAATCCTTCAGACGTTGTTGCACTCCAACTTCCTCAACTGTCTCAGCACAATGAGCATCAGGGGTAATGGGAGATGCAGCCCAATCCTTTTTGTCCCAAGCTCTTTTCACTCACCTTTTCTGTAATATCATTATCACATGAATCTATGCTGTCTCTGAACAAATCTTCTGTGCTGCCGTTGCTGCTGCTGAAGTTGCTGTTGTGGAAGAGCTGCCTGCCAGGAAAACAAGAATTAAACTTTTGTAACTCTCTGCAATGTTCTCTACAACACAGAAGGATCTACCTTTTCTGTAGGAAAATGTGCACAACATCTCCCCAGAAAGGAGGGGGAAAAAACTGCCCAATTTCCTAAACTGCACCTGCCCAATAAAGGTTGCATTCACATACATTAAAAAAGCAGCTCAATAAGACCTTAAAGGAAGTTATACATGCCTGCTAACGGTCCTATTCCACTTGTAATCTGCATTTACTTATTCATTTCAAATATTTGTATCCTGCCCTTCACCCGAAGCTCCTAGGGTGGGTCACAGAGTATGACAAAACACAAAACACTAAAACATATTTAAAACATAACCAACCAACCATCCTGTCCCCCTACCTTTCACCCCGGCAGGCCTACTTTCAGAAGCGACTATGCACTAAAGGCCCCATCAAAGAAGTGGGTTTTAACTAAGTGCCAGAAATCATATGTTAGAACCTGACAAACCTTCACTGGAGGACAATTTCAAAACTAGAGGGCCACCACACAGCAGGCCCTCTCACATGCTGCAACCTCTTGCACCGCTAGGGGTAGCAGAACTATATGAAGCCTTCACTTTCTGATCTTAAAGCATAGGCCGGTATCTTCTCGTTCTTTGGAAATCTATTTTTCTGGCTTTTCATGTGGATTAGAAGTAGGGCTTACACTAGTGTGTGGCAGCTACCACTTCTAAGGCACACTTGAGCTGCCTTTTTTCTTTAAACTGCAACCTTAGAAGTAACGACTGTGATTTAAAGAACTTTCAGTGATCTTCCCCACTCCCATTATTTCATCATATTTATCTCTTTCTTTGTTTAGGTGTGCTAACAGCATTTTTGATAAGCTGTGTTTTGTTTTTTAAAATTAAAAACATATACTTTTTCTCTCTTTTGGCAGATCTTTAAAGAAAACAGCATCAATCAGTGTCCTTACCTTCCAAATGCTGTACTAGTTATTTTTCGATTTGGGCTAGAAAAGACAAAAAGAAATGACATTGATTAGCTAATTTTAAACTACAATTTCTGTGTTATGATTGCATACCAATATCTCTGACCACTAAGGCTGCAATCCTAAGAATGCTTACAGGGAAATGTATCCCACTGAGTTCATGTGTTTTTGAGTCAGCATGCTTGCTATGAAAGTAGCTGGTTACGCCAAATTCATTTTCATTTAAAAAGCAATTGCTGCTGCTGCTGCTAGAATCAGCATGGGCTGCTGACAGAGCAGTTTTTAAAGTGGGAAGCTGAAAATTCTTATGAGATCCTGGAAATCTAGAAACTTCCAAACACAGTGAAAGTGAATAACAACAGAAAATCCAGTTAGTTTTCTTCAGAAATATACAAGTATTGGTGAACAGAAATTTGTGAAACAAAGACTCTTAACACTTCACAGTCCACTTTTTTGTGTTTGTTTGCATATCACCATCATAATCCTCCTTCAAAACCTTAGCAGTATATAGAATACATCTGCAAGCTCCATTTTATCTTTTGTCCCTTTCTGATTTTAAACTCATGAAGAAAGGGAGACCTCCTGTTGCAACATACTAATTTTCAGAACTGCACCTTTTCTCTGTATATGTTTCACCACCAGGCTACGTAAGTGTCACCTGGGCAAATTTTGTTCTTGATTGGTGGTAAGATATATAGCAGCCAGTCTTCTTGGCTCCTTGACATGTCTTCTTTAATAATGATGTTTCCTGAGGCAATACCTTCTTCCTGGTAGTACCTTTACCTTGGCAGTAGTTCCTTTTTGAGTTGATGTTCAACTCAACGGGATGTCATCACCAAAGAAAAGTTCTTAGCAGAGAAGTCATTCAGCAATCACATAGAAGGAAAGCAAAAGAATGGTTGCTATATATCCCAGGAAGAAGACATAGCTCAGAGGATGCTGTGATGCTATGATGGATGCAGCACTCTTTTTCAGATGTTCAGTACTTTAGCAGTAGGCCTATTATGAGATGCCATATACTCAGTCTGTGCATGAGTACATGACATGTCTTCCCACTGGAATTTGGCTGACCCTCCCAAGAACAGGTTGCTGGACTATATACACTTTTGGTCCAAACTAACTGCACTCTTCTTATCTCTGTAACAGGACAGCAAATTGGTTGTGTCTGCTCCAATCCCAACATATTAAAAATACAGTATAGGCTTTTCCTCACTAAGAGAGAGAATGCCATACACAAGGACAGCACAGAGCAATTCATTCAACCGGGAAGTACGGACAAAATATCTCTGGGTACTATTGCAAATTTGACACAACATAGATAAACACAGTGAAATGTCTTCTGGCTGTTATTAAAAGCAAAGGAAGCATTCCACGTAGAAAAAGGTGAAATCTCACATAAACCATGTAGCTGAACAGAACGTACTTGCAAATTTTAAGGTGGCAGACCTTTACTGATTTAATCACTAACAGATCATGTGTAGCTCTAGCTGATTAAACTGAGGGACCAACCGCGAACTACCTAAATTACAATTTAAAGTTACTCTTTTCCTTTTATTTTTTTCTTGAAGCTCTTTTCGAGTGAAAGCCAAAGGAAGAAAAGAGCTTCAAGAAATAAACATGAACAGCCTTTTTTATGGTCTCTACTGTACACACTTTAAAAAATTTCCTTTGTCCCTGTCTTGTATCTCTGCAAACCTGCAGACTTGAGTTTACCTTATCTTGCAATGTATGCCCATCTCAAAAGGCTGCCAATAATGTGATTTCTTTAAATGCATACTATCAGCTCACAGCTAAACGAGTTAGTTTCTAATGTAATCCTTGATACCTCTGCTCAAGCTCCACTAAATTTCAGGGCCCCTGCTCTCAGATATAGCATATAGGACGCTGCTGTGACAAAAGTATTTATTCAGCTGACATCTATAATGATATTACACCAACAGTCAGCCTTACTAAAAACAATAATCTACCCCCTAAAAATATAGGGATGATTGAACTAACCCTTTCCCTGATAATACACATTTCTATGGGTCCAGTTGAGACTTTAGTGTGCTTACCTGTTTGCTTTCAAGTTTTTCAGTCTGGCTTCCAAGTCATTAAGTAGGTTGATTTTTTTGCAGCACTGTGTACAGTAGACATCCAACAGCTCACTATTATAAACATGCCTCATTTTTCTTGGAGTCTGACCAGCGCTATTGGAAGGAAGACAAAGAGGCATTCACTAGGTGCTGTATGCAGCATGTCAAAATCAAGTTTCTTTCCCCCTAACAGAGACAAGAGTGCTGCTGTTATCGCAATATTTTCAACAGTAAGGCTCCAGTAGGCCACTGCCTTTTAATATCAGCACTAGAACAAACTCCCTTTCTACATTTCCCTGACCCCAGGAGCACAAGTCTTCAAAGTTTTATAGTGCTGTATCTAATCTATATGCGGTTTGGTTAAACTTTATCTTTCTGATCTAGACTAATAACAAGGGTAATCTGTAGACACAATTATTACTGGTGTATATTGGTTAATTAAACCTCTAATTTTGTATCTAATTAGGACTTATTTCTTGGCATATATCTAAAACATATTGCCATAAACAAAGAAAGACGTGTCCACATATACTTAGGGATTGCCAGTTAAACTGACTCACAATGGCTAGGATATATACACCAAAAAAGAAAAGAAAAAAGGAAGATAGCCACTGGTCCATTATTCCTTAAACATTGATAGTTTTGTACGCTAAATTATATCCAAAACTGACAGCTCTCATGGCTGTCAGGAAGGACTGATTCTGGATTCTATATTAATGTCGAATTTGCTGAAAAGTCAGCCAAAGCTTCATCTGGTTTTAGCACAGTGGGCTGCCAGTTGTAGAACTACAACTCCCATTATCTGCAGCCACCATAACCAATGGATAGGGTTGATGGGAGTTGTAGTTCACCATCATCTAGGAATCATTACTCTAATGCGGTGATGGCCAACCTATGACATGCGTGTCACAGGTGACACGCCAAGCCCTTTTGGGTGACACACATGGTCACCCTGGCACCTGGACATTTAGGGCTTGCTTGTTCTTGAAGTGTATGAAATATCAACTTTCAATTGAAGATTTAGCAACAAAAGTCACTAATGTAAAGAATTATTTGTTTTTGCTTTTAATCAAATACACATATCAAAAATATAACGTTTTTACTAGAGCTATAAATATCACAAAATTATAGATATTTCTAGATGTGACACAGCACCCAAGTTAAGCTAGGTTTTCTTGCAAATTTTGACACACCGAGCTCAAAAGGTTCGCCATCACTGTCTAATGGAACTCTACAGGACTCTGTTTCATTCTTTCCCCAAGCTGAAGCAAACCAGATGATGCCAGACTCCAGCTGATCACTAAGATGGCCAATGATTATGAAGAGAAGCTTAAAAAACAGGCAGGAAATACAGTGGCCGGGTGATATAAATTAAGAGCCCATCTTCACAGAAATTTGGAATAAAAAGGCACTTTGTTTCAACTTCCAAACGTTCTGATCTGAGTGTGAAATATTTTTGTTATAGAAGCTGTGCCCAAAAACACCTGGTGAGCACAAGATTGGGAAGTATGCTCATGAGTTTCCTAGCTATATGATTTTCCTCATATTTAAACAATGCAAACACTGTGTTTGAATACTATTTTGCTATTCAAAACCTCCAACTTGCTTTTTCTAATCAGGTCTTCTTTAATCTCAGTGGTATGAAAAATGCTGGTATTACACAAAAATACATCCAAGCATCAACCTGCTGTGTCTATACTAAATTAAAAAACCCACAAAAATATAAAATCTATGAAAAAAGAAAAAAGGAGCTTGCTGATTATGTGCATAAAAAACTATGTTCAAACTCCAATGAAATTCATTTTGTAGGCAAGCCCCTGAAGTGCATCTGTTTAGAGAAGGTTAATACTCTTTTGAAATGATGCAAGTAGCCAACCTGGAAGAGACAGATGAGCCAAGGTCTGAGTAGGCATTCGTTCTGCTTTCATCATCAGGACAAGGGCTACTAGGAGTGAAGTCTACATCATCTCCTTCTCCGTAGTCTTCAAACTGTTCTTCATTACTGATTAAGGAGGCAGTGGAATAGGTGGAAAGGTCAGATGCCGCGGAAGGGTTGAGAGGACTTGACCTCAGGGTTGAAAAAAGAAAATCAGAATGCTAACACAACACCTTCCACCTTCGAAACTACAATGTGGTTTCAAACTTTGGCTCATATTCACTGCCTACTGTAAGAAGACTGGATTATGTGCCTCATAAACAGTGTGAACAATACCCCAGAAGTGCATTACATTTATGAAGCAAGCTGCTAAAATCAAAGATGGATAGTGTATGGCTTTGTAAACATGCTGAACTACAACTCCCATTGGTCAGTGCTCCTCAGGTAGTTCAGCTAGAAACCTCCCTACTCACAGACTGAGGCATCCTATAGAAACACACAATGTGTGTAATTGCATTTGTTATGTAGGGAGGAAGAACTAGCGCTCCAGATTTTGTGGGACTTGAAGGTCACATGTTACTTACCTTTCTACAGTCTTTTATATGCCAAGGCCTGCAAGATCTGTTTCTCACAGAAAACTAATAGATGCTGGACTCTGAGTTACAATCACCACAGTTTAAAAAGTTATATGATTACATTCATAAGTTATACTGAGACCCTACCCTCCTTCAACTGCTACTAAAGGATTGTAACTCATCTTTCCTGAGGGGAATGGAGAAAGACAGCCATTTGAGAAGCAATTCTAACTAACTCCTAGGATGATCCCTGCCTGCCTCTTCCAACTTCCACTTAATGGTTCTGTAATGCCTGGTGTGCGGAGAGCAGGAAATAAAAATACTTTCCTGTTTCTTTTCCCTTCCTACTCCTCTCTCTTCATATATTGTGTTCATTTAGAGTGTATATCTGAAGGCAGGGGTCTGTGTATACCACTCTGAGAGTCTTTTTGAAGCTAAGAGGTGGGATGAAAATATGATAAATAGTATTGCAGAAATCAGGTTGACTCTATACTGGATTAGTCAGGCTTCATAATTATTTGTCATTATATAAGACATAAATGCAACTTACCCAAAAGCATTATTTAACATGTTTGATTAGACTAGTTCTTTGGGGGCAAAGATCCTTCTCTTGGATCTCTCAATGGTTTTTGATACCATTTACCATGGAATCCTTCTGGAAAGCTACAGAGTTTGGGATCTAGAGACAACATATTGTGATACCAGAGACTAATGGTGGGAGATTACTGCTCCTAAGGAATCCATCGTGTCCCCCATGCTCTTTCACAATTATATGAAGTCACTGGATGAGGTCATCACAAGATCTGTGTTCAGGTTTCCTCAATGTGTAGATGATATTTCTACCTCTCTGTACCATATGAATCAGAAGGGATGGTTCAAGTGCTTGACAGGTGTTTGGAGAAAGTCATGGGATGGATGGGAACATGTAAAAGGAAACTGAATCCAGACAAGGTAGAGGTGCAGTATGTCACAAGGTCTCAGGACCTGGGCTACTTACTTCTGCACACTCTGCATTTATCCATGCCATGCAGGTATAGTCTTGGTCTAGATTCAGTGATCCAGGCCAACACTGGAGCAGCAGCCCACAGTGCATGCCACAGGTTGTCTGCATGGCGATGGCCTTGATCCAACTCCAGAGGCCAGATTCTGGTCTTGGAAGGTGCTAGCCAGGGCTTCTTCACTGACTGCCCCAAAACAGCTCCTTATGAGGCAGTTTCTGGGATTTAAGTGAAATGACATTGGGCTCCACACACTAGTACACTATCCAAGTCACCTCCACAGCTGCTTTCCCCCTCCCTCTGCAGCCAGTGGGGAAAGAGAAAGAAATTATCATTGGGCTGACAATTAGAAGTCCTGGGTGCCTAACGGGAATTTTGGGCGATACTAAGATGGCTAGGATTAGCACAGGAGAGGGCCTTCAGCAGACCTCTTCTCTGTGCTATTAGAACAGCCTGTTGGTGCTCTCAGATGTTGAAAGCTGCTATTATCAGTGCCACTGCGCTTCTTGAGCTGTGACAGCTGCCAGAATTTCCAGCTGGTGGGTTGTGAAAGCTGGAATTGCTGTAAAGACGCAAAGTCACCAGAATGGACAACATGCTACCACGAGTACAGTAAGCTGAAAGTGGTGACAGCATTTTTAGCTGTGTAGTAGCATTATCTGCATGCTGTAGAAAGGGTAGTTCATTATATTACTGCTGTTTGTTTTTGATTTTGCTCAGTCCTGCCTAGTTTCTTTGCTAAGGGTGTATACCTTGTCTCGGTGGAGTTCCAAATAGAGTATTCTGGCAAGCAGGTTATGCCAGCTTGAAAATCAGTTCTTTTCTGACTGATGGACTACCACAGCCTTTAGCCATAATGATCAACAGATTGGGGGTATTCCCATCCATGAAAAAGGAAGTTTTCTGAATGCTAGACTGTACTGGACCAGTTACCTTTGCAAATCCACAAGAAGGCAAAGAGCACAGGAGAAGGCAGTTGAAGCTTTAAAGACGCATTGGAACATTTTAAACTTACTCGGAAGTTTTACTCACTTGTCTCCAGGCAGGAAAAGGCCACCCAGCACTCCATCCTTCTCTTCACTCCTACACACATCTGATGCCTCTGAGCTGTGAGCACTTTCAATGGCACTGTCCATATCAGACTCATGATGGACTTCCTGATGGGCCAAGGTCATGTTGTCTTCATCGGGAAAGAGATCTGTCTCACTATATCCACTTTCGTTGTCCAAAAAGCCACTGTCTTGAATTTCAGGACCCTGGAAGGAAAAAGAAGAGAGAGAAAAGCATTATGATTTTTTTTTGAACTATTAATGGCTTTCTGTGAGGCATTGAAGTTACATTCAATTTCTGATTTATTAAAAATTTGTGTCTTCAGACCTGCACAAAGAAATTTCAGCACCTTAAATTCAGCTTTACATCAGAAAACCAACTTTTTTTTTACAAACATGTGGATAGCCTTACATTCCATTTACCTACTGTACTGTCATAAGAGTTTGTCTTGTAAAACCTGCCCCTGGTAAGATAAAGCAAGAAAAAATGGCTTTGCTTTTAACAAAGCATGGAACGTTATTTACACTTGTACATTTCTGTTGCATGTTTTTATGTATCTGATCCAGAAGGAAATTATTAGTACTGTATAAGAAACCACTTAAATTAAAACAAAAACAAAAAACAGTCCTTATAAATGGATGATGAAAATGAATTTTGAAGCAAATTATAAGACAAGGATCTGGTGGAGATGTGTGAAATGAGAGTTGTCCATGTTCCTGTATATTGAGCTTATTGCCATCATCAGAAGCTTGGGACCTGGACCAGATTAAAATTAGAACATGGAGTTCTGGAACCTTATACTTTGCTTCACCAGTATTGGAAGGAAAGGCGTTAGCCCAGAGCACTGATGCTTCTGTTTTCTGCACAAGCCTGCAAAGTCCTCCTGCTAGCTCTAGTATGTGTGAGTTCTTTTGCCTTGAATCACTGGGAAAAAACCCCGTCCCTGAGCAACAAAAGCCTTCAAGGAAGATATATCTTCTTTGGTTCCTGAAGTCAGCTGCTTCCCCTTTTCATTTTCCTCCTTCCCAATCCACATTTAGTTAATTTTCTTTCTCCTGCTTTTATAGCCTTAAAAACTCTTCCCTCCCCTCCCCTCTCCTCCCTCTATCCTTTTAAGATTCCCTCTAGTTAAGAAAAGTGTTACCAAGTATCTCTCTCTCTGCTAATACTTACAAGCTAAGCTGCTACCTACCATTTGACTAATTTGCCCCAGTTTGAGTGTTTTAACTGCTGTTTGCTTTGTGATAAAAGTTAATTCTCATGTGCTTTTTATTTTCTATCTATCTATCTATCTGTCTATCTGTCTATCTGTCTATCTGTCTATCTGTCTATCTATCTATCTATCTATCTATCTATCTATCTATCTATCTATCTATCTATCTATCTCACCCTATATCTAAAGGTCTCAGGGTGGATAACAACCTTTAAAATCCACCATATCAAACAAAATAATATATATTAAAACAATAAAAAAATCACAGCATTTATGTAAAGGAACTCTGTACTAAGATCAGCCAAATGCTTCCCTGTGGGGGTGCAATTTGGCTATCTCAGCTAAAGCAACAGTTGCTAAGCTGATATTGCTATGCTAAATTACTAGGCCAAAGGATACGTCCTGGGTCACTGTAACTTTCCTAATATGTCTCTCAAGGAAGTCATAACATCTACAGTACATGTAAACAATGTGCAGCATCCAAAGATGCTGACACGAGATGTCCACATGCCCAGAGACAGGCTTCTATTGGTCCTTACAATAACACCATATATGGCATTTCCTATGTAGCACTATCCTTGCATTTAGGCTGTTATAACTGGGTATATACTGGTTCAGTCCAGTTCTCTTCTTGTAACCAAATATGGGTTTCCTGAGAAGTACTTTTCCATTGTTCAGAGAAACTGTATAAAAAGCCTTGTCATGTGTTAATAAAGAAGGCTTACTACTTTCACTTGGCAACCATCCTGCGTGTGAGTCCTAACTCGTTACTACACTTCCCCTCCCTTGGGATTGGTACTTTACTGTTATAAGTTAAACCAAATTCATAGCCTTAAGATCCTGCATGTGTGTAGTAACAGTACTTGACACCTGTGAAGAGCAGTTCCTGTAATAATGCAGCATGAACCCTGAGTAGATCCCCAAACTCTCTAAATTTTGTAAGGTGGTTTTAATTATTTTAATGCAAATTTAATATTAATTTTGCTACTTCTCTTTACCATGGAAACAACAACAAATGCAGAGTTTATCATATGTTATTTCCAGTTTAACTATGCTGTCTGAAAGCAGAGCAGACCCTGCTAAACTAAAGCAAAAATCAAGTTCACTGAAACTAAATCTTCAGCTGTTACATACCTTAGCTGTGTAGCTTTGGCTCCAATATTAAAGCAGGAAAAGTTTGACAATGCAATACTAAATTATCAGTAGTACTACAGCATTGCCATTTTCTGGTTATAGAACCACCACTGGATCCAGACCTATCCAGGTTGGGACTGCTGCTGAAGGAATGAGTACCTCTGAATTGGTGTGCAGTTTTATAGGTATCAGTTTTCCAGTGGCACTGCTAGATCATCTAGGGTTGGCTTTTACCAACTAGGTCCAAGCATATCCCCACTGGCTTCCTGGGCACAAAAGATTGGCACAGATTTTGTACTGAAGTAAAGAGACCTATTTATCTCCAGTTCACCAGATCTCCTATGGAAAGATGACCTGTGCAAGATGTATTTTGTTATAAATTTCATTCAGCTTGACAGATCTGTAATTAGGCCTGAACTGTAAAACTCTTTTTGATGTTGAGGGGAGACTAGGGAGGTAGCATACTCACATTAACTGCAAATGAGCAAGGGTTAGACGCCGAGGGCTGTACGGGAGAGCACCTAACAGCCGTGGCACTATTTGGCTTCCCTACCTTACTTGTGAGTAGAAACATGAGGCAGCAAACTTACCTGCTTCTATTCTCCTCATTGTTGCCAATATAGGCCACTTTGGTGGAGTGGAGAAAGCAGGTAAGTTCCCCACTTTGCTCTTCTACTTGCAAGTAAGGTAGAGGAACTAAATAAAAGAGAGTCAGGGCTGTTAAGGAAAGCATTTAATAGTTCTTGGCCTCTAATTTCTGTTCATGTATGATGGAAAGAGTAAAACACATACCTGGAGGAGATTGCTTAGTGCATGATTCCATTTCATGGCTTGGCAACCTTATATCAATTTATTCACAAGTAAGCCTTGTTATGTTCCCTATGTGTTCCCAGATAAGTAGGTAAGACACAACTGTAACTAGCACTCATTTAATATCTTGTTAAATTTCCCAAAGATAACAGAGTATTCTGTAATTTTAGATTTCCATAATGCCCGTTTTTGAACTAGTGATTTTTTAAATTCCAAAATGTACTGTTAACAAATGCCAGAAACACAAGTTCTTATCTACTAAATCCTTATCTATCCTTACCCTGAAGTGCTGTCTACAAAACCACCCATGGGAGTTGGGCACTGCAAATACAAGACTAAGCAAAATAGGATGGGGGAAGAACCAAACTTTCATGCAGACATTAAGCTTTATAGATTTATAGGGGGGAAAATCAACAGATAAAATACTGAGCATATGTATTACAGGACAATTCCTCCATTTGAGCTCATATAGTATGTTACTGTTTCTTTTGTCAGGTACAATCAAGTTGTATTACACATCTCGTGGAAATATGGACAAAAACTCATCACTTTGATTTTTTTTGTGGGGGGGGGTACGGTAGTTCTTAGGTAGTTCTTCCATGAGATTTTATAATGTACATTTTAGATGATTACGTTGAATGACAAGAGTATGCCTGATCTGTTTCATCAGTAAATTAAGCTTTATATAGACAAAGTGATTCAACAGAGTGGCATTACTGCAAGATCTGTGTTTCCCAACAAGTTCAATAGTATGGTTAAAGTCATTACAAAACTGTAGCTTGTATGCACTTGCTGATGATGAAAAAATATTTTTATATCAGTTTACATATTGAGATTCCTCTGCCCAACAAAAAAGGAAAGAATGAGAAACAAAAGAACCAATCAACCCTAACCCTTGAACTCCTATGTGAATTAAAATACATTCATGTTCCAATAAAAAACACTTCAAACAATGAAAAATAGTAGGCAAGAAGAGTCTAAGAGGATCTCCATCTATTCTTTCTTGGGAAGTACAACCCTATCTACAGCAAAGTAAGTTCTCATCTCGCAAAAAATGGGAACTACCCACCCACATGGCCCCCATCTTGACAGGATAATTTTCCATTTTAGTTCTTATACAGTCCATCACTTCATTTAAGCATTAATTTAGGGCATCCACATGGCATCCAGTAAGCGATGAACCATCTTGCCTGAAGGGAGTGGAAAAGAGACAGCGGGCCAGACTGCTCTGCTATCTTGCTCCCAGTGGTGATCCCTCCCTCCTCCAACTGCCACCAGAATGTTATGAACCATTTGTCCCAAGGGAGTGGAGAAGAAACACCAGGTGGAGTTGCTCTGCCATCTTGCTTGCAGCGCTAGCCCTTCCCTTCTCCAACTGCCACCAGAAAGCGGTGAACCATCTTGTCTGAGGGGAGTGGAGAAGACTGGTCCACAGCTTTAAGTTAAAGTATTTCAGGATCTGCTGTGTTTATCATTTACAGTTTGAAATGTTACTTGATCAAATTCAAGTTCAAGAATATCTGGATAATGTTATTTTCTTCATTACATCACCAATGAAATAAAAAAAATGACAGATTGGACAGGACAGGACACTGATACATCCACTTTTCATATTTTTAAAGAGATGGACAGGACTGTGAATTCCTCTTTCCACGCAAGTGTCAAAATTAGCCATGAATCAAGTAAAACATTCTTAATGTGGAATCTTGACAGTGGTCCTATAGATTTAAATTTTTTCAGTTGATAGCTGATAGCTGTGTAACCCCAGAAAAACATGTACATGCTGCTAGATCTTGAGTAATCTACTTCTCAGTCTAAGCACCTCTATCGCAATATGGAGATAATGCTATCAGCCTTTTTTTTCTGTTGTTGCAATAGTTACTGGAATTGCAAAATGTTTCAATAAAATGTTACCATCAAGCTTACAGAGCTTTCAAGTCAGCAAGTTTTTCTAGAAGTCAAGCTTCAGAGATAGACATAAGCATGCCAGGGGAAAGAGGGGGCTTATTTATAGTTAGTTATTCCAACCTCTTTTGCCACATAATAACCCTTACGATGATACTTTTTTAAACACTACAAAAACAAAAGCAACTCCCTCAGACCTAAATGCTTCTTATCTATAAACATTTTGTCTCATGAGGAGATCAACTTAATGGCACAACCTACTTAGGTTCAGTGTTAGCTGCTTACCTAAAAGAAATGAAAATGAAATGAAAAAAAAAGCATTTCTTTCCTCTACTGTATCATTTGGGCAACACATGCTATAAAAGTTAACAAAGTAAAATGGTGATAACTCTCACACGTGAAACGTGAGGTTAAACGATCTGATAAGGCCATACTGAACCCAGGGAGTATGTTTATTTCACCAGAAATAATTTCAAGTAGTCTAAAATAACTCTGTCTCTAGGGTGCAGGGTGCTTATTAAAACTTGTCAGAAGCTAATAAGATTTCCATTTCAATTTATTTCAGAATAGATATTTTTAGGTCAGTTTAGAACATACTGTACAGTTTATGTACAGTATGCCCAACCCTCTGTAGCATTTTGACATAACTGAAGGCCATTACCACTTATGAGCAAACTCTACTAAAACTATTTCACAATTCCGGGTTGAAATACATATAGGGTGTTTTTCTACTGTCACTAGAAGTACCCATTAAGTACCCATTAATGGGTACATTAATGCCATTAATGGGTACTTAATGGGTACTTCTAGTGACAGTGGGAAAACACCCATAGTTCAACTTACATTAGATCACACTGTTAAGTGAATCTCACAAGTATGAATGGCTAGACTATAAATTGACCCCCAAAGTGATACTTTGCCTCCAGGAGCATATCAATTATGAGCTGCCCTGAAAAGCGCTCTTATGTGGTTAGGGGTCTAGTCAGTTCTAATATTAACAGCTAGACTGACATTATTCAGAGAATAAATACAAACTGCATCCTGACGTCACTTATTCCATTATATTTGGATATTCCTGAATAAAGCATGGATATTCCAGAATATCCCAATATAGGAGAATAACTAAGTGACATCCAGATGCAGCCATAAGAAGTTGAGAAGACATGCTGAGCACTAAATTATGTCAAGCTTAACAGAGGTGCTCAAGATTTTATCAGGCTACATTACACAAACGTTCCTGAGGCTATAGGAGGTGATGGAGGGTTCATCTTACCTTGGCGGGGAGAAGAACGGAAAAGAGGCAGCAGGCTGAAGCACTGGCCCCTTCCTCACAACTGCCACCATGCAGGTTCTAAGAACCACCAACCCTGAGCAGAGCACTGATGGCACTTTACCGACAACACCAACTGCCCTATAAAAAGGCTTTCCCTCCTTTCGGCTCACCATTCCCCTCTTCTTGTGTGTCATAACTATCAGATAGTTTGAAGGCAGAGATCTGTCTCACATTCTTAACATTTTGTAAGTAGCTCTAAGAGCTTTTTAAAGGTTAAAGGCCTCCTGAACACTGGATGAACATTGTGTGTGCACTTTTTCCCAGAAGTCCAGGAAACAAAGGTGCCACCCTACACATACCTTTGGTTGCTGAGGTCCATTCCACACTAGCTGAGGGTTGGGATAAAAATAAGCACCATGTTTTCTGCCATAAAAGACACATAAAGACACAGCTATAACTTGCAAAGGAGTATTTAGGGCAGTGATGGCCAACCTATGGCACGCGTCTCATAGGTGACACGCCAAGCCCTTTTGGGCGACACACATGGTCACCCTGGCCCCTGGGTATGTAGTGCTTGCTTGTTCTTGAAGTGTATGAAGTACCAACTTTCAATTGAAGATTTAGCAACAAAAGTCACTAATGTAAAGAATTATTTGTTTTTGCTTTTAATAAAATACATATATAAAAAATACAACTTTTTTACTAGAGCTACAAATATCACAGAATTATGGATATTTCTAGATGTGACACAGCACCCTCGTTAAGCTAGGTTTCTTGCAAATTTTGACACACCGAGCTCAAAAGGTTCGCCATCACTGATTTAGGGGAAAATAACCATTTAAGCAAACCTTGAAACCATAAATGGGGGCAACAACACACAGGGGAACTGTGATGCCCAAGCCTCTTCCTACTGCCTTATTCACCATCCATACACTGAATAATGAACTGGACACTGTGGGAAAAGGGCTTCTTGAGGTGGCAGACATGCAAGTAGAAGGCAAAAGGAGAGCATATGAAAAGGAGACTCTTAACTGAGGGGGGTTATGTGCTTTTTTTCTGGTGCTATGAAGAAAAGTCAAAACAAAACTAGTCTGGAAGCTGGAACTTGGCCAAGAACTGCACGAATGTTTGCATTTCTGCTACCTGTCATTTTAACTGGTAAGTGAAGCAAGTGCCAAACTGTTGAACATGCAACATTTCATTCAAAACTCCTTTTAAAAACTGGATTAGGTTTGCTGCAAATTTATTTTGAATGTCCTAAGGATAGATCAGTTTAAAAAAGGACACCTTCAAAAAAAACCCACCCCCTACTTAAATCAGAATTACTAAAAAGGGAGCTTGATAAAATATCAGAATCATTTTGGTGTCTAAGGAAAACAAAAGGGTACACTAAATATCCAAATACTGTATGTGTATATCTGCTTATATGTTATAGTATTTCTCCTAAGCCAGGGAAAGGTCATAACAACATATCAGGTACATAGTGCAGTTCCTGGTTATTTCCAGCTGCGAGGACAGGCAACAGGTGATGGAAAATGTTCTCGCCAGAGATCCTAAAAAGTTATTTGCTTGGTACTAGTTGAACAGTAATGGACCTTAAGCAGAATCTAATAAATCATCATTTTTCTATAGTCTTAATACTGCTCCGTCCAGGATTCGTCCTGTTTCTTTTGCTTCCCCTTATTTTTGGAACCTACTGCCCCACCCCCCTTTGCGTGCCATCTCCTCTTTATCATCCTTTAAATCTGAATTGA
>MTQE01002208.1:21405400-21430626 GCA_014337955.1 Aspidoscelis marmoratus | reverse complement strand
GTAAAGCGCTGAGTACATGGACAGCGCTGTAGAAATAAACTAATAATAATGATAATGATAATGATAATAATAATAATAGTAATAAATCTCAAAACTCAATTAAATGCTAAACATTTCACATTATATAGTAGGCTATTCCAAATACAAATTGGTCTCAATTTTGAACTTACAATTTCCTGATCTGTGATACTTTTCCTTCATGTTTCCACATCTATAGTAATCTCTCTCCTTAGCCAATTAAGAACGTGAGAGGGGCCCTGCTGGATCAGGCCACAGCCCATTTAGCCCAGCATTCTGTCTCACACAGCAGCCCATCAATTGCTTCTTAGCATTTTCAAACAGAAGACAAAGACAAAACCTTCACCTGCTCTCAGTTCCCTGCAAATGACCTTTAGAGGTATCCTTCCTTTCTCTCCAACCTGGAAGTGGTACCTAGACATCCATTCTAGTAGCCAATGATACACCTGTTCTCCATGAATTAAGAGAAACCGTGCTGGATCAGGCCACATGCTATCTAGTCCAGCATCGCATCTCACATAGGGGCCCAGCAATTGCTTCTGGACATCCCAAGAAGATGACAAAGGAAAACCATCACCTCCTCTCACCTCACCTCCCTACAAATTTGAATCAACTGGAAAGAAACCTAGATACATATACTGCACCTATAAAGTCTTGACAACTGTCTTCCAACTTTGGGTTTGTCATCTAAATGTAAGGGCAATGTTTTTTATAATGATGGTCCTTCAGGTGTATAAACATATAAAAAAACTGTCCTGCTGATCTAATCTGCCATACAGTGTTAAATGTTTCACTCCCAATTCTAGAACTTCAAATCTCAAAAATATTTCCCCTAACTTACAAATTAACAAGCAATATCTAAACCAGGTTCCCCAAAACCTTATGGTGTTAAGACATCACTTTTGAATTTCAGCAAATTCTCACACGGACCCCAAACTGTCTAACAGAAAGGAATTTAATCCTTTGCATTCATATATTCCTTTTCATTGTACATTACATTTGCTACATAATATGATTTAAAATGTGAAATTACATTATTATACCTGACACTGAAATTATTTTACTCATAGAAAGTTTTTCAAATAACATTTATATCAAAGATTAGATGCTTCCTCTCCCCATGGCCTCATTTTATTTTTATTTTTATTTACATTTATATGCCGCCCCATACCCAAGGGTCTCTGGGCAGCTCACAACATTTAAAAACAGACAGTTAAAAAATTATATCAACTCTAAAACCAGAAACAAGTTTTAAAAAGCAGCTTTAAAAAATTACAAAGATAGTTAAAAACAGTGATATTCAGTGGGGGAACTGTGGGGGAAGTTTAACCAAAGACCTGCGTAAAGAGGAACGTTTTAACTGCCTTTCTAAATAGGAGCAAGGAAGGGGCCTGACGCACCCCAAGGGGAAGACCATTCCATAGCCTGGGGCCACTACCGAGAAGGCCCTCTCCCGGGTGCCCACCCGCCTAGCTACTGAAGGCGGAGGGATCACCAGAAGGGCCCCCCCTCCAGATCTTAAAACATGGGCAGGTCAATATGGGAGAAGGCGTTCCTTTTGATATCTGGGGCCCAACTCATTTAGGGCCTTATAAGTCAAAGTTAGCACCTTGAATTGGGCTCGATAGTAAATTGGCAGCCAGTGCAGTTCTTTTAAAACCGGCGTAATATGTGTCCGGCTAGATGTTCCTGTCAGCACTCTAGCAGCTGCATTTTGCACCAGCTGCAACTTCTGAACCGTCTTCAAAGGAAGCCCCATGTAGAGCGCGTTACAGTAGTCCAACCTGGAGGTTACCAGAGCATGGATAACTGTGGCCAGGTCATCTCTGCCCAGAAAAGGTTTCAGTTGACGTACCAGCCGTAGTTGGGAGTAGGCACTCCTGGCCACGGCCTCCACATGAGCTTCAAGTGTTAGTGCAGAGTCCAGGAGTACCCCTAAGTTACGCACCTGTCCCTTCCCGGATATTATAACCCCATCAAGGACAGGGTATCTCCCAACTACCTGGACCCGAGAGCCTGTAACACACAGCACCTCTGTCTTGTCTGGATTCAGTTTCATGTCCCCAAGCTACTTCCACATTCTGTGTGGAGGGGTGTTCTTTCTATCCTGGGAATAAGTGGTACCTTTACACAGCAGGAACAATCCCCAGGACCACCTCAGAAGAAGATAATGGCAAAATGTTTCGGTATTTACTAAGAACGTGGCAGGGATGTGCTTGCAGAGTCAATAGGAGTTGGCCCTGGTTTCAAGGTACCAAATACCTTCAAGGTGAGAGAAGGACTGCAGCATTCAGAGCAGAAACCCAGATGCACCTATGGAGACACCAGTCCTATCAAGTTCAGCAGGGCTTACTTTCTGGTAGGCATGGAAGCCTTATTATCACAGCCACTACATCTACAGCAGAGATTACCAGCTTCAAGCCAAAGATACAGACATACCTTTGATGCTATCCTCCCACCCAGAAAGCTTCAGGGTGTCTCAATTCCCTGCCCCCTTTCTCAAGAGAGACTTTGGGGTATATTTTCCTTTCTCAAAAGTACACAAAACCAAAACAAGCAATTAGAAAAAGCTTCCAGTTATTGGATCTGCTTTCAATGTGGCTTCTGTAGAAAAATCAAAATGTATATATGTTCTATAGCTTGGGGTAAGGGGTGGGGGGGACAAGTAGACAAGGTGCCCACAGCACGCCTCCCATTTTTAAATGTATCTACAGGCCCCCAAAGTTTGGTGTTTCCTAGTCTAGAATGAAAACGTGGAGGCCAGATATACAGAGAACCAGGGAATTTGATAGCAGCAGACCCTTGGGCTAGTTGCCTTCAGTGCAGCTTCTTTTCTCATTTCCACCACCCTGGCAATTAATTTGGCCTCCTCTTTAAAACTCAATTCACACAGCTGCACAGCAGTAGAAGTCATGGCACACTGTTGCTAGCTTCTCCTTGATCCAGCATAATGTGCTCTACAGACACCAATCACTAACAGATAGAAGTGACAGGAGGACCAAAGAGATTTTTGGGACACTGGAGGATGTCCCCCTACTGCACAGACCTCAGCAGGTGCCTAACAAGCATCTGATCTTAGTGCTGTCTCATCATTCATACTCTCAAAATACACTGGAAAGCAACATGAGGCCTCTTCTTGCCTCAAACACATCCTTAAGAAACCTCTGTAGCCTGAAAACAGAAGTACTCCCATCAACATGCTTTTACACCTACACTGAACATGTGCGTTTTGTTCCCTAGCAGATTGCTGGCAGAAGTAACCTTAGTAACAGCCTTCAAAAACACCCAGAATGCACAAGAGAGAAATCACCATGCTAAAGAGTGTTCTGCTGCCGTTACAGAAAGATCACCTAAACATACCCACGATTCTGAAGAGGCCAATCAACAACCCAAACCCAATACTGCTAATGGGAAGAGGACTTTAAAACTTTGGGCCTGCCAGAGAAGAAGGACCAGGTATTCACCATTTTGTAAGCTACGTAAACTGGCCATTTGTTGGGAGTCAAGAGCAGATGAGAGTTTCACCCTTGGCTTCTGCTTCAGAATGCTCAGAAGCAGACAGTGGTCAAGAGTGTGAGATGGCCCAGTCCAGCAGGGCAGTGCTTAAATCTGGGAAATCTGGAACTGTTCTCTATGGTATCCTATGGACCATGCCAGCAAACTGTTTCATCAATATTTATTGCTAAACTATATGATTCAGTTCTCCCTACTTCTCCTTCAATGTCTATTGCTGACCTACATGATTCAGTTCTATTTGCTTCTTCTCCGATGTCTACTGCTGAATTATATGATTTAGTTCTACCTGTTTCTTCTCATAAGGGGAGTGAACAGGCATTGGGATTTTCCAGGTGACTGCATTTCTGGAGCTCTGTATCCCTAATTTCTTCAAATGGCAGCTTAAGAGCTCTCTCTACCACCCTCCCTGGCACCCTCCAAGGTAGACAATGGTGTAACCTAAGAACTTCTACTTGCAACTCTCTAACTGGGCTTGGTAGCATTACAACCCACGTTCTCAGAGCTTTTAAAAATAATCATAATTAACTTCTGACTTAAAAAAAACCACTTTTTTAAAAAATGAAAAATGAAATTTATTAAGCATTTTCGAACATTTAATTAAAAAGAAAGATAAACAGAAAGTAAAGAATAGGCAAAGCAAAAGACAAAATACATACAGTAACTTCTGATCTTCACCTTAGTAATTATAGGTAAATTTATATTCATGCCTCTCTCTATAAGTAGTATAACAATTTTACTTTGAGAAAACATAGTTATTAACCTTCAAACTGTTATTAACCTTCAAAACCTAATGTCAACAAATAACCTTCATTCGTAAGTGGAAAGTCACTATGAGTTGCCAGTTTTTCAAATGAAACATTTTAATACCTTTCTGCAAACCATCTTTCATTTCTTCAAGAAAAAATAATGAATAATCCTGCCCACATTTTGAATTATTTCACTAAATCTTGCTTTAAGTGTTTCAACAGGAAAGTGGCATAAAAAATGCAGAATACAAGAGATGATTCTGTAACAAGAAAATGGTTGCTGGAACCTTTAATGTACCCTGTGATTCATGGGGGGGGGGGGAATCTTTACTTCCTAATTTGACTAACTTTAAACCAGAAAATCCTGCTATAGCACATTTGACTTACAATTACTGGCACATTTTGTGTCATTGAGCCAGCAAATATAACTATCTAGAAAAACCTCCCAAGCTGCTGAATAAAAATCCAGTAATTCTGGGTGTGAAAGGAATATCCAGGGTTACATTCCAATGAAAGTAAAAATTGTGAAAATTATATTCTAAGGCATGACAATGTTAGCGCGTCCTCCTTTTACTAAATTTCCAAAGGCAAAAATGCAGGAAATAATACAAACTGTTAACTAAAATCCAGAGACCCTTAATATGTGCAGTTATTAAGCAGCCTCTGCTCAACAGCTTAGCTAAGGGCATGTGATTTTTACAGCTGTACTGACTTTTACAATGATCTCAGCATTGAAAGAAGGGATGCTGTCCATCAAGAGTGGCAATGATTTTCAAACACTGTCTCAGAGTAGTTTAAAACCTGCTGCTCTGCACAATTTGCCCTGAAGCATGATATCACAGTTGGGTATTATGCAAGATCTTGACCTTAATCACCTTTTCGCTAGAACACTATTACCATGTTCTCAGAAACTTCAAGGTTGAAAAACTAGATCAGGAGATACAACACATCTGCTTGGAGGATGCACAACAGATGGAGTGCAAAGGCTCACTCATCTACTGTAAGAGTCTTATAATCCTAAGGGCTGAAACATGGAAGAAGAAATTTAGAGAGCTTAAAAACACAAATACTCTGGAAAAAGCTATACCTATACCAACGGCAGTATCAGGTAATGAAATAAATATTGACTTGTACCTATGCTTAAAACTCAGTTTAGACACGGATTTTTTTGGTCCAACATTTTGTAACAATCTGATTCTCCCGACTTCCCTTCACAAGTCTGATATTACATTTCGATGACAATCTGGTACTTTATTGTGAGCCGCTGGGGCAGGCCTAGTGGCAGGATACAACTAAAACACTGAACTTTCTTTTAAAAGAGCCTTTGAGTTCTACAGAACTCTTTATTAAGGTTACATTAGCTACTATGGATAAAAGATGAAGTTCAAAACATCACTGGGAGTAGAAGAACGGAACAGTTAAGTTTGGAAGAGATCTTTAAACATGCTGGAACATGAGATAACAGAAAATATTCTTGACTGGTGCTCATGCCATCCATATGTGAATCTTAAAACACAATTCAACTGGGGTGTTCAAACTGCAGCCTACCAAGTATAGTCGGATCATAACTTTCCAGGCTGGCAACAAAAGATCATTTTGAAAAGCAAGAAAGAGATCTCCTGCCCCTGATGGAGAAGAACACCAACTTGCCATTTGCCTTTTATATCTGTTAAGCCTGACAATTCAGGCTTTGATCTGGTGTGGATAATACCCTTACTTTTATACCAGCTGAAAGCCTGGTTTGCTACTTCAGGCACGTCCTGACTTTTGGCATTTCTGATGGCCGACTGCCTTTTGCTTCTTGCATAGATTCCTGAAATGAAATCCATTCAGGTGCTATGTAAGAATCTAGTTACAGGTGGAACTCCCATAAAGAAACACCCAATGCAGAACCCCCACCTCTGAAAACAAAACAACCAGTTATTTAATGCTACCTCCATTCTCCCAGAAGCTGCACAGATTCTATTAAAACAATTTTTTAAAGCCCCCCCCCCCAATCTTTGCATTCCTAGTTTTTTGAACACGCAATGGGGGGGTCAATATGTTGCCAGAATTACAAATATGACTGTGCTGATTATGCACCTATGACATAATTACCAATCTTTTTCTATGCTGAGGAAGAAGAGATGCACTCAGAAACATTTGCTTTTCCATTCTATGCTGCATCAAACTAACTCTATTTCCAGGCTTTGCTAAAAGCAATTCTAAGAAAATTTTAGATTGTCAGAAACACATGGAGTTGTGGGCAAGCTGCATATGTATCCTGTGTAGCATAAAATAAAAACGGTTGAAGTAGAATACAGGACATGTATTACTTACAAAATGAGAGGCAGAAAGCTAAAGGTAGTATGTTCATGCCACTGTTGGCAGAACATAATAATATATGGCGTCTCTATCTTCATACTTTCTGTTCAAAAATTTGCCCCATCCTACCCTTCCCAGTTCTCCTTAGTGGCTACAAACTCAATATCACATGTTTTATCATAATCCAAAAACTACAGCCTGTAGCTGAATTCCAGAGTCCAATGACTTTGAATTTGGGCTAGCAGAAAGAAAATGGAAATGCTGGTCGTGTCCCCATGGTGGCAAGTTAGCACCCTTTGGGTGCTGTTTGTGCACGCAATGGCCAGGCATGGTACCGGGCCTGGCCATTGTGTGGATTTTGTGTGGATTTCGTGCGTCCGCATGTCATTCCCGGCAATGTGGGACAGGCACTGGTTTGGCACTGATGATGGCATCCCCATGCAAAGCATGCCAAACCCTGGTAAGGGGGAGCCATGACACCTCCTCTCCGCCCCCTCTTTCCTCATTGGCAGCCGGATTCTTGTCAGCCGCAGCCGGAATGTCATCAGCTCACCCTTGTGCCGCCTCAGCCCCTCCCTTAGCGGCATGGACAGCCAGGACTGGGGTGGGAGGCACAGAAACAAGCTTCATTCATAAAAATAACTACACTTTCATTCATAAAATAATGCTCCATTCATTAAATAAAGCTCCATTGACAAATCCTATTCACAAAATACCGATGAAAGCCGCTAGCGGCAGTAGGTTCTTGAACACTTTTGCGCACCTTTGCTCCACCCGGGGCCATGGGAGCGCCTGTCAATTTTAAAATCAAGACTTTTTGTTATTGCCTTCATGATCGGAAAATGGGGGCTGCAAGTGCAACAAAAATCAAGCCATTATGCAGCCTGCCTTGGCATTCTGAAACAGGGTTGGAATTATTTTCTGCTGAGGTGGCAGAAAATTTAAAAAGCAGCTGTTCTCCAGCCTGCCTTTGCGACTGGCATTTTTAAAACTCTGGTTGTGATCTTCAATTGACGTGACAGCAAGCACACACCAACTCCCAATGACGTGTGTGCAAATCTCCTCCCCGTTAGCCCGCAAGTGTCCCCATGTGCGATCCTGGCTCGCTGAGCAATGCGTACTGGCTCCCCAAACAGTGCTGAGACTTCTTTTTTGAGGTACCAAATCTGGCACCCAATTAGCGCTGTTTGAGGGGACCCAGTACGCTTTTTGCATGCCAAATCCAAAGCCCATGTGGCCGCCCAGCACCAAATGGGTGCTCGGCACTGCACCAAAAGTACTTGGGGTCGGGGCCGCTGTGATGTTTGTTCTGTGCAAACTCATTCACACATGAGAGTGCCAGCAAGTCACATACATACATATACAGATCTGAAAACAAATTTTGACTGTTCTTGTCTGAACAGGGACATGCACTAGTGGGCAGGCTGAATTTACTGCAAATGCTGGGGCTCAGATCACAACTGGGTCTACTTGGCTGCTACAGAGGAAGAACTGTGAACTGGAATGGGTGGGGCTTTCCTTATACGGACATCAAAATTCCTCCCACTTCCTCTGCCTACACAAAGACACACTATATTACCCATAGTTCTGTGGCTCTCAGCACCAGATCTGTATCAGCTAGCTCTGTTTGTGTTTTTGAAGCTACTGGAAGTTCTTGGCAAAGCTACCACTGCATGAGAATGACTTTGTTGCCAGAGGACCAGGACCCAAGTGGTGGTGATGGTCAGGGAACAGCAATAGCTATAGTTGATTGGATGGCCAGGGCTGCCTTGTTTGGCTGGCGGCCGCACTTGGGAGTTTATTACTGCCTCAGTGCATGGCTTGGTTTCAGTGTTGTCTGCCTGATACGCACGCTAACTACATGGCTGGGTATTTTTGAACAGAGTTTTGTTTCATTCTATGATCTGCAGCAAAATACACAGCAAACCAAAGCAGCCGAAATCTATGAATCCTTTGTTCAACTTAATGAAAAAGCACCATCCCTATTTGGAATAATACGTTTTCAAGGAAATGGTGCCCTTGCAGATTGCAGCTGGGCATCAGTTTGAAAAGTACAACAATGCTGTTCTACCCGTAAAAGGAAACTTTGACCCTCTTCAAAATTCAGGCTCAGCTGACTGCACTGACACACTACAGAGCTGACTTGTCAATGATTAGCCATTACCTTCTTTCAGAGAGGTGCTGGGGATCGAATGTGTAGCTGCCTGCTTTCTAGGCAGCTGTTCTGCTAGTGGGCCTCAGACATTAAATATATGGGTGTTTTTCCACTGTCACTAGAAGTACCCATTAATGGGTACAAAAATGCCATTTCGTACCCATTAATGGGTACTTAATGGGTACTTTTAGTGACAGTGGAAAAACACCCTATATTTCCACAAAAAGGAAATGTTCTTTAACATTTCCTTAGGATGACAGTAACTGTTTGCATAAAAATCCTTGCCTTCATACAACAAGGAATTGCTAAGACACAAAAGAACCTCAAATACTATACAATTAAATGACTCTCAAAGTTCTCAAGGCACAAAATCATGCAATTTGCATTTGATTTACACACTTCAAGTTCACACTTGTGAAAGGCACCTCATCTATGACACCACAGATATGTGTGAAAACTGAAGAGTATATCAAGCACAAGGTAAAAGCATTCAAATTACAAGGCTACAAGGTCCAATTTGAAAAAAGGGTGAGCTTGAGATTGAAGCTGCCGATAGCAAAATGCTAATAGAGATACACTGGCTTAAAACCCCAAAGTGGTGAACAGATGTTGCCAAAATGGAATACGGAAGATCTTCATCCAAAGATGACAGTAGGTTAAGATCACACAACAGAAGCAGAAGGACATAATGGAAAAATTAATAGAGCTGTCACTGTTTTGGTTTTGATCCACCTCTCATTTCAAGTCTAAAATATGTTCCAGTTTAAAGGCAGATGTTAGCATCCTGCAATTACTTCCATTCACAATGAATCCAAATAAAACTCGCCGTGACAATATAACTGAAAATTGCACACTCGTCCAAAATTTCCGAGAAGCCTTTACACTGCTTCAATATATCAAAGCAGTACATAAGAGACTATGGAAATAAACAGAAAACAAATTGCAGTTCCTGAAGAACACACAAGAGAACTCAAGTAACTTTTAAAACTACAGCATTAAATGGAGAAGATGAATTCAGTAAAATAATTGTGACTGGCTTTCAAGACATTTGTCATTGCACAAATAGCTCCAAGATCCAGTGGGTTCCCTTCACATACCCTCCCAAGGAATGTCCCATGACATTACAATGTGCTGCTGGTAGGACTACAGAGAAATGGGACCATTTCCTTTTTATAGAAACAAAGCAGGGAAGCCAACAATGGGTGTTTTCCCACTGTCACTAGAAATACCCATTAATGGGTACTTAATGGGTACTTCTAGTGACAGTGGAAAAACACCCAATACTGTTGCTAAATCTCCACCAAATCTGAATATCTCCCAAATACAGTGATGGAACCTTCCTTGCCCACATGGGTCTAGTCCAGTGATGGTGCACCTTTTGAGCTTGATGTGTCAAAATTCACAAGAAAACCTAGCTTAACTCGGGTGCTGTGTCACATCTAGAAATATCCATAATTTTGTGATATTTGAAGCTCTAGTAAAAAAGTTATATTTTTGATATATGTATTTGATTAAAAGCAAAAACAAATAATTCTTTACATTAGTGACTTTTGTTGCTAAATCTTCAATTGAAAGTTGGCATTTCATACACTTCAAGAACAAGCAAGCACTACACGTCCAGGTGCCAGGGTGACCATGTGTGTCACCCAAAAGGGCTTGGCGTGTCACCTGTGACACGCATGTCATAGGTTGGCCATCACCGGTCTAGTCTGAAGAAGGCCCAAGGTCGGGCAACCAGAGTACAGAAGGGAAGCTCCCAGTAGGCTTGATGACCCTTTTTACCAACCAGTGAAGAACTGCCCTCTGACTCACTCACTCATGTGCATGCATGCATACACATACACACATACATACACACACACACGACTGAGCTAACATCAATAACACTAGGGTGCATACCTCTTTTAAGATTCATATCATATCAAAATCATATCAAAGTAAATAAAACTCAGTACTGTATGCCTAAAGCTAAAGCCCATACATTTCATTATCCGAATGAAGGCCTCAGGTGTCTATCTGGAAACAGGTTCTATTCAATTCACTGAAACATACACTGAATGAAAAGCATGATACTGTCATTTTAAATACTCTGCATGTGTGTGCTAAAAGGATTCCTTAGTTTCAGTTTGCAGTTTTGAAGAGCATGACAGTTTTTGCAAGGATTTTAATGCAAGACTTTTAAGTACTATGGAAAGCAAAACTATACTTTACAAAACAAAGGCTGCATTTCCAAATTTAAAACAGCCAGACACCCAAACACAGGCCAATGTTTAGACAGAACAACATTTAGATGATACTTCACTCAGCATTGCCCTGTGTTACATTACATAACTGGGTCAATATTCTATCAGGAGGCAGGGCTTTGCATTGCTATTCTAAAAGTGGGGAAGGGGTAAAATCAACTCCACCAGTTAACTTTGTTAATTAGCGGAATGAATGGACAATTAAACACCACAGTATCTACCGGTTGTTTTGGCAGTTTGTTCTGATTTTAAAAACAAAATGAGACTACATTACTAAACCAGGGAAGTTACAGCTGATCGATGAATATACTGTCTGTGTCATGACAGATAGCAAGTGAACTGATATCTTGACCAGTTTAAAGCACGAATGGACAGATGCAGTATTCCAACTGCATGGTGTTAAAAACTCAAGCAACTTGAGGTAAGTTCTTTCTTTCGTGACCATCTATGCTAAAATGTGACCTATGCTTCTCACAAACACCATATTCATGACCTATAACAGCTGAAACATGCCAGGAACCCGCAATGAACAGAATCATCCTTGTCCCTGTCAATGACTCAGGACCTCAGTAAACATAATACTTAACTGTTACCCAGGTTTGTCTTTCAAAATAACTGTTAAATGTTTTATTGATATGAAACAGCAAGGCATGAAACCTATTTTGTTAAATGATTCCTACCACTGAAGAGTAAGACAGCCACATCCAGTTAGATGTTCGAGGAGGGAAGTTGAACAGAATCCATCCATTCCCCTAAATTTCCTAACCACTTTGTGAGCCTCTTGCTGCCTTCAACTATGAACGTGTCCCATCAATGCTTCTGTGATTTTCAGTTGCTAGTCAAGATAGACTATACATGTCGTAGTATCAGCTCAGCAAGAATTCTATGTACTTGCTGATCTTCAAAAATACAATATTTAAAAAACAGGAGTAATTTTAAAATTGGATTGAAAAACAGTTTGTTCCATTAAACATTTCAAGGTGTACATTTTGGTAAAATATACCCTTTCACACAGGCCTTTAATAGTTAAACTTTCCTATAGTCCTGCTGGGGTAGTGGCAGTGAAGAGAGGGCTGAATTTTACAAAGTAGTTTATGTTAAAATTCATAAAATTTAAATATTTCTACTATTGTGACCCAGCCAGGGTCCTCTGAGTGAAGGGCAGGTCATAAACACTAGAATAAATAAAGTGCAGTTCAGATCCAAAAGTGGTAGGATAGAAACATTTCTGTGAAAAGTAAGGCATGGCCTTATGCACAGACACCCCCTAAAAGAGATAAAGTACTAGAACCTGAGAAATATCTTTTAACTCAGACTTCACAAATCTAACTTTACATTAATAATTACCTTGCCTGGTCAACTAATTAACAAGGTAAATCTACTGGCTTCATCTAACGTCTTTTGGAATTCATTGTATCCCTAAGGCATATCTGAGCAACAAACAGAATGTTCTATACTTTGGACCTATAATATCCAAGTGTTGTGCCAGTGGTACAAAATGTATGATTCTAAATTGCTGGAGTTCAAATGCTCTACCTTGTCATGACCAAGAGATTAGAAACTTATTTTGTATCACAGTACATTGTCTTATTATATTTGTAAACCACCTTCATTATTCCCCTCTTTCAACCTCACTAGAGTCCATACTGCCTTCTGCAAGATGGCGGCATCATGTGCTTTGAGACTATATCTTGGGATGGTAGGATGTGGGAGTCCAGAAACATCTGGCATGCCATATGTTTAACCACATTCTCCTTCAATATGAGTAATGGTTATTTTCAGCTCTTAGGAGAAGGCACAGTTCAAATATAAGTCAATAAATTGAACCTGCAGTGACTTACTTTTCATTTTGGTTATTTAAGAAAGTGTTGTGTAAATAAAACAAGAGAAAGACTGCACCTGTGATGCTATTAACATCAGAAGCACTTTGAAATCAACTGCAATTTAGATATATTCCTCTCCCTCCTTTTCTCCTTCCTCAATTTTGTCTTTGCTCTTGCCATGTAGGGACTGACCAGTCATCTACCCAATTCTACCTCGAAGAGGAGAAAACTGCTGCCAAAAAGTATAGTGTAAAAAATTAACTTTTGTCTTCAATTAATTACATACCCATTTATTTACATTTTTATATCACCTTTCACCTTGAGGTCTTAGAGTGGTTTACATAACCAACTACAGATATTACACATAAAAACAAATTCACTGTGAATGAGGTTGGGCCATTGCTGGGAGCTGACGGAGCCTCTTCCCAGCTTGATCTTTTTCATCCTTTCTGCTCAGGCAAAATGGTTGGGGTTCTGGTGACTGGTAAGGGAAGGAGGGGGCACCACTGGAAGCTGAAGAAGGTTCTTTCATCAGCTAAATTTCTGCAGCTATCCAATGACCAAAGCTTTTTTGGACTGCTTACATAATCTCTAGTCTTGCACATACACAGTCTGCCCCAGAAAGCCAAAGGAACCACTTTAGAGATCATAAAAGTGGAGTTAGAAAGTATTATGTAGGTAGGTGAGGAAAAGAGAAGGACTGACTTTTCCATTCAAACTATCAGCTGATTGGCATGTTCTGCTCTTGATAACCACTGAAACATTTGAGTTAATCCAAAGGAAGAAAAAAATAGGAATCTTTGGATAGGGGTAGGAATCCTGCCTTCCTGGTTTCCAGTTGCATGTGACAAATGCTTCTGCCTTTGAAAATGCATGGTTGAAGCATGAAGACTTTTATGTTTTAGTTCTCTCTCGTCTTGAGTATTTTTCCATTGCCATGGCAGTTAGGCAATGAAAGGACAATAAATGTGTTTGATAGAGTTACTCAAATATCACTGCTATGTCCTTTTTTATAATGCATTTGGATGGTGCCAATGTGACAACTACATTGGTTACTAATCTATTCTCTGGATTTAACTTAAGCTACTCCCTTCAACTTTTAAAATTCTTTGGACCAGTGTATCCTGTATGAGTTGAGTTACAACGTGTAGTAGAGAATATTTGTAGCTGAAGCCTGAAGTGGTCCATTTAGCAGCTCTCTGAGATGAATTTGGCTGTTGCAAATCCAGCTCTGAGAACTACTACAATGAAATTTTCTCCATCAGGCTTTCATTAAAAAATATCTATTTGATTATTAGCTGCAAAGTTAGCATCATGATCTTGTTTCTAAAAGAATTAGGGTAAATTAGGGCGTAACTTGTCTGGAATGGTTCAATAAAGATTGGTTCCAAAAACATACACTGAATACAACAGCAAATCACCACCACTCAAGAGCCAGCCAAATATTCCAGAAGCTTCCCTCATACTTCATGACCCCCTCCAGGCAAATATCCAGACTCACTCAATGCTAGTTACATCCTTAGAGGAAGCTGAATCTGGTATGATGCTTTTCCTGAGTTAGAAACTTATGGCAACCAAGGTTCTGTTGCTAGGGAAAGTAAAAAGTCACCATAACGACCAGTTGAGCTGATTGAGAAGTCGCTTATCAAAAGCCCCAAACAAGAGCAGGGGTGATCTTCCTCTAGGCCACTTGCTCTACACCCAGGCCTGTTCCGTCCCTCAAAATATACAAAGATCAAATATGGCAATTTATATATATGAAGAAAAAAGAGGAAGGCAAAGGAACTAGAACTTCCTATTCCAAGTCTCAGTTCAGGATGTGTTTCATTTGCACTATTAGCTCAACAGGAAGCTAAACCACAAACCCTGGTGGAGCAAAGTTCACAGATCAAAAACAAAGCTGTAAGACACCTCAGAAGAAATGGGTAGCCTCAGTTCATCAACATACTTGATCTTCTGTCTACCTTTTTACAAATAATGTTCTTATTGACAAGACACTCTGACACTCTAAATCCATAAATACAAATACAGTATAGATGATTCTGTAAACAGAAAAGGGTTAAGGGCTTTAGATTACCCAGCTAAAATACAAGCAGCAGGATTTCTTGCATCTTGTTTGATGGATTTCTAGCTCAGTTTCCACAATAACAGTTTCCATCGTGGTTCTCAACCTTCCTAATGCCGCGACCCCTTAATGGAGTTCCTCATGTTGTGGAGACCCCCAACCACGGGGGCAGAGCAGCTGGGAGGTGGGAGGGAAGGGTGGTGGGAGACTCGTTGCGACCCCTCTGAAAGAGTAATTCGACCCCCAAAGGGGTCCCGACCCTCAGGTTGAGAACCAATGTTCTAGATCATTAAGAAAAGACACACCCAGAACTGTACATTCAAAACAGAAGCGCTCTCCCCCAAAAGCATGAGGCACTCCCCTAACTGAGAAATGCTAAAGGCCCCTGGGCCTTTGTTGGACAGTTTGGCTGGAACCAATTCTATTACAGTTATCTTATTTATTTATTTATATCCCACCCTTCACCAAATGGCCCCAGGGCAGCTTACAATAAGAATAAAACATATCAAAAGAAAAAAATAAAAATATCACCCCTCCCTCCCACATCCACCCCCCCCATCTTCTTTCTTTCTCATTCCTAGGTCATTTCCTCTAGACCATTAGAATGGGAATGTCAAAGAAAATCCAGAAGGACATCAGGTTAGGGAAAGCTGCAGTGAATGGCAGTCTTGCAGAGGGAAGACAGCAGTCCAACCAGAACGTGTTCATGTTATCTTTGCTAGCCTTCTGTATTCTTAGCGTCCATCCACTGTGAACATAGTTTCAATCTCTTTGGAGCGTGCTTAACATTTCTTTGCAGTGCTATGCTGCAGGAAAAAATCAATACTGAGTAACAATCAGTGTCTTCGGAGAACCTTGTGTGCTGTTCTGTTTTCCCAGGGAAGCTTGCAGAGCCCCAGTATATTTGTTAACAATTCAAATACTGGAGTTTTTTGCCAAATGAATTTGCTATCATCATTCCAAGGTAGCAGTCCTCAGAATTATCTAGATGACTCACGGCATTCCTTGCATCTACAAACTCTGCAGCACCAAAAGAGGAGGCATGCCTTCTACAATTTTTAAGTTTCAATACAAGGTTCAACCCAGAAAGCTGCATGCCTCCTGATTTCAAGGAAGGAAGATGGTTCAGAACTTTTAACTCCCAACGGTAGCTTGTGTCCAGTTTTAGAATATTCAGAAAAAGTGTATGATCACAAACAGGACCCTTCAGTATCTATCCACCACTAGCAAAACACAAGGAAAAAGCCTTGAGAGTTGCAAAGAAACCCTGCTCCCACAAGTATATCTGTGTAACATTTGCACCTAAATATAACTCAGGCTCAAATATTACAATTGTTATTTGACAGGTGCCCTGGGAATAAGCATTATGCAAAGTGAAGAACTTACAAGTCTACTAATGTTACTGAACTCCCATCCACCACAGCCAAAGGTCAGATATAGGGTTCATTATATCTATTAATCCGGGCATCTGGACAATTCTATTGCTTTTTCACAGATCACACTTTCTTGAAATTGTGTGGAAATTGCAGCAGTCACTCTATTCTTTATTCAAATACCAACACTCTGGCCAAGGTATTCAGCAGCTGAGCAATCATAAGAATGCCACTTGAAGGCTACCTAGAATGTCCACAACTGACCAGGTCTTTTCAGCCAAAAAGCCACCTATGATATTTTCCAATGGAAAAAGGAGAAACAAATGAAATGGGAATCTGTAAAGCACATGGAGGCCTAGAACCGACTGACCAAATGAAAGTATCTCACATGAATGTTATGATTAAGACCAAAAAAGGGGGGAAGGTAACGAGAGGATCTGCTAGAACCATGAAAAAACTTTGGCCTCTTGTAAGCATCACAGCTAGACTACCAGACAGGCCTGATGCCATGGCAAGGCCCTGGTGGTCAACTGACTACTTAATTCAAGGTAGAATGTGGGGATTCCACATCATCTTTACTTAGCCGGCACCTTTTTGACTTATCAGAAGTCTGGTGAGACTCCCCTGATATTGGAGTGCTAGCAACATTTGGGAGTTTGGAAACTGCTAATTACTGTAACAGAAAGAAAAGACACGGAAGAGCCACACAAAGGGGGCAATGCTGGCATTCCAATAAGATCTGGCATCGACCCTTGCTATTTGGAGGCTCCCTGGATCCTTTCTCACCTCTCCAAAGGCAAACAAAACTACAGGGTTCTTAGCCCAAACAACAGTAGGGGTAGCAGCAAACTGCCCACCTCTTACCTGCTCCACAACTACCGTAGTTCTTGGAATGCAAAAACTATTGCAATTTCTCTGAACCAAGTTGCGTGGTCCTCAGGCTGCCTTCCAGGCTCTCCAATCTCCCGAACCTCAGTAAGGTAGTGCCAAAGGTCTGGGATAAATGACAGTTATGCTGCTGTCATCGGTTTGTCCACGGTTTGAGTCTGACAGAAGTCTACCTTGGGATACATCACACTCCTCCAGAATAAGGGAGGGAGGGAGGGGGCAGGAGTCACTCAGCCATGGGGGGGGGGAGAGAGAGAGAGACATAGAGCTAAGGATCTCCACCCGATTCCAAGAACCGTCCCAACACTCCGAGTCCCTCCGGCCAAGATTTGCCCGGCCCAGATAGTGAGTTCGTCCCATAAACGACCGTCTACAGCAACAGAGCTCTTCGGGCTTCCCAGAGGCTGCCCCCTCCCAGAGCAAGCGCTCCAAGGGCGCAAATGGGGCAGCTTCCCCCCCTCCCTCCCTCCCTCCCTCCCTCCGGTCCACCCACGCGCGCTCTTCCAGCTCTCCTCCCGCGAAGGCAGCCACCCCACGGGCTAAAAATACAAAGCAGGGGAAATCTGGAGGAATTAGGCATAATCTACTCGCCTCGTGTGGCTGCTGCTGCCGCCGCCGCCACTGCAGCAAAGCACGACGACTCCCCTCCCCCCGCCCGACGGAGCCGAAAAACCCCTCGCCCCCGGCAGCGTAACAAAGGGGAGCCCTTCCTAGCCTGCCTGCCTGCCTGCGTTTTGCTCCGAGGGCATCCCCCAAAGCCTAGGAGAATGAGAGGGGCGAGCAGGGAAAGGGAGGCAACCCAAGGCACCCACACGCTCCTCCCTCCATCACAAACTGGGCTGGTGGCCGCTGCTGCTGCGAGGACGGGGAGGTCGTGGAAGAAGCAGCCGCAGCCCCGCGAGCCTCCCCGGGACGGGACGGGACCTGCGCGGCAGGAAGAAACCCCAGGTAGTGGCGGCCACCTGCCAGCCCTCACGAGGAGAGGTGTCCCACCTGGGCACAAAGGAACCGCGTCCTCCCTTCTGGCTGCCCGAAACTCCCATCCATCCAAGCCGATGATGCGAAAAAAGCGCTTTCGTTCCGCACCCGAGTCCGTTTCTTCTCCCCGCTCTTCCTCCGTGCTGCCCAAACCCCATTGATTCCTTCCTTCCTTCCTTCCTTCCTTTCTTTCTTCCCTACCTGGTTCAGCAGCAGCGAGGCGATGCGCAACCTTCTCCTCCACCTCCTCCTCAGCCGTCTGCACGGGAAGGAACTTGGCTGTAGCCCCAGAAAGCATGAAAGCGAGAACGAGGCTCGCCTCACAGTCCTCCCTCCTTCGCCGCCGCTTCGCCGCCGCCGCCGCGCGCCGTCTCACTCTCTCCCCCCCCCAGCAGCCTCCCCTCCTCCTCCTCCTCCTCCCTACCTTGGGCAACAGTTGGCAGCCGCCCGAAAGCCACGCCTCCCCGCAGGCTGTTGCTAAGCGCCCAGGGCGCTTCATTGTCGCCATTCGCTGATCCCACAATGGCGGGGGGTGCGAAGATTCCAAACAGGAGGAGCCAGCCAGGAGGTAACAACAACAACTCCCCGACGGGAGGTTCTCACGGCGCCCGGAGAAGGCTTGAGAGGGCGCGAGGGCCGAAGACCCTGCGGCGGCAGGGGGCGGAGCGGCTGGTGCGCCGCCGACGTTCGGGGCTCTCCCATTGGGCAACCGACCTGGCCAAAATTTGAAACGGCTGTCTGAAACAAGGTTAAAGCGCCCAACACTCGTCGGACGGCAGCCCGGCTGACCTCTCGATCCGATTTCATGAGGAGAGACGAGGCTTGAGGTGGCGCCACCTTGTCCATCTCGTCAGGTTCTTTTCCCAGCCTGCTGGGAATGATGGGCTTGCCTCACTCTGGAGTGAAACCGGTCCTGGCTGAAAGTGTCTCGCAAATGAACGAGGAAACTCCAGGGCGGAAATGCGGTTGTGAAACCACCACAAAAACACACACACACCATCGAGTCTCCTACATATCACTCCTACACTTTAAGTGTAACTAGGGTTGGCTATCTCCTTTAAACGCCCACATACTTAGTGTGAACCTATGTATGCTTTATTCCGTCTTGCAAAGTACGGAATATGGGATAGAGCAGGGTTTCCCAAACTATGAGTGGGGACCCACTGGTGTGTCGCGAGCGAATATTGAGTGGGCCCTGCCTGTAGAATTAAGTAATAAAAAAATTGTATTAAAACTTTGTTATTTGAAAAGTCCTTTATTCATATTGGTAACGGTTAAATTTCCTAGAGGTGGGTCCCGAGTTGGTAAACTTATATTAGATGGGTCGTAGCCCAGACAACTTTGGGAACCACTGGGATAGAGTCTATAGGGGTGTTTTTCCACTTAGCACTAGAGCACCCTTTAAGGACCCATTAATGGGTCCTTAATGGGTACTCTAGTGCTAGGGTTTTTTCCCACTAGCACTAGAGTGCCCATTAAGGACCCTTAGTGGGTCCGTTAGTGCTACGTGGAAAAACACCCTCAAAAACATTTTCAACTTGAACTCAGCTCCTGGTGATTACGGGTGTTTTTCCACTAGCACTAGAGTACCCATTAAGGACCCATTAGGGACCCTTAATGGGTACTCTAGTGCTAAGTGGGAAAATACCCAACATGGGCTTATCTGTGGGCAAACTTGTACTTCCATGTTGCCATTTGCAGTGAGTTGATTGTCGGACCTAAACAAGATCCCACAATTTCCTCTTGCTGTCTGGAGGCACCTCAACTCACACAAATTGCCCAAAGTGCTCCAACCCTGGCTAGGTTGTTCCCATGTGACCTTGAGGCAGCCCAAGCAAATCTTTCTCATGGTCTATCCAGCACTGCTAAAAAGTGTTACATCCTGGAAGTCACATTTGATCAACTGTGTAAAAGCAAGATGTATGTTATACCAAAATCTATCTATATGAGGGAAGATTGTATCTTCTGGGGCATTTCCAGTTTTGCATAAGGGCGAAGGAGAATGTCCTATAAACATCAAATGCTACAAGAGCTTGTACATTGTTATCACTATACTTTCAGAAACTTCCTTTTCTTGGGTAATACCTAACATACTCTGACTCATTACTATGCTAACACATGCTGGTGAAGAGGGTTTAAAAAAAAAGGAAATGAAAATCATAGTGGCAGAAAAGGCATATAATATTTAGAAAAAAAAGCTTTCCTCTCTGCTTCATTTCATCTGGGGTAATCATAATTAAGGATTTAACACATAGGTGGCTGTAAATTTCCATGCACTTGAGAAAACTTTTAACAAAATATCAGGCTGTAACCAGCAATGGTGCAGTGAACAATCTTCAGCCACTCACATACTGCCTTTACAATTTTAACCATACCATTTATTTATAAATAACTTTTTAAAATCCAAAACAAGGAAGCAAAAAGAGTTCATCCATGATATGCAACTAAATTAATTTCTTCACCCGCCAGTGGGGCACAAACCACAGTTTGGAGAATGCAAATGTAATCCGTCCCCAACAGCTAACTATCCAGGATTCACTTGAAAATCTCACTTGAGGGAGAACCCACAATGGAGTGAAAAGGTCTGTCCCACTGCTTAAAAGCTTTTCACTAGCAGGGAATTTTCACTCATGTCTAGTCTGAATGTTCTTACTTGCATATCATCCCACTGGTCTAACTCGTGTCCTTGGAAAAAAGAGTGAAACCTCTTGGTCCCTCTTGCTAGTTTACAGCCATTTAGATTTTTGTAGACTGCTATCCTGTCTCCCCCAGCTTTCTCTTTTTTTTGACACAACCAGATTTTTCATCCATTCCCCATAGGACTAGAGATATGAACTAGCTGGGTGGGCCTGGCTTGACCTGCATCGCGCAGAACTAGGCACCCTCTGAGCTGGCTCAGGCTGGCTCACTGAGGTGAATACCCAACTTATAAGGCTCATGAGTTACTTCTGGTTCAGCTCAGCTGGCTTGCAGACATACATAGCTTCTGTAAAGACTTTTTGCAGTTGTAAAAGTGCCATGAAATGACATTTAAATGCGGCCAAATGTGTTATGGCTGCTTCATGGCACTTTTATGGTGTGCATGGCCAGAAAACATCACTGTGCTTTTAATGACCTCTATGTGGCACTTTTATGACCGTGACAGGCCTTTGTAGAGGTGGCAAAATGCTGCAAAGTGATCATAAAGTACTGTTGTCTGTCTGATTCAGTTTTGTTTACTTTTGAGACAAGGGCTGCAGTCATGCCTAAGGTTTAATCCAGCTTCAGACCACTTTCGGAGTGAGAGTACATGCCAGCAAAGTGAGAAGCTGTTTTCCTTTGGCCTTACCGAACTCAGAAAACTCACCTTCGAGATGGATAATGTGGAAAGAAAACGACTGACAACTTTGCTAAGCTGTTCTCATGCTCTGAAGATGGAATGAGGCTGGGTTAAAACTTAGGTGTGAATGCAAGTTCTGAAAATAGCCAAGCTCAGTTCAGGGATAAACCAGGTGAGCTGGGCCTGCTCACAGCAAACTGTCTTGGCACATCTCTGTATAGGACTTCATCAGACCCCTACCATTTTCATAGAATTTCTCTGAATTAACATCAGTTTATCTTTTAGTTTTTTTTAGCACATGGCACCCAAAATTGGGCACAGTATCTAGCTGAGATCTAGCCAGTACAGCATACAGTGGAAATAATATTCCCAAGACCTGGATGCAATGCTTTTGTTAATGGGTGCTTTTCCACTGGCAGTAAGTACCCATATTAGCACCCATTTGGCTGAGAGCTGGATGACCCCATTTCCACTATGGACCCCATTAGGGACACATCTGTTTCCACCACAGCTAGGGAAATCCAGATCATATGTGTCCTTCAGAACCTATAATCCGGATTTCATGTAGACCCCACAATGGGGTCTTCAGCCATAAAATCCAGATTATGGGGAGCCTTTTTCCACTGCAATTGGGCAATGGGGTCTAGAGGAGGCTTGGGGGAGGGGGCACTCATGTGGGGTGCCCCAAAATCAAAACTCCGAAGTCATTCTAAAGTCATTCTGAAGTTGCCTTTGGAGATTAGCAAAGGCTCCGAAGGGGGTTTTCTGCAGAGCCTGTGCTAATCTCCAAAGGCAACTTCGGAATGACTTCAGAGGGACTTCAGAGGGACTTTGGAGCCTTTGCTAATCTCCAAAGGCAACTTTGGAGATTGCACCTCCCGTCCCCCAAAACACCTGGGGTGACAGGCAGACCCCTTGTGGGTAGATCCAGATTTGCAAATGGGTGCTCCAGTGTTTCCACAGCAGGCAGGCTAGCACCCATTGCTATTGGGTACTAGATCCTGATTAAGGGAAGTACCCATTCCTTAGATCTGGATCTTCTTAGATCCAGATTAAAGGAGCACGGTGGAAAAACACCCAATGTCACTCAAGACTGCATTGACTTTTTCAGATGCTGCATTAATTTGCTAGGTATGTTTAGTTGGTAGACTTATATCTTTTTGACTCATTCCTCTATTTTGTACTTTAATTTTGGATTTTGTTCTATCTAAATAAATGTCTAAATTCTGCCCCTCTCCTCAAGCTTGTTTGACAGCATTTGAGTGAAAAGACAAACAAAAAGTTGTGTGGCTCCAGCTTCCAGCCATGTAATGGGGCCAGCAGCAAAATCTTTCTACAATTGTTGGTAATTCTTAATTGATTTTACTCTATGTTTTTGGCTGAATCCCCAAAAGACTTATTAGCCCCTCTCAGATTCCTCTGCAGTCACTCTGTTATAGCTGACTTTAAGAGTCCCCTCCACTTCCAGAATAAGCGTCCCCCTGGCAGCCGTGATCTAAACGGACTTTCCATCCCCGTGGTAGCAGTTTTCTCTTTCCAGGCATTCCCCCCCTGCCCCCTCTCTTGTTAAAAGGAAATATAGCCAGATCTCCGTCTCTTGAAACTGCTCCCCCCCCCCAGCAAAGCAGATGAGCGCTCATTCTGTCAATTTCATTCACTTTCAGCAGTTACTTTCACTTTGTTCTCTGTTAGAAAAGGATTTTCTGCCCCGGTAAAGTCAGCGGCTGGAGGATCGGGAGCGCGATCCTTCGCTCATTCTCTTTTAAGACTTCACTTGAAAACAATGTTGCCATTCTGAGCAATTCTGGCTCTTTTTACAAAGGAAAGGAAGCGAACCTGCTGCATTTCTCAGATGTGTGAATGCTTTTTGGCTGTGTGTGCAAGCAAGCAATCCCCGCCCCTTTTGCCACGGAGCGTCCTCAAGGCAGATATAGCGAGCAAAACCCGCGAATCGCCGAAAGAGCGCTGAAACTCTTCTTTAAAGTGCACGTATTTTATCGCGGGTGTCTCACTTTGCTAAGCTCCCTAAGCGCCTTGTAAAGCCCGGAATGGGGACGCTCAGAGGCAAAAGGAGTGTCCTGGCACACTTTAAATTCCATGGGGACAGGGCTTTTATGTTGTTGTATGACACTATTGGTTTTGGCCCAATGTTATATACATTTGCATTTCAGAGGTTCAGAAAGCAGCTCCTAAATTTTCAGGAAAACACAATATTTATTCATATATTACATTTCTGTGGCCACCCAAGAACCAAAGGTTTTCTGAATGGCTTACATTCAAAAGACATATATGCATATTTAAAAGTATATGTATGTGTACATAGACATACAAAGAGAGAGAGAGTAGTGGGGGAAGGGGCAGACCAGATTGTGAACATTTTTACCTGCAAAGCATTTCTACCTGCACAGCCCATCTAATCCAGCATCCTGTCTCATACAGTACCCCACCAATTGCTTATGGGCATCTCAAGCAGAAGACAAAAGCAAACCCTTCACCTGCTCGCAAATTCCTATAAATGGCCTTTAGAGGCATCCTGCTTGGCTCTCCAAGTCTGGAAGAAGTACCTAGGCATCAATTCTAGTAGCCATTGATACACCTGCCATCCATAAATTTGTCTAACCCTTTCTGAAAGCTACCTAAGCTGGTTGACGTTACCTCTTCTGGCAGCGAATTCCATAGAATGCAAAACCTACCCCATAGTTGCTGTTCTCTACATCTTAAAGTCTTGCAATATCTTGTTCACCACTGATTTGCCACCACTGACCCAACTTTTTAAGGCCCTAATTGATTGATGGCCAACAGCATTTGTTCCCACGTTGCAACTGACTAGATCAGTCCCCTCACAATATGACTTAAGAATGAGTTGCTGTGAGTCCCATGATTTCCCATCAGAGGAAGGGTCGTTTTTTTCAAGGCTGTGACAAGTGGTGAAATGTGTGCAGGGATAAATCCCATAACTCCCATTTTCCCAGGAGGCACTCCTTAGAATATGTCTAATATGTCTGATTGCACCTTACGCTGCTGCAGAGGAGCTTGCTTTTATTCTTTTTAATTTTTTTACAGCAAGTGAATGAGCCAAAGATGTATAGCACTGCAAGAGTTGGCAGTTCTTATAAATTTCAGATATTATTTTTGATTGTTTCATATTATTGGTTGCCTAGTTGCCAGCATTATGTATGTAATACCACTGAGACAAACTTGGCTTAAAAAAGCATCCTGTAAAAATGGAAATATATAAATGTAGGGAGCAAATGTCTTCCAGCATTTACTAGGCCACAGATAATACAAACCATTATTCAAGTTTCCTTGGATGTCAGAAAAAAAACCATGGTTTATCTTGATTAAAATGGGTCTAGTGTTGTGTGATTCATTCTGGGACCTTTGGGTGAAGGGTGGGATATAAATTCTTAAAATAAAATGAAATGTTGCTCCTTTCCTCAGCTCATCTATGAGAAGCAGTCTGAAACTTTTCATTTTGCCTTTGGTTTTTAATTTTATCTGAATCTGCAGAGAAGATAAACATCATAGTAAGTCATAGTTTCTCATTATGTTCAAATGCAGCTTCTGTTTTTGCATCTGCAAGCCTGAGAACACTGTGTCACCAAGGCCTCAAAGTGTGTATGTGCTTTGAGGCTGGGCATAGAGGCCTCCAAGGGCTAGAAAAATAAGTTCCTAAACTTCAGAGCCTTTGCGGGTGGCATTTCAGGGGGCACTTTGGCATGCGACTGAAATTGCTCTGCCACAGTCCTGAACATAGAATCATAGAATCATAGAATGGTAGAGTTGGAGGGGACCTCC
>MTQE01002208.1:21383881-21403251 GCA_014337955.1 Aspidoscelis marmoratus | reverse complement strand
GGGCCTGTAATAGACTCCTACAATGGTATCCTTTCTGTTGCTCTCTCCTCTGTACAGCATGTGTCCTTGCTTGGGATTTGGGCTATTGGTCTGGCTGATAGTCACATGTAAATGTAACTACTGATGATCCTGACCAGGACCTCCATGTAAAGTGGACAGGGTGTTCCAGCATGGAGTGTGGCTACCTAGATCTTCTTTAATATGCAGATCTATGTTGCCTACAGCCTATCACACAGGCCCTTAACCCTGACTAAGAGTGTGCAGAAAGACCCTAAGGCTGCATACATATTGCTTCTTGGGCAACCCTAAAAACAGCCCAAAGAGCAGAACATCCAAAACCTTCTACCTCATTTTTACTCCATGTAGATGCACAGAGTAGTCAGCAGGTGACTTAAGGGGACACAGAACTGCACTGCACTTCTGCCTGCTATTCTGGTCCCTGCACATGAGTGGACCTGTGTCTGGTGCTAATTAAGACCACAAGAAAGCCTTCCTGGATTTATATACTGTTTTTAAAAAAGTTGCATTCAAAGAATGAAAGTGGTTGAGATTTGCAGTTTTTCCTTTCGTCTACGTTGGACATAATAGCAAATCACTCTGTACATAGTAGATCTCAGAGCATGCTTTGGAGAACTGGATAGTCAGTCCCTTAAAATATTTCATCTTGCAGAGCTAGATTCACAGACAGTGATCATGTAGCTTATGCCATTTATAAAATATAGCTGTTGATAAAACAATCCATGAGGCACATTTTTCAAAATTACTTCATAGATTAAAATGTGTGATGACTTCCGTTATTCTGGATCACACGGTATAATTTTAAGCCCTGCCAGTTTATAAATTTAATGAGATTTCTAGTACAAAGGTAGGTAGAGATATATAGGTAGTAAATTTTTAATAAGGGTAAGCTTTACTAATAACATGTTTTATTAGTGATGAATGCCGAGGTGCTATATAATACTGATGTTTAATACATGAATGTAGTGTACTATTACAAGGCTGGAGCTGTATGATTTATTATAAAGCAGTAATTAAGAATTTATAGGCATCTCACTGATAGAAATCTACCAAAATCTCTACAAACGTTTGTGACTCCTAATCAATTTTCCTCTGTATTGTGTACCTTGTTGTATGAATTTTATAGGGTTTTTGTCAAATATATTTTCCCCTGGTTTCAAGAACACCCTGTTTATTCTTTCATTATAATATTATCAATCTTTTTTTCACAATGACATAATTCCAGAGAAACACAATTCACATCTATAAGAAAGCATTGTTCATGATGTCACACAGAGTTAGGGGACTACCATACACAAAACAAAAAACAAAACCTAGCATCTAATCAAATGGAGTCCTGGGCCAGCAGATAGGTCTGATTCTGTGTCAGTCTGCTGTTGGCTCATATTTCAATTGTGACAGATTTTAGAAAGTACAGCGTTCTCCACACATTTTCTGAAAGGCAGCGTTCTCCCTGCTGTGCCAGCACAGTGCCAGATTGATCGATCATATGTTTGGCCAGAAATGGTGGTTTGCACATCCATAAAATGACACAAAGCCCCACCTTCACGCTGGACCAATCTGATGGCTCTTTTAAGGCCACAGTGGGGGAAACATCAGCATTTCTGGAAAAGTCAGTGTTTCCTCTCATCATCTGGAGAGACCCACAAATGCTCTAGACAAGCATGGCCTTTACCTGAGCCAGGAGGAAAATGAAATAAGAGTACAACATGTTGTCTTGACCTGTATAGAACAGGATGAAAAAAAATACTAAATATCTTTGTCACTTTCTCTGTCATTAGTTTTTTGCCAGCTCCTATTATGCCTATAGTACACTCATCTTTCCTCCAAAGAACTCAAGGCAGTGCATGCCTTTCTCCTTTCTTCCATTTTGTTCCCACAATAAGCCTGTGTGGTAAATTAGGCTGAGGGGTTATGACTAACTGCAGGTCACCTTGTGAATTTTATGGCCAAGTGGATATTCAAACCCAAGGAACCCTATGTTACAGTCTGGTACTCTAGGAACCGCACTACTCAAACTCTTACCATGTATTAAGAGACTCCCATTATTTTCCCATAGTACAAATGTAAGCATGAGTAACAGAAAGCCAAAGGCTGGTGACTTGAAAAGTTTCAGATTGTGGAAAAGAAACTCTTAATGGCTGTAGTCACACTTAAGGTTTCAGCCAACTTCAGTCCACATTCAAAGTGAGAGAATACATCAGCAAAGTGACAAGCCCCTCCCCTTTTTTGGTTTTAAATAACTCAGAAAATTCACCTTTGAGATAGATAATGTGGAAAGAAAATTACTTTTCACTTTGCTGATGTGTTCTCACGCTCTGAAGGTGGACTGAAGCTGGATTAAACCTTTGGTGTGACCACAAAGTGACCTCTTTGGAGAAGAAAAGAAGTAAGAATAAGCAAGCAGTATTTATGTAGACAATGAACCCCAACACAGCTTCCTCCAACCTGGTGCCCTGTTGGACTACAATTCCCTTCATCGTGAACTATAAATCATGCTGAGACAGATGAGAACTGGAACACAACAGCATATGGAAAGGACCAAGATGGGAAAAGGCAGCCCTAAATAGAAAGAGAATGGGGTATTCCTTCACCCAAATCCCCCAAAATGTGTTGATTCTATGAAAGAGATGTACTGTAAGACTGCCAAGAAAATATTTTTTTCAGATGGTATTTGTAGGGACTGTTTACTTTTACAAAGTGCTAACATTAAAAGTGTTTTGCATGGTACTCTGAATAATAATTTGTTTTTAGAGGTTGAAGCATGCAATGCTCTGCAGCCCAGATGATCATCAATACAGAGAAGCACACCAGCAGCCAACGGCTCATTGCCAAAAACACTTGCTAGCAGTTTTTTTCTTTACAACAGCCTCCAGACTGGCACTACAAGTGGCACAGGGACTGAAAAACAACATGGCAGTGCAGGCAGCATATGCTAGACAGTAGGGACATCTCTACAGCAACATGACATCAATTTCACATACACTTCTTTTATACACGTGGGATGTGGATTGGCACTGCCAGGATACCTGGATGGCCATTCAATGCACTCTTCCATGAAACAAACAAATAAATTTTCCAGCAGTGTCATAATGGATTTCCAACTGCCCAAATGGCAGCAGGTGTGTTATGAGAGGCTACAGGAGGCTCTACAGCATGCCCAAAGTCTCCCTGGACAGAGGACAGAGAAGCAAGAAAGGCTGCATCCCCAAGCAACTTATTTGCCTCTCTAGTTTTCCTCTACCATCCCTCTATTCAAGCGGACTTTAAAAGTGATGTTCAATTTCGGAATAAGCGTCCGTATGAGGCTCAGCAAATTGCGCATTTAAAACGCACCTACCATCCCCATGGAAGCGTGTTTTCTTTGCCCGCATTTTTTTCTCCCCACCCCTTCTCTTGTTGATAGGGTGCTGGTGGGAACTGCGCTCTGCGCGGCCACAACCAGGGAGACAACCCCCAACAAGACCAAAAGAAAAATAGCCATCGGTACTTACAAGTTCGTCTCCCCTGCCTGCAAAGGCAGCCGGGCTGCAGCCAGAGCTCAGGCGGAAGCAATTCATAACGCTATTTACAAGATCTCCGGCCGCCAACACGCCTCCCCCAGCCAGCGATCGTGCACTCATTCACTCTCAACACTTTCAATTTCTGGCAGAAACAATTCATTACAATGTATCTTATGCAATTGGAATGCCTGCCTACTGTTTTCATAGATTGTGAATGCTGGTTGTGGATGAGAGGCAAAAAAAGAGAGAGAGTGAGAGAGAGAGATCACTCTGGATGGCAGTCCCCGCCCCCAATGCCTCTTTTGCCACTGAGCGTCTCCATGCACAATGTTGCTAGGAATACCCACGGGTTCCAAAAAGTGCGTTGGTAGTCTTGTTTGGAAAGGGGTTTTTATTCCGCGGATTTTCCTTCTTTGTGGTGCTGGAAGCTCAGAGAAAAGCCGTGCATGGAGATGCTCAGTGGCAAAAGAAGTTTTTTAATGAGCTTTTTATTGCTTGGGGACATGACCTAAGGGCATTTTATATTTAAGATGGAGTGATGGCTTATAAAGGTTTTGGGCCACCATGTTTTAACAACCTGGGGTGGTAATGAATATGCTAAGATAATAAGGTTATAGCTGATAAAGGTTCTGATGCCCCTGAACTGAGTTTTCTTGGCAGCAACAGAGAAATAGTTTGCCATTGCCTCCTTCTGGGGGCATGGTATGGAGAGAGCTGAGCTACAACTCCAGGCTTGGAGAATGAAAACATTTACACTTTCACCTCCAACAACTAGTTGGTGGGGTTAGTGCTGATGCCCACTAGGATTAGTGAGGTAGAGAGCCAGACTGCAGTACCAGAGATTAGAAGAGGTAGGTGAGATACTGCTACATCTGCTATGCCTGCAATTTTATATATATATAGAGAGACATGTTTGTGTTTTAGGCTGCTTTTACACCTTATCTTTAATCCATCTTCAGGATGTCCCCTGACCTCAGGGATCACATGCCAAAATGTATTTCTATTTCTTTTGCGCGCTATCCCTCCTCCAATCAGGACTGTCCTGTGTTTGGATTATGCCAGCCCTGAGTGATCCTTGGCATATGATCCTGAATTTGGTATGTGATCCTTGACAGAGAACACCCTGAAGATGAAGGAAAGCCTGTGGGCTCTGGTGCCCAGAACTGGAAGGGGTGATCTGCTAGGCATGATCTGGCTCTGCCACTCACGGAAACACCTCATTTCATGGTGGCAACATGGATATCAGCCTGTGGCTTCTGGGGCTTGGCGCTGGAGGAGGCAACCTGAGCTGGCCACTGCCATCTACAATCTGGCTGTGGTGCCCATGGAGCTACCTTGCCTCATCATGAGAAGAGCAACTTGTTCTGCAGAGAGGGCAGCTCATGGGTTTGGAGACTTGAAGCTGGAGAGAGTTACCCAACCTGGCCTACCTAGTATATCCTCACCCACCTACTGCTGGCTGCATCACCCTGCCCTGGAGCCATCTCAGCTTGCACCCTGCAAAGTAGGTGTGAACAAACTAAAAATGAAAGTTCCTAGTCTGTCCTTAGTCAGATGACCATGAAAATAAATCCACTGTTGTCTACTCTTGAGCTTACAACAAAGTGACAAAGACAAAAAATAAAACAGAACCCTGAGAGAAAAGGAGAAATAACTCAATTCAAACATCAGTCTTGATAGCTGCATTTCTTATAATAATCAGCTGAAATGGAAAGTACAAAAATTCAATTTCAGGATATATTTTTAGACCAAAAGTTATACCCAAGAGACAAACTCCAATAGATCAGTATAAAGAAAAACCTTCAATGCCCTTGGAGAGAAATAGCAGCAGAATTTTTAAATACTTTGTTTGCTGCCATCAAAAAGAACAGGACATAATACCAGTATCTTGAAAGTGCCGCTGATCTGCCCTTCCTTCTGAGTTTGCATGCTGAAAAACTGACAATGGAGCATATGTGACAAAATGTAGGGGCCATGTGACTCACAAGCTTAGTAGGCAATGCTCAGCCTTGACCCTGTGCTCCTGTGCACCACTGAGAACAGTTCTAGGGTTTTACTCTGAGTGGCCAGTAAAGGAAAGGCTAGAAAACGAACAAGCTCATATATATATATATATTTCATTTGTTTATTTAAGATATTTCTATACTGCTATACAGCATAGTCCCAAGGACATTAACATAACAGATAAAACTTATAAAGCCAATACAACAGTTAAGTCAACATCAATCTCCAAATGTTAGGGTGAGTAAGTGTACCTTTACCAGGCCTGAAAGACATTCAAAGTTGGCACCTGGCATATCTCTGTTAGGTAATCTGCTCCAGCCAAGCAGGTACGCCTTATCTTTGACTGGCCCAGTATATGCTGTTTTCCTTTCTGCTTTGGCTAAGCTGGTACCAGCTTGTTTGCTTGTGTCCCTCCCCAGGTAACAATCTGTGATGATGGAGAAAGGCACATACTGGGTACATTGTTAGCGCAAAGTGGGCATGTACTGGGTGTGTGGATGAGAGAGGCAGAAGACTCAGGTCTCAGGTCTCAATTCTATAGCCCTATAGACCCAAAGGTGCCTCATTTAAGCTGAGAAACTGCAGTCAAGTACACTTGAAAATAATTATATTTATGACTGTAGCTCAGTGATACAGCAAACTGCCATCCCCGCTTGACTATTTTAGTGCAGGTTGGACTATTTCTGACCCTGCCGGGCTATTTTAATCTGAATATAGGGCCAAGTGTGCATTTCGGGCCATTCTCTCTTGTTTGATGGTAAACCAGACTGAATCCGAATAGCGTCATTCCCATTCACCGCCCAAATCCCTGACATGGAGAAACAGGACCTTTTAATCTCCACCCCCGCCCCCAGCAAGATGTTGGCAGAAGCAGCCCAGGGGGCTGTTTCTCAACCCACTTCTCTCCCTCCTTCCACTCCTTCCCTGTCAAGTCTCAGCAGCAGCGGGGCGCCTCCTTCCTCCTCCTCCTCACCTACCTCATGAGCCTGCATGCACCTTAATCTATGTTATCCAGAAGAATGCACACAAGCAGATCAGCGGCTTGTGCAGGGCAGGCGGGGTGGGGGGATAAAGTTGTCCTCAACTCAGCTTTTTTTTTTTTTGTGGGTGGGGAGGTGCCTTTCTCAGGAGGTTTTTTCCTCTGGATTTTTGTGGAATAGCCCTCATAAAATCTGGGAAGAACTTGAATGGGAACGGCTGGATGCTGAATTTGGATTAATTGCAGAAGTCATGGGAACGCTGGATACCGAAGTCAAATTCAGTTCGGATTTAAATTCCTATGGGAACACACCCTGGAAAGTAGAAGGCTGCTGGTTCAGTCTCCAGGCTCTCACTGGAAATAGCTAATGGCAAACCAGTTCTATGTCTACCAAGAAAAATACCATCCCTTTTGGCATTCTGGAAATGTGAAAACTCTCTCTTCTGGAAGGCCTTTCTCTTATCCTGAGTGTAGTTGTTTTAAATGGAGTTATATTACTGAATTTTTAACCATTGGTTTTCTTACATGCCTTTTGTGAGTCAGTTTGCTCTGGTGGTTAGGGAGCTGGACTCTTATCTGGGAATACCAGGTTCAATTCCAAACTCCCCCATGAAGCCAGCTGGGTGACCTTGGGCTAGTCACAGATCTCTTTCTGAGCTCTCACAGCCCCACCTACCTCACAGGGTATTCTGTTGTGGGGAAAAGAACAGAAAGCTTTGTCAGCGGCTTTGAGTCCCCTTAAGTGGGTGAGAAAAGTGGGGTAGAAAAGCCAACTCTTCTTCTTCTTTTTAGGAAAACCTTTATTGCCATAATATTGGGGGTGGGGGTAGTGTTGTGTCTTGTATTACTGAATAGTCTTGTCTATTACTATGTTTCTTGTTTGTTTTATTTGTGAGAGGATCTTGAATTATCATAGCTATATGAAAATAGCTCACAAAGTTAGAAGGATAAAGAATCATGTGCCCAGCACTGGACAATGGAAATAAACACAAGACATAAATACCTAGGCTGTAGTCATACTTAAGGTTTAATCCAGCTTCAGTCCACTTTCAGAGAGACAGAATACATCAGCAAAGTGACAAGCTCTTTTCTTTCAGTGTTAACTCAGAAAATTCACCTTTGGGATAGATAATGTGGAAAGAAAATTACTGGTCACTTTGCTGAGGTGTTCTCTCACTCTGAAGGTGTAACCACAGCCCTAAAGTTGTTATAGGATACTGCAGTTGTGTCCAGCCTCCACAGGCACCTCCATGATGTTCCAAAGCCAGGGAGCCACTACTGAGAAGGACCTATGCCTTGTGTTCATCAGATGTGCTTCCTTTGCTGATGATACATAGAGTAGGGATCCCTGAGTTGGCCTCCTGGGGTGAGCAGTACCAGCCAGGAGAAGGCAGACCTTCAAGTACTTAGGACCCAAGACATATAGGGCTTTAAAGGTGAAGTCGTTGTATTGAATCCAGAAGCAGCCAATGGACAGTTAATGCGATTCTTGAACGATGGGAGCAATGTGCTCCCATCTTGAAACTCCAGAGACAACCCTGACAGCTGTGTTCTGGCCATTGCAGTAGTCTGTGATGTGACTATAGCACGTCTAACCAACACCAGATTAGACATTTGGTAGACCAAACAAAGATGTGCAAGGAACTCCTAGCCACAGATGCTATGTGGGTATCCAGAACAAAGCTGGGCCCAAGATAACTCCCAAACTTCAAGTTTGTTTTTCCAAAGGAAGTGTCACCCAATCAGCCAGCATTTCTCCATCCTAAAATCCTGGATATGCCCTCGTAATAATATCTGCAGATGTACAATGTTTCAAATCTCCAGCTTCACCCCAAATTAAGATGAAAGCCTCAAGACCCAAGTATGCTTGTTAGGATAAAAGATCAGCGAGTCTCCCCTTGTTGTCAGTACACGATGAAGCCAGATGAAGGATTCTGGAAAACCTATAGATTTGCCTGCAATTTTGTGACATTTTGGAAGGTCCTCATAGAAAGTATGTTCCAATTATGGACTTTAGTGATTTAGTTGTCTGACTAGCATGTGACAGCCCAGTCCTGTGTTAGCACATAACTATAACAATTCAGTTGTTGCAGCATAGGAAGCAGCTGGTTGTACAACAGCCAAAGCATCCTGCTCCTAGCAACCACTTGCAATGTCACCCTACTAAATCTATAACTGATGGGAATGTACGGCAGCCCTACTCTGTTGATGGGATGCAATCAGTCTCACATAGAGTATATGGAGGTTTTCAGAGTGTGAATCACTGTGGTCAAAGGCTCTCTGTCCAGAAGAGGCTGTTGCTGGTGAACCAGAGATAGCTGAAAAAGTATTCTTGGATACTGCCACTTGGTCAAACCCTATGACTAATCTGTTTTCAGGCCATCCTCTGTTCTCATTTCCATTTCCATCTTTTCTTCAGACTATCACCCTCTACAATTCAAACTATCCTGTATTTGTATTGCCCCACTACTAAAACAGTTCTCATCTGCAAGAAGGCAAGAGCAGAACAAGGCATGCCAGTAGCTCCAGAGCTCCATGAACTATGCTTGGAGCACAAGGTACAAGTGGATGGGACTCTACTGAGCTGTCCAGATGAAGGGCTACCAGTCTCTATCCCATTCAGCCACAATGTGGAAGACACCCTGTGGGCTGTGAAGCCTGTAGTCAGAGGGGGCTACCTGAGCTGGCCTGCTTGGTGTGCCCTTGCCATGCCTCCTTGTCCACTCATTGCCAGACATGATGTAGTTATGCTGCCCCCAGGGTTGCCTCCCCACCCCACCCCATCAGTGGCTAAGTGAGTATTGGGTGTGAACAGGCTGAGAATGGACTAAACCAGACTATTATTTTGTGGTGTGACTGGCCCTGTCAGAGATGAGTCTTTGGTGAAAAGGGCACAAATAACAAATGTTTTCTTGTTGTTGATGATAATGATTGAGTCCAAGGGTATCCCTGGGTTTCTCACCTGTCTGTTCTAGGAGATTGCAACCATAACTGCATGGTTTTAATGAACATTTTACATTAGTATTGCTCTTTCATTATTGATTAATATGGCTCCTTGAATTCCTTGTGACAATTAGAAGAGGCAAAAATATGATTAAAAACAAACAAACATCTTCTCCAATATAAGAGTAACGTGTGGCTTGAATACTTATACAATGCAGTGACATATAACTGGCAGAACACCATAACAATTTTATGTTGAGCATAACCTTGTTTTAAGAAACAAAATTTTCTAATGTTTAGAATATACCTTTCATGGCTTGGAACTTGCTTCTAGGAAGTATGGAAGATTTTAAAAACTCTTAAGAACCCTGCAGTTTGGATTCTTTGGATTTCTCAGGGGAAATTCATATTTTGGTTTTATGTAGTCTAAAATCTTCCATGGGTCATCAGCAACGGCTATCACTTTAGGCCAAATGCCCTGCAAAAATAAGAGTGTGCCACATGCTCTCAGTAAAAACAAGAGCAGGCCAATCAATAGCAAATGTAGTCTGCCCTCCTGACCATTAGCTGGAAGCCCCTTTAAACGAGATTTCACTTGAGGCTCAAGCACTTCAGAGCGTGGCCCTCAGCCTGTGGGATTTTTCTGGAAGTTCTTGAACTGAGACTAGATGTGGTTATGTTAATACATTAAGGGAAATGTAGTGATGTGGTCAAACAATATCTTTCTAGTGGGTGTGTTTACTTTGCATTGCCATTCTTTTGATCAGCAGAATTTTCAAGATTTTGAAGGACTACTTTAGCTTGAGACCTGCTTTTAAGTTACCATGGGTTGTATAAGTCACAGTTTTCCAAGCTTAGGGATAACAGAAACTATGGTTTAGTAATGAAAAAAGACAGAAGCTTTCAATATCCTCTCTTCATACATGAAGGATAAAGTTGTCAGACACTTCCTGCTTGAAATTGTGTATGTGGGTATAATATTTGTATTCCCCCTTTCTTCAAAAAAGTGCAAGAAGTGGTACCTTACTCTTTTCTTCCTTTTATTTTTAACCTGTGAGGTAGGTGAGGCTGTATCATCTGCCATGAATGCTCATCGGGTGGCCTTGGGCCACTGAGGCCTTCTCAACCTAACCAATTTCACAAGGTTGTTGTGAGGATGAAATGGAAGGGAAGAGAATTGCTAGGTGGAATTCATAGCAAACTATGCCCTACAAGCAAAGTGAGCATTTTCCTTAGTTCATCTTCCTCCTGTGCTTCCTCTCACAGCCTTCTCAGAGCCTTGGGGGGAGGGACCACCCATCATCATCTGTATCTGTATATAGGAGGCACACAAAGGGAAAGTGGTGGGGAGGGATTCCTACAAGCTGGTACTTTTGCAAGAGCAGACCAAGTGAGAGTCTGCACTTGTCCTGCTGTTTTTGGTAGTCATCGGAAACCTAGAGAGAAAACTAAGGGTGCCTTGAGCCAGTGAAAGGCAATTCCCACAATTTCTTTTTGCTGACTGGAAGCACCCTTAGTTTTCTCTCTAAGTTCCTCATCACTACCAAAAAAGGGACTAACAGTGCATTTCTTATCATTTCCACTGCCCAAGTTCAGAATTTTAAAAGTGAGGTGTAAATTCTAACACTAGTACTTACTAGTATTCTATATTTAAGGTTTTGTCCATCATTTCATTTCCCATTTCAACCACCTTTCAAAATTATCTCCTTGCTGTGCTGCCTGATGAATTATCCAAGGGTTGCAAAAACCTGAATACAGCATTCACACCACTGGGCCAAGATGTTTTTCTTCCTGCAGCAGATGAATCTCATTTCTTTTGTTTGCAAAGATACAACTTTCTCCATTGCACCTGCGCTCAGTGAACTAGCCTGTGGGAAGGGGCCGACATCTTTCACTGCATTAATAATGAAGACATATTTGCTCAGTAGCAGGACAAATAACTCGTCAGCCCAATAACCAATGAGTAGTCCAAGGAACTGAACTGTAACTGATGTAACACATCTGAAAGCTTTAACAGCTGGTGACAACTTAAATATTTCAACAAGCCAACACAAAATAAATGAGAAATTTCATCTTGAATGTATTAACCGTGACATGCAAGATTAATCTGAGAGGTTGGGTTTTTTTTTTTATTTTGCAATTAGCCATACAGGGTGACTTTGGATACCATCTGAAATAAGGAGACTGGTCTTTAAAGAAAACACATAGCGAATTACATGTATGGAACTATATGGAATTTATCAGATTATGTGAAATCTTTGAAAAATTTCCAAGCCTTATGCCAGTCTTCCTCTAATGGTTGCTAGAGCATACCTCCTATGTCCATCTGTTTTTATTTTGGAAGTGCCAAGTCACAGATGAGGTTATGACTTTCCAAGGAGTAAATCACAAAAAAACACATTTAAAAAACCCTTGGAAAACAGCTCTCTCCTCCCTTTTTGCTGCTAGCCTGCATTATTTTTTTTGCCTTTGGGAACACTTAGGGACAATTTGTGGCGGGGACCTATCCTTCTGGCCAATTCCTGCCAGATGTGGGTGGGATTTCACAGCTGCAAAGTTCTCTCCCCTTCCCTCTCCATGCCTGCTCTGGATCACAAGAGAAGAAAGAATTTTTTTTTAAAGCACCAGCAAAGCTCAAAAGATTCAATTGTAGCAAGGAAATTATTGCAATTAGGAGAGATAGGCCAGCAGGAAGTTTTTAAAGACTCAAGCGATACATTGTTTCAAAGATTGCACTGCAGCCAACAGCTTGCATTTTACCCAGAGAGAAACAGAGGGAACCTGAAAAATGAGATTAGCAGAGGCAGAGATTAAAAGGTCCTGCTTCTCCATGCTCAGTTTTTTTTGCAGTTTGAGTGGGAACACCAGCCACATTCAGCCTATGTTATCCTCAAGGAAATGGGAATGCGCAGAATGCGCACTCTGTCCTGAACCCATATTTTAAAAGTCTAATTCAGATTTAAAAAGTTCAGTGGGAACAACACCATAGTGGGCTGAAGCTGGATTAAAACTTTAGTGTGAATGCAGCTCAACAAGGATAAAAATGCCTTAAAGGAGGACCATAGCACTCTAATGCTACCACATTGTATTTTTAAATCTCCCAGTTACAGAATTTCATATCTAATTATATACTCTGGCAACTCAGTCTTTTTGGTTCTCTGCACTTGTTGGAAAACCAATGACATTTTGTCTCTAACCATCTGAACTGAATCCAACTTTTTATTACTAATTAAGCATGTTAGTCATTATATGGAACAGTTTTAAACACCAGACAAATATAGAATATTGTAGCTTTCCAGGAAAGTTGTTGTTAAAAGAAAATAATCCCATTTACAAGTTAAGAGCCTATTTTTTGCCCTAAAGTAGTATGCAGAAAAGGGGTAACATTCATACAAGTGTAGGTGTGCTTTGATTACTTTATTTGCTCCCAGATACTTCACACGAAGCAGGTCCTTTAAGAGGAAACAAAGGAACATCCTGCTGCACTTAGGGTGCGTTCCCATGGTACTAATTTGTATCTCTATTGCCCCTCCACTGAAGTGGATTAAAGAAAAGCGGGTTCAATCTGGATTTAAGCGTTCCCAAGGGGGTAAGCAAAACACGCATTTAAAATGAACGGACCATCCCCAAGGAAGCATGTTTTGTTTACCCGCATCTTTTTCTCCCCGCCCCTCGCTGTTTCATTGGGTGATCGGGCGGAAGGAATTTCCAGCTGCCGAAACGCCTCCCCCCCAGCCAGCGATCCTGCAATCCTTTCCTTCAAAAAGACCAAAAGAACAATTTAAAACTTCTCTGTTTGTCTCCCCTGCTTGCGAAGACTGCAGCCGGCACTCTTTACAAGATCTCCACCCAGCCAGCTCTTTTACACTTTCACTTTTGCGGAAGCAATTCATCACAATGTATCTTTGCTGTTTCTCTTTGGGATTGGAAAGAGAAACAGCAAAGAGAAAATGCCTGCCTAGATCGCTGTTTGCATAGATCGCTGGCTGGATGACAGGCAAAAGAGAGACAGATAGAGAGAGATGATCTCTCCGGCCGGCAATTCCCACCTGGGAGAGAATCCCCGCCCCTTTTGCCATGGAGCGATCCCATGGAAAATGTTGCGCTGAAAACCCACGTCTTCCAGAAAGTACTGCTTTAAACAGGATAATTTTTAAAAGCGGGTTTTCCCCATTAACGGCGCTGGAAACCCGGATTAAAGGCATGCATGGTACCGCTCCGTGGCAAAAGAAGATTTTCAGCAGACTTATTATTGCATGGGAACGCAGCCCTAGTCTATCAGCCTTTTCCTGCAATGGCCAAACAATTCCTATGGAAGCCCAGAAGTAGGACATGAATATAAAACACAGCTTGTCTTTAGAAGCACAACCTCACTCCTTTTGATAGAACTGTATTCCAGGAATTTTGTTCAATGCTTTCTGGAAGGTGGCAATAATGAAAAGGGCTTAGGCCCCCAACAAAGAGGTTAAAAAATGAGGAGTGTATTAGAGAACTCTGATGTAGGAAGCCTGATACTGAAATAAAAGCCAGGTGCTAAGGCAGGAATGATATACAGTAAAAAGAAGAATTTGTGTTATTTAATATGCTTTATGGAGAACTATCAAACTGTAACTCCATGTGAACATTTTATTTCAGTAAGCTTTCAGAGAGCAGAACTGATCTGCTTTTTCAAACTGACCAGTACTGCTTATAATAGCTTTATGCCTATTTGAGCTTTAATATTAGTAAAAAGCAGCCATTGTGTTAAGGATAGTTTACTGGTTGTTTTACCTGAAAGCTGCTCAGAAAAGTCCTTCAAGTTTTTTTTGTTCTATGACATACAGATGAAAGGGGGATGGGTGGGGAGAAAGTAATTTGCAATAAATTGGTTCCCTGGCTATGAATATGCTTAACTGCTTTTTAAACATAAGCACTTAACAATTTCTTTAAAAAATAATATAACATGAGGGAGTTTTTTTCTAAGATACCAAGGTGAAAAAGGATAATCCACAGCAGGGTGAAAGTCAGCATATGCTGTGAGGTGAATGCACAACTCCTGGGAAAACAGCTGTTACCATGTCCAAGTCAAATAGCAGGAAGGTTTTAATAAAACCTGAAGTCATACTGGCAAAGCAACTTGCTCATATCTGTGGACTAAGGAGTCTTGATTGCTAACATTATAGAGGAAAAAACTGAGACAGCAGAACTGAGATGGTGTTAGCCAGCAAAATGAACCATCCATTCTCTTCGGGTTCAAATAAGGCAGGTTCTTTGAAAATGAGGTTTTTGTTTGGAATTAAAAAAAAAAATCTGAACACAGTCATCTCCATAGCTGGCATGCAGAAACACAGCTTGGTCAAAATCTGGCAACTAGGTATCAAACTGCCAGGTACCAGTCCACATGCTTTTAACAGTTAGTTTTGAAGGATCAAAGCCTCTTGCAAAAGATGACAGAACTTCAATTTTGCAGATGATGTTAGATTTCTTAATTGATTGTCCAAACTTCTTCCAGGTTGGGGAGACAGGCAGATTACCTCTCAAGGTTATTTGCAGGGAATCAAGAGAAGGTGAAGGTTTTGCCTCCATCTTCTGCTTGCGATGGCCAGAAGCAATTGGTGGGCCACTGTGTGAGACAGGATGCTGGACTGGATGGCCTACCGTCTAATATAGCTGGGCTCATCTTATGTTTAAACAAAGGATGTTCCTTGGTCAGGGGCAGAGAAAACAAATATTGGAGTCCAACAGCATTCTGAGGGTCACAAGTTCCTCCACCTTGTAGATATGTAAGTTCAACATGTTAAGCCGTTCAGTTTACAGACTCCCTTTCCCATATGTTCAGTATTAAAATTTTTTAAGGCAAGCGAAAGCCCCTGCCTCCATTTCCATATGTTAATTGAGTCTTGCAAAGATCTATGTATATTTCTGTTTTGCTGGGAGGCCCTCCCCCACCCACCCAACATCAGTAGGCAACCTATCCTGCAAATTTTACCTTTCAGTTATTAACAGTTCAGAAAGGCTGCCCACAGATGGTGAGAGGCAATGCAAGATCTAAAGATTCTAGGGTTGCCTCTTGCCATCCTACACCAGGCATGAGAGGGAACTGTGAACTTACCTTCCTGTACACTGGGCCCTTCCAAAATGAGCTCACTTACATATACTGGAAGCCAGCCAAGTGCCCATTCACTTTCTGTTGTTATTTTTCCCGTGCTGCAAGTGAGCTCATTCTGGAAGGTCCTGACAGACTCAAAGGTAAGCACTGCTATTACACAGAACTCAGTACCAGATTTCCCGTTAATAGTGATTGATTGACTAACCTGGAAAATAATACTGCACTTCTTTCTGGCAGCTGAGGCAGGAGAATCACAGGTTTTACCCCACATCTGGAGGCACCCAAAGTGAGGCTAACAAAAAGGACACATCTATTTAATGGCTAAGTGCAACAAACAACCAAGCAAACAAACACCCCTGTCTATGCTATTTGCACAGGAATCATTATGATGCTGGGTTCTTCCAAATCCATTGAAAATTCATTGCCAATCCTTTGCTTTTTCACTCACAATCAAGCAGCATAGTAGTCATCTGTGCTTTTTATGACTAGAAGATGCTGTTCAAAGAGCTGTCGGCCACAAATGACACAGAAACACAGAAAAGTCAAGTAGCCTGTTATCAGTCTATAACAGTGATGGCGAACCTTTTGAGCTCGGTGTGTCAAAATTCGCAAGAATACCTAGCTTAACTCGGGTGCTGTGTCACATCTAGAAATATCCATAATTTTATGATATTTGCAGCTCTAGTAAAAAAAAGTTATATTTTTGATATATGTATTAAAAGCAAAAACAATTCTTTACATTAGTGACTTTTGTTGCTGAATTTTGTTTGCTAAATCTTCAATTGAAAGTTGCTATTTCGTACACTTCAAGAACAAGCAAGCACTACTGTACACGCCCAGGTGCCAGGGTGACCAGGTGTGTCACCCAAAAGGACTTGCCTTATCACCTGTGACACGCATGTCATAGGTTGGCCATCACTGGTCTATAAAGATGCTGGACCAAATTTTTACCAACATGCTGAGATTTAATGCCAAGGAAATTCAGATGCACTACATCTGCCTATAGGCCTTTTCTAGTCATGGTCCTGTGTCCTCAGCCTAGCAGGGGATTAGAAATAAGCTCCAAATTAAAACAATCTTGGGAAGTAAATCCAGAGGCCGTGGTCTGCATTTCTAGTTTAAGATTCATTTGCACTACCAACTGTTAGTATTCCCAAACAGCAGCACCATGCTTCTCATAACTTGTTGCCCCATATGGCTGGTCTGGATGTTCTACACACAGCCCCATGAATGCCCAGTTCCTTCTGCCTCCCATTTGGATGAACAACTGAGAGAAAAGAGTTAGAAGAGATTATGCTAATCAATAAATACTGTGTTGAATGATATATTTTTTTAAAAAAACAAGGTGGGATAACAGATGATCCAGGAACCAAATGCAAAACTAAATTACCTTTGGAAAACTCAAAGATCCTGCTATTTGGCTGGCATGGGAACTAGTTTGAAAGGGTAGTTAAGCATCTGGGCTCTTCTGTGTGCCCCTGATTCTAGGAAGAAAGACATTGGGCTAAAATGCTATTCACAGTTATTGCAGAACAATCCCATTCAGTCATAGCAGTTATGCATCGGATTGCTTTGCTAATCATGCCCATTTGGATTTTACCCACTGAAATCAATGGGACTTTAAAAAGCTGTTTTAAAGGTCACATTTGACAACATATGCCAATTAAAATTCAATAGTATACAAACTAGAAGCCTGCAGCCAAAGAAATTGTTCATTAATTCAAATCGATACAGAGTACAAGTCTCAGCTCTTTTCCACACTGCTTCTTGTCTCTCGCTGCTGCCTCTTGGGTGGTCGGCAGAAGCCATTACAGTGTCAAAATGTTGCTGATGGGTACCACAGAGTTGTGGCTGACATCCGGTTGACTGCATGGGTGCTTCCATGGCAGCTCCAGAAGTGGTTTCTCATTGCCTATTTCCAGGGAGAAGCTGGGGACTGAAACGACAACCCTCTGCTTTCCAGGCAGTCTGCTCTACCCCTGAGCTTCAATCACTAGGCCCCAAACGATGGTCCTCCAAATGCCACTGAACTGTAACTCTCAGCAGTTCGTCACTAGCCAGTTGACTGGAACTTATGAGACCTGGAGTTCAGCCAACATCTAGAGGACCATAGTTTTTTCTAACCCTGATATAAGCTCCAAATATAGCAGTTTTATGGGCCATAAGTCTCAAACCTCTCCTTCTTCTCTACTATAGTCCAACCATTACCTCACAGCACTTCTCTTTCTTGACCTGCAGGTTTCTACCAGCTGCTGTTTCCTTGCCTTCCTTTTTGTCAAACTGTAATTCACCTGCCTCTTGCCCAGCCATTTAGGTAATTTCTGTTGATGTTCTCTGTTTAGAATTCATAACAGAGTGATATCGCTATAAAGCTTACAAAAATGTTACAAATAAGAGGGCAAAGGATTTGAAGTTCCCCAAACTCCTGCCCAAGACTTGTGGAAGCTTCTGCTGAGGATTATTGTTGTTCGATACACTGAACCATTGCTGACTTCTGGTTGACTGCATAGGCATCTCCATGGGTACATCTATGCAGTTTTCTTGGCAGAGGCACAGAACTGATTTGCCATTGCCTACTTCAGGGGAGAGACTGAGCACTGAACCAGCGGGCATCAAACCAGCAACTCTCTGCTCTCCAGCCTATTTGCATTACGTCTGAGCTACAGTCCCTTCCAGGGACGAGGAAGCGTGGCATTATTGAGGCCAGCAGCCTATTCATTTCCCTTCTGCGTTACTTGAAAAAAAACAAAACACAACTCATTAGGCAGGATGAGGATTTCTGGGGGTATTCTGAAGACTGCATCATATTTTGTAACATTTTGATTAACCTGATGCAGATTCTATGTCACGTAATATCTTTTTGTGATTTATATACCCAAGGGTCAACAAGACTTCGAATACATTGAAAGGAAATGTTTTATGATGTTACCTAAAGCAAAAGCATGAAGTGGCAGAGAATAAGCAAGCAATGAGACAGGCCAGCTGTTGTTAGTCCACTGTTCAAGGAAATAGAACAGTGTTTTCCATACTGTCCATGAAGAGATTGGTGCTAAGCAGCTGTTCAGATGACCAAACCAGCTTGCATGTTAGGGATGCCCTAGCCCTCTCAGTTCATGTCTGAAGCAGAGCCTGACCTCCTTTTCACCCTGCTCTATGCCACCCAGTTTACTCCATGGGCCCATAGCCAAGAGCCTTTCTGGGCTCAGAAGCTTGTAGGCACTGGGGAATGCTGGCCAATTCCTTTGTAGAAGAAAGAAAAGCTAACTACTCCTCCCCCAATCTGCATAACCGTGTCATAACCAATTAGTATTAGCGTAATTTCACTTTACATAAGAACTGTTGTCTAAAATATATGTGCAAAAAAGAAAAAGTAGCCTTAGTAGCTGGCTTGGTTAGGCATCACACAAGAACGCTTTTCTGCTTCTGTACTTGTTAAGAAACACTGTTAGTGCAGCGTAGTTAAATAGTTTAGCACAATTAAATGCTTTCTTCACAGCTTTCCTGTAATTTTGGTGCATGTAATCATTTCAATGTGCCCTTTATTGCAGAAGGATGAAGAGATAACTAAGAAAAACAGAGCTCTTCTTCTGTTTAAACAATCACAGAGAGGAATTTCAGTAAATGCTGTTTTGTCCTGCTTGCAACTTGTAACTGTATTTAAAAAAAACTGTTCACACACACACAAGATTCTGGTCTTGCTTTATGTCTTTATTAACTATCTTTCCCTGCAGGAGCTGCAACAGGTTAGGCTCAGTAACACAGGTCTGTAGCTTTAAGTTAACCTGAAATGCCTCATCTTCACGGCATAGTTATCTCGAATTCAAAACGTTTTGAG
>MTQE01002208.1:21367511-21382562 GCA_014337955.1 Aspidoscelis marmoratus | reverse complement strand
CGAATTCTTTAAACTGAAATAACACATGCCATGAAGACACGCCCAAAGAGTCAACTTGGGTGTTTTCTTTGTCATGATTTCCATTTAATCAAACACAAAGGCCATGTCCCCATGCAAGTTTGATACGGTTCCGAACGCAGGATCAGCAAGGGGCATCCCCATGCATTTTGGATTTGGTCTGCGGAAAGCGGACCAAATCCCCCCAAACAGTGCCAGATGAGGGCCAAATCTGATACCTGAAAATACAAGTCTCGGCACAGTTTGGGAGTCTGGCATGCATTGGTTAGCGAGCCAATTCCGTGCATGGGGACGATGGCGGGCTAACCAGGGAGGAGATTGGGGTGCACTTGCCGTTCCTGCCCTGTGCATCAAAGATTGCAGCTGCTGACATTTTAAAATCCTGATTGCCAAGACAGGCAGGATACTGTCTTAATTTTTGTTCATTTTCCACGGAAATACTTCCATCCCCTTTTCCCAATTGCCAAGGCATGCTGGATAATGGCTTGATTTTTTTCCAATTCCAAAAATTTTCAACCCTCGTTTGCTGATTGGCAAGGTGATCATGAAATAAAGGCTCGATTTTCTCCCTTTTAAACCTGTCAGGTGTTATCACAGTTCCCCATGGAGTGGAGGTGCGCAAAACTGCTCAAGCACCTAACTGCCGCTAGACCTCATAGCGGCTTTCAGTATTGTAAAATTATTTATAAAGTTATTATTATGAATGAAGCTTTATTTTTTATTTGTTTCTGTGCCTCCTAGCCCAGTCCTGGCTTTAAGTGCCACTAAGGGAGGGAAGGATGTGGCACAGGGGTGGGCTGATGTGAATCCAGCTTCCAATGAGGGGGGAGGGGGCGGAGAGGAGGGGACGCTGCTCCCCCATGCCAGGGTTTGGCACAGTTTGCATGGGGACACCTCCATCCGCGCCCAACCGGCACCTAGCCTGCGTTGCCAGGAATGACATGTGGACACCCGAGATTCGATCTCGGTCCCGCACCCGGCCCATGCGAGCCCAATCAGTGCCAAATCAACACCAAACCGCTTGCATGAGGATGTGGCCAAACTCACCCTACTTTAGGGAGCTTTCCAGTAAATAACACTAAAAATGGTCCTAGGTGCAGTCTGAAAGAGGGACAGCTCAAGTATGTTTCCCCAGATGTTTCTGAACTATGGGCAAGCCAGCTACGGACCAGCAAGCATATTAGGAGCCTCCCTTCTACACACTGGTGAAATCTAAAGAGGTCCCATTAGCTTATTTGGTACCCTGGCCAGTGCAGAATTGCCCTATAACTCCCAGTTTTCCTTGCCTTTAGATACATTTGTTAGGCAAAAGCTGAAATTCAGCCACATCTAGGGGGACACAATTTGGCCACCTCAGGTTCTGAGATGTATTTATGGTCATGAAAAGCAGCTTAGAAGCACCATGCACAGATTAGTCAGGCTTCTTTGAAGCACAAGCTTTTGTCACTGTGTAATACCAAGCCATTTCAGGGAAGACTAAATAACATAAAAACAATGCAGAAATGTTATATCCACACACACAAACAGGCAAAGCTCCTGTGTAAGAGGGGAGCAGCTGGTCCAAAGATTTTATGGAGCCTTTGAAACAGTATTTATTTATTTGTTTGTTTGAATTTTTATCCTGCCCTATACCCGGAGGTTTCAGGGCAGGTAACAACATTTAAAATCAAACATATTAAAACAATAACAGTATATATTAAAACAACAGTGTCTGCAAGCAGGAAGGGAAAATGTATCCCCATTTAACCGAAGGGCAGGGCAAAAACATGCGTCGTCACTGCCTTCCTACCCATGTACAGTGAAGGTGATAGACACACCTCAAGGGGGAGACTATTCCATAGCCTAGGGCCCATCACTGAGAAGGCCCTTTCCTGGAGTACCCATCCCTTTTGCTGCTGAGGGTTGTGGTACAACCAGAAGGGCCTTCCCTCCAGATCTTAAGGTATGGGCAACTTGATATGGGAGTAGGCTCCTCTACTATAGAAACCTAATTGGATACCAATCAGTCAGTCAATCAATATTTAGCTGCATGTCAAAATCCAGACTAAGGCTGCCTCCAGGTGGTGGGTGGATATAGTGACAGGAAGCAATAATGTGCGGCGTTGGCCCCTTCCATCATTGCTTCCTGCCTGGCTTTGCGTGGTTCTGTGATGCACAACCCGGGCAATTCCCCAATTCCCAGATGTGCTTTCCACCATCCAGAAGGTAAGTGACAAACCTAAAAAGTGCTATTGCTGGAAAACCTGTGAACAGCACTGGGTTTTCCAGCAACAGTTATTTTGTGCTCTTTATTCGGGTGAGAGGAGGTGCTATGGTTGGGTTGCCTGTGATACATGAGGGGACCCCATCATCACAGTGCCTTAATGGTGCTATATTTGGACTGGGCTGAACCATTCAACACACACTCACAGAACTTCAGTTTGGCAGTGTGAGATCACCCAGGAGCTGATGAAAAAACAAACAAAACACTTTTATCTCAGTTCCAAATGCATCTCTCTTCTTTGTTGAAAAACTTTTGATAACGAAGGGAATTCCCATTTTGTTCCCATTATTTCAAACTTGTGTTCCAAATATGGCCATATTTCAGTAAACTGTGTGCCACTTGGCCAAATATAGGTTCCGTAAATGCATTTAATTTTTTTCTTGGAAACTATCCTTTCCTGAGTCGAGAGATGCTGCTCATTGTGGGAAATATTGGGCTGTGATGAAACGCAGGCAAGCTATTCACAATAACTGTACAACTGAGCTAAGAAGTCTACAAGCCACAATCTCATTCTGCCAAATCCAGGCAGGATTACAGGGTAAAACCTTGTGTTTACTTACATAAGGCAGAGGGAGGCATAAGATAGAGCAGGATTTATGGGCAGAATTTTGCTGCAGTGATTCATGAGGGAGGGCGAGGTGGTGATAGGCTTTTGATCACACTGAATCACATTTTGATAATGGGTCAAAACAAGGTTTGATGTGACCAAAGGAGAGCCAGCAATTGTAACCTTTCCTCTTCCTAACTCGCATTAAGTGGTGCTTTGGGTAATTTTCAGTTGACTGCTGAGGGCTTCTGTTTCTGAATTACTTAATATTAGCAACAACAAAAAAAGGAAAAGTGAGAATTGTTGAAAAGGATTTGACATTTGCTGTTGTACCACTCACATGTGTGTGGGCTTAACATATAGCCCTGAATCAGTCTGTCTCATAGTTCTCTGTGGGCTTTGCCTGAATCATTGTTTTGGACCTAACCAAAGTTGATATATCTCAGGGTTCTAGTAAAAAACAAAGCAAGTCTCTTAAATCTGAAATTCTACCACGCGAGGGCCCATTCATACTGGGAAAGGCAGCACTTCTTCAAACTGCATGAGGCCTCTCTTACTAACGCAAAACTTGTGATGCAAAGTCTCCTGTGAATTTATGCACAACTCAGCCCTGAAATAAAACAAGTGTTAAGAATATTGACGCAAGTGTTAGGAAAATTGTGATCAGCTAAGTGTGAATGTTCAGTACTATCTGTGCAAGAACTGGCCCAGCAGCACACCACATGATGATCATGTTGACTATTCTTTATCCAGTCTGGGCTCACCTTCAGCATCATGGAGATAAATGGGCGAAGGGGACCAAGCATAAAACAAAAAGAAAAGAATGGATGGACAGGCAGGAAAAGGACACTAGTTGTTATAGGCCGCGTTCCCACCTACTGAGAATCCAGATTACTCTGGTTCAGAGTAATCCAGGTTCTGCTGCGGGTTAGGGTTGGAAGCCGGGAAGAGCACTGAGTGCACATTGGGTTGTTCCCAAACAGAACCCGCAAGTGCGCACAAGCAGACCTGCGAATGGTGTGTTGCGGTGCTTTTTGAGGACAGGAACTGCCGCTACCACCGCTGCCACCAGCCTCCTCCTCCTCTCTGATCCTGCAACCAATGAGGCCAGCAAAGCCCTGTCCTCAGCTGCCTTCCTTCCTTTTCTCTCCCCCCCGCCTGCCGCCCAACGCTGTCGAATCCAAGGGGCAGCCTCCCCTCCTTGCACCCCCCTAGCTAGCTAGCTAGCTTGCTTGCTCACTCACTGGCTCTCCTCTTTCCTGGTGGGGGGCAGGATAAGGAATCCTTCTTTGGGACTTTTCTTTGTGATACAGGAAGCCAAGAAGTGGGTAGGCGGGCAGGTGGGCAGGCAGGGACCACCCTGTCCAGAGAGGCTCTTGGGCTGGAGTTGTGCAGCTCTCCTCTAAAATCCAGACTGGATTAGAAAGTCCTAAATTCACCAGGAGTTTTTTTCCCCCCGAATTTCTGCAGGGTTTCTGCAGAAAATCCAGGGGAAAAGAACTGGCAGGGGAACAGGGCTTCCTGGATCCAGACTTCTGGTCAATTTAATGGGAATGATTGTTCCCAAGTCCGAATCCAGTGCGGATTTTAGCTTCTATGGGAATACAAGGAGCAAATTTTTCCCAGGTTGGTGTATTACAAGAAATTTCAACCAAGTAGTTTACTTTTCCCTTCATTTTCTTAAAAAACAAACCCTGTTTTGCCAGGATGCTGAGAGTTTTTGAACAATGTTTGACTGACAGTTGCAGATTGTTCATCACTGCCTTATTGCACCAGCTTATCCTCACACTATCTTTAAAATCTAGCTGCGAAAGAAGATTGTACAGCAGGCGTTTAAGCCTCACATTTGCTACTTTAAACTTAACTTATTGCTTGTTTTTGTTCTCTGGTAATTCAATTGCTTAGTTTATATTTATTCCTGTAAAAGCAAACTGTGCCTGGAAAGCAGGAGGTTGCTGGTTTGATACACAGCCCATTTTTGGGGGGCGGGGACAACCGGGGTGGTGGTACAATCTCCGTAGACACTCTAGAGATTCTTCAAAGATTCCCCAGAGTGGATCCAGAGAATCTTTGCCACAAATTTCCAAGATTCTCCAGAGCTTATGACAAAGGTCCATAGAAATGGCATTGCTCTCACATGGGGCTTCGGCCACCTCCTTCCTCCTTTTGCCTTCTTTCCTTCAGAGTTCTCAGGTCTTCTTTGAAGCCCGTGCCATTCTTCTGAGACGGCTTTGGAGATTATGCACAGGCTTCGAAGCTTGGGGTTTTGGGGTGCCCCCCATGGGTGCCTCCCCAGAGCCCCATTGCCCAATCGCAGTGGAAACACGCTCCATATAATCTGGATTTGATGCCTGAAGATCCCATTGTATACCCCTTTAATGGGGTCTACAGGAAATCTGGATTATAGATCCTGAAGGACTTGTTTGATCTGGATTTCCCTAGAACAAGTGGAAACAAATGTGGCTCTAATGGGGTCTGCAGTGGAAATGAGTCCTTAATGGGTCCCTAGTGGGTATTTAATGGGTACTTAGTGGTAGTGGGAAAAACCCCTCACTGTTTGGGTCAGATGGAGTAGAAAGCTACAGGGACTCCTGCAGCAAATCTCAGCCTGGAAACAGCTGCTATGGCTGGGTGACCATCAGGGCCATGGAAAACCAGGCCAAAGGTAGCCAATGAGTAGCAAGCACACCAAGTGAAAACATGGAACAGAAGTGAGGTAGGTTTTGAGGTGTGTGTTTTTAAAACTATGTGATAAACTTTTTTTCCTGCATCCACAGATAGGGTAATCCTTTGAAAATGGACACACACACCCAAATGCCCTGTGTGATTGCTTCACTAGTCAAGCAGAATTAGCTAACCTGACCTTGGTTCTTTGTATTCAAATGCACTGAGAGTGAGAGAAAGAGAAAATAAAGCTTTAATATTTACAAGCCTTAAGGAGCTGCCAGACATGTCAGAAATGCTGGCATCTTCCCACATCTCAGGCAGATTGCCAGACAGCCTCAATTCTCTGTAGTGGCTGTCACAACCCACTGGCCACTTAATACAATAGTAAAAATAGTCCTGGATATCTAGCACCTTTCTGTTTGTTTGTTTACTAGCCAGTATGTTTTCAGCTTACTGTTTGGTGAAGTCCTTTGGTGTTGTATTCTGTAGCATCACAAGGGACTGTGGAGAGCTCACTCCATGTGTGGAAAAAAAGGATGTGGGCATGTGATGAAGTCCTGGAAATCCCTTGGAAATTTCCAGAGCAGAGAGCAGGGTATCCCCAAATAGAGCACATATAGATTCCCCTGCAACAGCCGGACAAAGTGACAAGACCAGGATCATGATAGAAAACACTAAGATACTGAATACACACACCTAGGATTTTTTTAAAAAAATATAACTTTACTAATTTTTTCCAAATGCCTCCTAGGAAATGCTAATGTACAATGAAAATATTCCCTGAAGAGTGAGTGACTTGCACATATAAACCCAAAGGAGAACAAATTTTTAGAATCTCATTTGAATACCAGAATTAACAAGCAGTGCCTATTAGGTAAAAGCACTTTATAACACTAAATGCAGCATTAAAAGAAGAGAAAAAGTCCCTGAATCTTCTTCAAGAATTTAAAGGCATCTCAACACTTAATGTAATTACACTTCTTAATGGAGTAGTGCTGATTTGGGTGATCGTCAAAAAACAAAGATGACATTTTCAATGCTAAGTCTTCTCTGGATTTTACCAGAAATTAAATGTCACTTTAAATTTGAATAATTGAATGTTAGAGTTCTCCTCACTACTCCCCTGCTGTTCGAGAGAACTTTTTGAAAAGGGATGTAAAGAAATACAAAAGCATTTCTGAAGTTCATGGTCTTGGGGAGCAGCCTTTCAAAAGGTGATGCATGTTACTTTAATCCTTTAGAAAGCATCACACAAACTGCAGTAAGGAATCCAGAGGGTAGATTTCACTCTCATTTGCCCTTCCTACAATTGTGTAGAGGAACACCAGTGGGAGAGGTGATCTAATGGGTGAATTAACATCAGATCGAAAACTGCCAACTTCGTGGACCATTCCCCAATCAGTGCTAAATCACACTGGGCGCAGACTCTGAAACTTGAAGTGGCTTGCCTTGGGGAAGAGGGAACCGCTTACTCCCACTCTTCAGGCAGCCTTTTCTGTGGCCATGGAGATGCAGCCAGCACCCTGCATTCATGTTCAAGAAAAAGAAGGAGAGAGTTCCATGTTTCACTAGTTCATCATTAATAACGATGTATTTACTTTTAGTTGACAAGTAAAGACCTGGCTTTTTATGAAGGCCTTTGGGTACTAATTCATTCAAGCACTATTTTAATTTTAACTTTTTAACTAACTATTGACGCGTTCCCATTATAAGTTTAATTCAGTTTCCCTAAGCCGAAATAATAGAACCGGATGCAAACGCGAATTTGCCTGATCCCATTACTTTTAACTTAACCACGTTCGATCCGGATTCAGAGGATACATGGCCTATGTGACTCAAGGGGGGGACTCAAGTGGCTCCTTTATAAAAGTCACTTTTTGGGACTGTTCTGCCCTCTTCCTCCTGGCGTGAACGTGCCACCCATAAGGGACCCCTTCATGGAGCCTAGCTGGGTGGCTGCCGCTTGCCTGGATGGAGGAAAAACGGCAGCGGGAAGCCAGTGATTCTTTCCCCTCCTCTCCCCATTGCCCAGGGCACACAGCAGCAGTGGCAACTCAAGCCCCCTTCGCCCGCTCACTCCACAGTCACAGCCTTAAAAACAGAACCTGCAGCTGCTTTCCTTTCCTTTCCCTTTTTTAAAGATCAGAACTTTCAAAATTGCAGAGAATTGCAACATTGTTATCAGGTGTGAAGTGGCTGGATTGCTACAGTGTAGTGGCTGCTTAGGGGATGGATTTTTACAGTAAAATCACTATCTTTGGAAGCAAGCTATTGGGGGAGGGAAACCCTAAACACGCATTCTCATCCCTTAATACGGTACCGTTCCTGCAGTAAAAAATGTAAAATGTTTCAAGCGCATGAACTGGAGTGACACCTGTTGAAATGAGGATTAACATTTACAACACTTTGGGGCAATTTAACATGCAGAAAGCGTGTTAAGCCAACCTGACATGGGAACTGCGAGGATTGAAAATGTTTTGAAACTGAAATAAGCTTATAATGGGAAAGTGGCCTATGTTGTTTAATCCTGTTTAATAGGCTATGTATTTAATGTTTTGCTGTATATGAGTTTTTATTGTAAGCCACCCAGAGATCTTAGGATATGAGGCGGGATATAAATATTCTAAATAGATGAATAATAAAAAGTAAAATATGTAGAGGCACTGATAGCAACTGTAGGTCCCAGACAGACAGGTTTTCTGTGCTATTGCACAACCACAGACCCCTGAGACAGACTGTAATGTCAGGCTGTGCCCCCAATGCCAGGGCTGTGACCAATTTGCCTGCCCGTGTCAGGCCTCGATATATGAGAAAAAATATGTGAGTCAGTCTGGGCTTGTGGTTAGAGTGGTATAGAAAAGGTGAATAGAGAAAAGTTCTTTTCTCTATCACACAATACTAGAACCAGGGGGCACTCTATGAAGCTGATGGGTAGTAGAGTCAGATCTGACAAAGGGAACTATTTCTTCACCCAGAGGGTCATCAGCTTATGGAATGTGCTGCCGGAAGAAGTGGTGACAGCTACCAGTCTAGATGGCTTTAAGGTAGGGTTAGACAAATTTATGGACGACAGATGTATAAATGGCTACTAGAGTGAATGCCTAGGTGCATCTTTCAGGCTGGGGGGGGGGAACTGGGGCGCTTCTAAGTCCATTTGCTGGGATTCTAGAGCGGGAATATGTTTGTCCTTGTCTCTGCTCGAGATGCCCATGAGCATTTGGCGGGCCACTGTGTGCAACAGGATGCTGGATTAGATGGGCTGTGGCCTGATCCAGCAGGGCCTCTCTTATGTTCTTATGAAGTAGAGGAGTGAGCAATGGTAACATCATGGCAATTAAGGAGGAGGAGGAGGAGGAGGAGAAGATTTGGCTTTTCTACCCAGCTTTTCTCTCCCATTTAAGGGGACTCAAAGTGGCTGGCAGCGCTTTCTATTCTTCTCCCCACAAAAGAACACCCTGTGAGGTGGATGAGGTTGTGAGCACTCAGAAGAGAGATGTGACTAACCCAAGGTCACCCAGCTGGCTTCTTGGAGGAGTGCAGAATCCAATCCAGTATTCCTAGATAAAAGTCCGACTCCTTAACCACAAGACCAAACTGGCTCACAAGACCAAAAGGGCAAGGAAGTAATGTACATATTAATATTCTCATTTCCAGAAATTCAGGTTTTCAGAAATCTGGATTTCCAGATACGAAGAAATAGGAGCAAGCAAGTGACCAGAAATGTAGCCAATCACAGAATAGAAATCATTGCTTGGGGCATTTTACTAATCACCTAGACCAGTGCCCAAACAATGGTAGTGACTGTTGTCAGGGAAAGTGTGCATTGATTTGGAGCTGGGTTCAGGCTTCAGTGTGGCAAAAATAAGGTAGCTTCTCAGCAGCATCTATGCACATCTGTGTGGAAAGCACTTTTATTGTGCATCTGATAAATGAATGCTTTTCTGTAAAAGAACGACAAAAAAAAAGCCATTTCTGATTGCACCCATGATCTATGACTTTATAATGCTCATGTCTGATGCACCTCATAGGGAGCTTGTCATCTCTGGCAATCAGCACCCAGTCAAACAACTATGCTTTCATGCATGGCCATCAGTCACTTGGGAATGAATAGGGTCACTTTGGTGTATGTGTAATTAGAATATTATTCTTTCTCAGATGGACGATACAGACACGGATATTCTCTCCCCTTCTGCCAATCTCTGATTAACCTACTGATTTAAATGTCAGGCTCACATCAGATAACCAGGACCCTTCAACCTGTCTGTTGCCCATAACTTGGCAGCTGGATAAGATTAATGGAATAACATGCATTGAATTAATTAGGGACCATGTAAGATTTGTGGCATTGAACAAAGAGAAAAATGTGTCTGGGGAGGCTGCTTAGGGTAGACGGAAAAGGGTAATGGGAGATGGAAACAGGAGATTTCTTAGAAGTGTGATTGATTACAATAAATTAACCTTGGCTGCTGAGTTACAGGAGAGAGGCAGAACATTGAGTTCTAAGCCTCAGCTGACAGAAAATTAGAGATATGCCAAGGTGGTCTCATCACCAACTGTCTTGCTGTGAAGAAGTCCAACTTGTTGGCAAGCTGAGCTGGGTTAAATAACCAAATCTCCTGGGGCTGAGACAAACTGTCACAACTCTCTCTCTCTCTATGCCCTCTCTTGGGCAGCTGTCAGTCATAGCCTTATGATCCTGTGGGGTAAAGATTTGCAGTGCTGAGACTCATGTCTGTCTCAGCCACAGGCAGACCTGTCTTGGAGTCCATACCTGCCTCAGAGGTCTTTTACCTATCCTAAGCTGCCTCCTTTGGAAAATGCAAGGTTAAACTATTTTCACATGCTATGGTTGTTGCCAAATCGTTCTGCTGAAATGCCTGGGGCTGAGAGGGAGCATCAAGTACTGCCAGATGACTCATTTTAGGGGCACACAGGGAAGGGGAAACATGAGCCAGATTTCTTCATTGCTTGCTATGGGTGCCCCAAGTCTACATTTGCTGGAACTAGAGAAGGTGCAGAGAAGGGCAACCAGAATGATTAAGGGTCTGGAACACCTCCCTTACGAAACCAGGCTGCAACGTCTAGGCCTCTTCAGTCTGGAGAGACGGCGTTTGAGAGGGGACCTGATTGAAGTATATAAAATTATGCGCGGTATAGAAAGGGTGGCTAGAGAAAATTTCTTTTCTCTATCGCACAACACTAGAACCAGGGGACACTCTATGAAGCTGATGGGTAGGAGAATAAGGTCTGACAGGGGGAAGTATTTCTTCACCCAGAGGGTCATCGGCTTATGGAATGTGCTGCCGGAAGAGGTGGTGACAGCTACCAGTCTGGATGGCTTTAAGGTAGGGTTAGACAAATGGCTACTAGAACGAATGCCTAGGTGCATCCTTCAGGCTGAGGGGGGGGGGAGGAACTGGGGCGCTTCTAAGGCCATCTGCTGGGACTCGAGAGCAGGAGAAGGTTTGTCCTTGTCTCTGCTTGAGATGCCCGTGAGCATTTGGTGGGCCACTGTGTGTGACAGGATGCTGGACTAGATGGGCTGTGGCCTGATCCAGCAAGGCTTCTCTTGCTTTAGATTTTGTTGGACTACTGAGATAGTATTTGGGATAAGTATTTGGGTAATCTCAGTACAAACATAAAAACAATTTCGATTATTATTCAAGATTTGTAGGATAGGAAGATAAATATATTAGTGGCAGCAGCGCAAGGAGCCTCAGTGGTAGAGCCACATGCTTGTTTTCTGAAATCCCATTTTTCCAGGTTCATCTGGGAAAGATCTGAGTGAAGTCTTGAAGCACTACCAGTCGTCAAGGGGAAATATTAATGGACTGGCTTAGCATGTTCTTAACAGGTCTTTGAAAACTAAGGATGACTTCATTTTTTGACATCATACGAAACATTAATAACACTTTCTCAAGTTAATCTTTAAGGCAGGATTACTGCTTTGAAATCTAACATAGCAGCTGGTTCATTCATTCCTCAACGTTCCAGTTATTTTGAACCCCAGATAATTTGTCACTGAAACATCTGAAGCTATCTAGCCATGATGACACATATTTACCCCTTGGATTTGTTCTGGAAGGATATAGCAAAGTAGCTAATGTTCCCTGCTCTTCTCTTGCCTAGTTCCTAGAAAAAAATAGCTAATGTGGGGAAGAAGAAAAGCAGTGACTGATTTTAGTTCTTGCTCTTCTGTGTGTTTCCTTTTCAGCTTTCCCTGCCTGTCTTCAGCAGAGATCTATTTTTGTTTTGAATTTATTTACATTATTTCAAGTGTCTTTATTCTATTTGTGCATGTAGATTTCTGTGTTATATTTCTGTACAGGTGCACAAAATCCATCCAAATGCATTTATGCTACTTGGATCTAAGCATATGTATATTTTATACATACACGGTAACTCTGTGCACATATGTGTATATCACATGTATATATATTCGATGTATGGCTTATATAACACATGTATATTTGGCTTGTGTGTCAGCTGGGAAAACATTTGCTCATATTGGATACATTATTAGAGATTCACACAAACAGAAATCCATTCAGTGGAATTTTCTCAAAATTACTTGTAACTGGACAAGCATCAAAATTTTCTATTACCTTTAGTCTGTAGGTGACTTTAAGGATTAATAAAAGTTAAAGAGACAGGAAACCTGGTGTCTTCCCCATTTTGTTCGACCACAAATCTAATCTCCTCTAACTATTGTACCATATCAGCTATGGTAAATAGGTGATGAAGCCTAAAAACATTTGGGGAGATACAATTCTTTCTGTATCAGAGTTACATTCTAGCTTACAGATTAAAGGAGAAGAAAAATGAGGAGAATTAGGAACTATCATGGAAAGCTTTTTGGGTTATTTTCATTTGCTTCCCTCTCAAAATTTCTCTCCTTTAGCTTTCTAATGCTCGATAGGCAGAGCCATTAGGCAGCATTTCATATCACAATCATGTTATCTTTAGCCAAATTCTTTTTTTCCAAAAAAGTAAAAATTAGGTAATTGGCCACTGCCAGTCATGAGGACGAAGGAGTCTTGAGCAGAGACCCAACATCTGGAAGTTCTCTAGAGTGTGGATAGATAATGAAATGTTAAGAAACAAAAAGAACCCAAAAGTGCCATTGGCGGGTTTCCCCTTGTTTTATTTATTTGTATTTCTATCCTACCCTATACCCAAAGGTCTCAGCGCAGATAACAACATTTAAAATCAGACATATATTAAAATAACAGCAGTTCTTCTTCCTGAAGAGAAAGACCAAAGTGTGTAAGTGAATAATGTTCAAGAAAAAATGGAAAGATTCTCATGCCTCGAGATAAATACGTTGTGGATATCACTTAAGGAAAGGCAAATAGGAATTAAAGGAGCTTTACCAGTGGCACAGAATGTATGACCAACTGTGCAGCTTTTTTGCTAACTCTATAGTGAATGGGAGCTCTATAAGAGCTAGACCATAACCTTCCACAACTTTCATTCATTTGAATGGGACATACGCTATTAAAGCTAAACCTCTTAAGAAGGAGAGAATGGACCCACTGATCTTTAGCTCTTTCTGCACTCACCAGTAGTCCATGCTAGGAAGGGGTCCAAGGGCCGTCCTTCAGAACTCTGGTGTGGGACAGCAGAAGCTCCATCCCATACTGGATGAAGCAAGAGACCCTATCCTGGTCAACCAGTAGGCCTCAATGATGAGGTCTCTCAGTGGACTACTGAGTCTACTATTGAAACAGTGGCCATGTGCACAGGGCACAGAGCCAACTGCCCCTGTATGCAGAGGCCCCATTAGCGCTCCTGGCGTACAAGACAACCCCCAACTTTTGAGAAGATTTTCCTGGGTTAAAAAGTAGTCTTATACGCCAGAAAATACAGTACTCTTGGGTTAGATTATGTATGTATGAATGTATTTATAACATTTGCATCCCACCCTCCACCTGGAGGTCTCAGGATGAGTCACAGCATATGACCAAACACATAAGATGTAGCCCACCCAACCTCCCTCCCTTACCCCTGGCAGGACTACATTCAGAGGAAACAATGAGGAAAGAAGTGGGGAAAGGAATAGCTAGCTGTTAACTGCTTGCTACTATGTTCTCTCATTCCAAAGGTGGATCAAAGGTCAATTAAAGCTCAGGTTCAGTCAGCTTGCATTAAACAGTGATTTGAATTGGGGATGTCTTCCAAGGGCAGAAAGTTCTCTGATAGACCTTCAAACAAAAAAAGTATTTTGTAAATTGAGGCACATGACTATCCTGTCATCATCCAATGTCACCATTGTTGAGAAAAATAGAGCAAAAAGGCCAGATTGGAATGCCTAATGATGGCTGGGTACAGAGATGTGACAAGAACTTGGCCACAGTATCAAAGATGCATAATAATAATAATAGCAATGTGTCCCAGTCTGAACTCCTGGTGCTGTAGGCATTTTTGAAGTTGATGACTACTCAGAGCTTTTTCATTAACATGATTTGGATAGAGGCCATATATAAAGTCAACAGAGCAGAACAGGCATCAAAGCTTTGCAGAATATTTCTAGCTCCTTCAAAGGCAGACAAACCAATATTCTTGTTGGTAACCTGGGAACCTTATTCTGCTTGGAGCTCCATCACAGAAAAAGGTCAGCATGGAGAAGAAATTATTAGCCTGGTTGTGTGCTTATGAGAAACCTGATTAATAATCAATCAGCATGAGCTACATATGGATGTGGGGGAGCTGAGGAAAAGAGAAAGAAGACTAAAGAAGGCAAGAGCTGCTTAATTAAATAGAACAAAACAAATGGTACCAAATGATAGGAGAGTGAGTTACTTAAGCTTATGTGAAAGTGGGTGAAGCCAATCATATAGCCAAATGCAAGAGTTGGATTTTGTTTGTTTCTTTTTACTGTCAACAGCTTGTTTTCTGCAAGATATGACAAGATGTCAAACTTGTTACTGCTTTTCTTTCAGAAATATCTCCTTGGAGATTTACAATATTAGCTTTTTAAAAAGGCTAGAAACTGAAAGTTTGGATAAGTATAGTGTGGTCTCTGGCAATAAAGCAGGCAGGCAGGCAACTGTTCACATTTCAGGGGTACTTTCTTCCTTTTTTGTGCATCTGGAAATCATATGTTTCAGTGTGTCAGAAGAAAACAATAACTTGGAATTCTCTGCACAAACTAATTACATTTGTGGCACTCTGAGGATTGTTGCCTTAATTTTAAACAGAACTCTCAGATGGGAGAAGAGGAACAGCAGTTTGTGACTTGGATGAGACCTCTTAGGAAGGCAATACTAATGATGATTGCAGGTCTTTATACCCACCAACCAAGTGCTCAGTGAAGGTGTCCAAGGCATAAAAACTGTGCCCTTTAAAGACTGATAAGAATAAATCTTCTTAATCCAGGGATTAAAAGATGTGAAACTGAAGGTGGGAATTTACCACTCTCAGGAACAGCAACAAGAAGAAGTTATAACCAGTTATGTTGACTGCAGCAAACAGAAAGTCTTCAATTATGCATGTTGCATATAACTTTAGGGCTGCATCCACATGGGATGCCTTAATTCGGTTTAAGGAAACCGAA
>MTQE01002208.1:21341521-21352266 GCA_014337955.1 Aspidoscelis marmoratus | reverse complement strand
TGGAGGGTCCCGCCGCGCGCTCGCTCGCCTCGCCTCCTTCCGCCCGCCGCCACCGCTGCCTGCCGCCACCGCTGCCTGCCGCCGCTGCCTGCCGCCGCCGCTGCCCGCAGGGCCGGGTGTATTAATACGGCCCGCGGTGTATTAATACGTCACCCGCCACCCGCCACCGCTGCCGCCGCCCCCCGCCGCCGCCCGCCGCCGGGCTGGGTGTATTAATACGGCCCGCACTGTATTAATACGCCGCACGCCGCCACCGCCGCGGGGCCGCGTGTATTAATACGGCCCGCGGTGTATTAATACGCCGCGCGCCGCCGCCCGCCGCCGCTGGGCCGGGTGTATTAATACGGCCCACGGTGTATTAATACGCCACACAGCGGCGGCAGGCAGCAGCGGCGGGCGGCAGTGGCCGCGGGCCGTATTCATACAGCCCGTGGGCCGCATCCGGCCCGTGGGCCGTATGTTTGACATCCCTGGCTTAGAGTCATGATTTACAATGGGCTTACTACTTTAGTCAATGTGGGGACTTATGGCAGGAGGCCAAATGATTCTCCTGAGTCATCTAAAAATAATAAGTGTTCAGTGTTGATTTTGGGGTGTCACTGACAGGAATCTAACAAGTTTGGATGCAGACAAAGTGATTTTGGTTCCACCATTTCCTTTGAGCTAGTTACTCATAAGCAGAGAAGGTGACAAGATAAGGAATCTACAAACCTTTGTTGCTTTCTTAAACAATTACATTTTTAGAACACAGCCTCAGCAAAAACCTAGTAACTCCAGTAATATCTGAGAGGGACCACATCCATTTGGGATGGATGAGGATTTCAGTTGCAGTCTAATTGTGACAGAAATATGGTGAATTCAATGTCCCCCTCCACCAATTTAGGCAGACCTTGGGTCCTGAGATATAGCAAGCTTTGAACTCTGGTCAAATGTATTTCTTGGATATGGCATCCTTCAGATCCAAAAGACAATAATAAGAGCCTGGGCATGAAGGTGTGGAAACTCTATGTTGCCCAGGCATCAGAGTTTCCTTCACCATTGTGATCCAAGGGAGTATAAATTCAAGAGCTGCCAGAAAGAAGACCTTGTGGTCCATCCAATCACCTGAGGGGTTGCACTCTGGATTTTCTATCAGGGTTTACTTCCCAAAGGCACATAGAAGGCAATGATGGTGTTTTAAAATCACATAGCTAGTAAGATCCAATGAGCTTCCAAGGCAGAATGGGGATTTGAACCAAGAGATTCTTAGGTTCTAGCCTAGTGCGCTCTTAATATCTGAGCCACTAAACACACTACAGAAGAACTCCGTGTACCTCTACAGAGTCTGCAGAAGTCTCCAAAATTTTTGAACGGTCAGGCTTTAAAATCAAACCACACCAATTCCACGTAATTTTGTTCAGATGAAAAGAAAATTGTAAAAATCCTCAGAAACAAAGTCCCATTCTAACTTTCTATACAATTGTCCATATAGCATGTAGAGCACTAGGATGTTCATTCTGAGTGGAATCACAGTCCACAGTCAATGAGCCAATGGGCTACTGTGCTCGTTCTTGGAAGGAGAAGTAGCCACCTGCATACCCACACTGGAAATCAGTTCATCTGTCCACCTGCTGGCACTGAATTCAAATCTCCAACAGTCCAGGCAAAAGCAAGCCTTTCAATCAGCTGACCAGGAAAGAAAGAATTCCATTTTGAGGCTTATCTATTCTATTAATCACAGCTGCACTCCTGAATCCTACATCACAAACAATAGAGTTTTCCTTAGAGAAACCACTGAGGATGTTATATCTCAAAAGGGGGTAGGTCAAAGGAGATTAACCTTTGTTGGCCACCTTCTCCCATCAAGGACAGAACTGCTGCCAAGTGAACCGGGGTTCAAAGAGGGGCCTGTTGACAGCGTCTGCCTTTGTTTACCTTTGCAGCCCAGGCACTTCGGCCCCTGGCGCGGCACCATCTTCAATCTCAGGTTGCACAGTGTGAGAAGCCCATCCTGTTTTCTTTGCTAGTGTCCCATTCTACTCTAGCTGTGCTGTCCATCAAAATGTTGGACAAACTAGAAAGGGCTGCATCTATATGGGGGGAAAGGGGTGGCAGTAGGGTAACCCTAGGGTGTTTCTGTCACAAGCAGTTATTTGCACTTTTGCTCTTGCTTTGCCAAAAGAGTGCAGTGAAGAGCTCTGGGAACACATTATATGGAGTGCAAAACACAACTGAGATGGTGTGTCTCATAGCCAAGTGCCTCTTTCCGGGGGTGGACTTGTCTCCCATTGTAGACATGTTATAGAAACAGCTAATGTTGATATTTTAAGCCGTAAGCAAAGGAAACAACATGAGTATCTGAATATCAAGTTTCTTTTCAAGACCAACGGAGAGAATTTGACTATTACACAAGGAAACAAACAAACAAACAAGCCAGAAGCCACATCTGGGAAAGGGACAATGGTATTATTTGAGTGAGGCATGGATTAGACAGGTCTCTGCAGAAGGTCAACCAATAGTTGTGGTAGTCCCATGAAACAGATCCACAGGAGGAAAAAAGAGTTAAGGCAGAGAAGCAGAAAGAGAGTGGCACAGGGAATGGATGAAGATGCTCCATCCAGGGGACAAGAGAACAGTAGATGCTTTCCATGTGATTTCCACTCAGATGTAAGTCCTGTGATCTGCACTGTATCTCCAGACAAGACTACTGACTACTGCTGTAAACAAACTATTGAAATTCAAAAGAATAGTATTTCTTTCTCCTGGTGTTGATGTAATTAACCCATGAATATATTTAAGATAGATCGATTTGATATATTCAGAATTACTTTGGATCATCTTAATATCAAGCAGGTTTCACATGGTGGGTTCAAACTGGAAGCACTGAATAAGTTTTTCCCAAGCCTCCCCCCCCCACACACACACACTTTCCTGTGAAAGCTGTAGGAGACCTGGATAAATAAAAAGTGGTAGTCAAGCACAATATGAATCTTTAGTTCCCTGCTCCTGATTTTAGTCTGCTGTGAATGAAAGATTTTTGAAGAAACACAAATTCTGACAATTCACACACAGCCATTTTTCCTAAAAAAAAAAATAGCCTTGACAATTGTATGCATTTCTGAATTTGACTTGTCCCCTCAGTTGCATACAGGGTCAAGCCAAAACCTCTCAAAGAGCAGCTGCCATATTGTTTAAAAGAGAGGCAGCTTCAGCAAGGGTGTTTTTCCACTGTCACTAGAAGTACCCATTAAGTACCCATTAACTGTCCCCATTAATGGGTACTTAATGGGTACTTCTAGTGACAGTGGAAAAACACCCCAAAACTGCCAAATGTGCTTTACACACACACACAAACACAGTTGGAAGGCTTGAGACTAATTTGGGCTATAAATACTTGTCAGTCAAGGTCCACAACTGAATCCTGGCTGGATTAAAGGTACGGGGGCAGTCAATGGCCTTTCTGTTCTTGCTGCTCTTTAAGCTCTTGGTTGCCACAATTATTCCATCTCCAGGCCAGCAACAGACAACTGGGCTTAGCCTAGCTCGGAGCAGCTGATTACACAAGCCTCAACCACCTCTTGAGGAAACCATCAAGAACCAAAATCCAGTCCATAAGGAGTCCAGCAAATACCTGGCAAGAATGTGGTGTTGAAAGAAACATCTGAAAGGACACAGACAAGCACAACAGGGCTGATCAAAAGCCACAGTCGGTTATTACCTAACATTCTGTTATTAAAAGAATAATCTCAGAGGCCTCTAACAATCTAGAACCATAAAACATTTCATAAACATATATAATTATACATATATTTTCCCATTCACTGTTGATTTTTCAAAAAAAAAGAGAACTTAAAAGCGTTTAAATTTCAGTGGCTCCCTCATACTTGAAAGCATCACACAAACGCTGGAGATAGATTTTGGACCATGTGCAGTTCCACAAAGACTGATAGGAACACAACATTTTCTTTTAAAAAATGTATTAAGGCTATTTCCCAAGAAGCCTTAATTTTCATTTTAAAGGCTTCATGGTGTATTTTAACTTGATGATTTTTAGAATATTATGCTGAAGGTGAATTTGCTTTGCATATTGCTTTGTGAGGGCTACTCCACTGAAAGATGGATTAGAACACTTTGAATAAGGAGACAGGGAAACATACAAAAGAAGGAAAAAACAAGTGACACGACACATATCATACAAGCACAATGAAAGGAAAATCATGAATGAAAACAAAAGAATCTTTCTTATGTAGCTAAAAGACCAAGGAAATGACTGAACTGAGCTTCTCCAGAGGGGGAATTCTTTAGCCTGGATTCTCATCAATGTATACATTTAAAGACAACAGGATGCACAGCAAGATATCCCATTTATGAATACTGTATATGTGGAAGGAAGCAGTCCTTCAACTTCTCCTATTCCGATCCCATCCCAAGTTGCTTTCAGCTTTTCAGGTAAAGGGAAAGAAAAGAACACTGACTTAAGACGCAAACTGGAGCAAGATTTTCTATCCATGTATCTGAAAAGGTAAATGCATTGGTAACTTCCAAAATTAAGGACAAAAGGAGGCTGACCTCTGCATAAAACTTGCATAGGCGGTCCCTTGACAGCCCTTCAGAGGACTGCTTTTTAAAATAGGACAAGTAGCTATTTCCAAATTCTGTTTTTTCATTACTTTTTTTAAGGGCAGCTTCTCTGTCTACAGTATTTTGTAATCATTGGATCTGGATAGGACCAAGGCAAGTGTAATGGTGACCACATATGCTTTGTCTGAAACTCTGAGGATTTTAAGGAAAAGACATGATAGAGATGCTTAACCGAAGTGACACAACAAGCAATCCTATCAACAGGGCTAATAGCTAGAGATGTGCATGAACTTTTTTATTCTCAGTTTAGCTTAAAGTAAACCACATGAGCTGTGAATAGGCTTGCATTGAACTTCAAATGACCTGAAGCCATTTGCAGTTCAGTTCGAAAGTTCAGCAATTGGATCTACACAGCTCCTACGAGACCCCCTGGCATACTGAGAACATTAATAAATGGAGACTTCTCAGAATGAAGAAAGGTGAGAAGTGGGGTCTCCCAAGGTTCGGTATTGAGACTGTACTTTTTAATTTATTCATAAAATGATCTAGAAGTAGAGGTAAGTAGTGAGATAGAAAGGTTTGGTGATGACCTTCAATTGTTCAAAGCAGTGAAGAGATTTGCCAAGAGCTCTAGAGTGGTCACTTGACATTGGATGAGTGGGCAGCAAAGTTTTAAGTGTGCTTCAATCTAAGCAAGTCCAAAGTGATGCACACTGGGACAAAGAAAGCCAATTACACCTATATGCTGGTGGGGACTAGGCTTTCTGTGACATACCACGAAAAGGATCTTGAATCAATGGCTGCATCCCCATGGGCATTTTAATCCAAATTCAATTCGAATTCAGGAAAGAGTGTCCCAACAGCCACTGTAATTAATCTGAATTCAGCACCCAGGATCCCCATGCAATTCCTTATTCCTGGATTTTATGGGGACTATCCTGTCTAAATCTGGAGAAAAAAAAAGTCCTGACAAAAACAGGACTGAGTCCCATTTTTGGAGCTGAGTCCGCTTATTTTTTCCCACATGGGGATGATAGCAGGCAATGTGGGGCAGAGGTCTAGCATTCTGGCTAATGGAAGCCAGCTGTGGGTGGTTTTTTACAGTATGAAAAAGGCAGAAAGGGGGGAGAAGGGGCTTTTATTTTTCTTTTATTTAAAGGAGCTTTAAAAACATTTTTGCCGGAAACATGGGAGAAGCTTTTAAGTACTTGAAATACTTTAAAATAATCCACGCTCTGGTAACCTCCAGGCTGGACTATTGTAACGCGCTCTACATGGGGCTGCCCTTGAAGACGGTTCGGAAGTTGCAGCTGGTGCAAAATGCAGCCGCTAGAATGCTGACAGGAACATCTAGCCGGTCGCATATTACGCCGGTTCTAAAAGAACTGCACTGGCTGCCAATTCACTACCGAGCCCAATTCAAGGTGCTAACTTTAACTTATAAAGCCCTAAATGACTTGGGTCCCAGATATCTAAAGGAGCGCCTTCTCCCATATCGACCTGCCCGTGTTCTAAGATCTGGAGGGGAGGCCCTTCTGGTGATCCCTCCGCCTTCTTTAGTTAGGTGGGTGGGTACCCGGGAGAGGGCCTTCTCGGTGGTGGCCCCCAGGCTGTGGAATGGTCTCCCCCTTGAGGTGCATCAGGCCCCTTCTCTGTTCTTATTCAGGAAGGCGGTGAAAACGTTCCTATTCACACAGGCCTTTGGTTAAATGTTCCCCACACTTCCCCTCACTGAAAACCGCTGATGTTTTTAACTGTTTTGTACTTTTAAAACTGTATTTTTAAATTTGTTTTATTTTTGATACTGTTTTTATACATCTGTTTTAAATGTTGTGAGCCGCCCAGAGACCCTCGGGTATGGGGCAGCATATAAATATAAATATAAATATAAATAAATAAATAAATAAATTTTATTGTGCACATTTGCTGGTAATCGCAAAAGGGAGAGGTGTGAAAAAGAAAGCAATTTCCTTCACATATGAAGTCCCTTCCCTTCGCATTTGCTTCTTTTATTGCATGCAGGGTTTGCATGGGGGCGGATTTAAAAGCCCTGTTTTTTACGTTGCTTCGCAGATGTACACAAGTGTACTTTTTGGTGATAATCTCAAAAGGGAGAGGTGTGAAAAAGAAAGTATTTGTGGCTAGAATTTATTTTTAAAACTTCCATTTTTCTGCTTTTATTGCAGGCAGGGTTTGCATGGGGTGGGATTTAAAAACCCTGTTTTTTAACCTTTAAAAATAGTCCCAAAACCAGGACTAAAAAAGCTGCATGAGGACAGCTATTTTCGGATTAATTGACAAGAACTCAATCCAGATTAAAAATAGTCAAAATAGTCCAAACAGTACTGAACTCGGATTAAAATTCCTGCATGGGGATGCACCCAATGAAAGTGTAACCCAGTGTGCAGCAGCAGTGAAACTAGTGCTAGGAGTAATTAGGAAGGGAATAGAAAGTTAGCAAGCAAGCATCATTGTGTCTCTATCAATCTATGGTGGGGCTACATTTAGAATTTGTGTACAATTCTGGTCACCACACCTCAGGAAGTATATGGTGAAACTGGGAAAATGCAGAAAAATGCAACTAGAATGATCACAGGGGGCTGGGATTCTACTCTTATGCAATCAGGCTGCAATGCCTAGGCCTCTTCAGCCTTGAAGCATAGTGTTTAAGAGGTGACCTGAATGAATTATATAAAATCATGCATATTGTGGAAAAGATGGGTAGAGAAAAATTCTTTTCTCTATCACACAACACTAGATCCAGGGGGCACTCTACGAAGTTGATGGGCTTTGGAATGACTAGGGGAAGGTTTTTTTCCCACCTAGATGGGCAAAATTCAGTACAAAATGAAGTGAATTTAAACCTCTTGGAATAAAAACCACATACATCATTCATGAGTTATATATTTACCTCTGAATTGGACAGGGACCTATAAATCTCCATGGTAGTTCTCTCTCTAACATCTGTAAGGTCCCCACAGTCACATCTTTAAAGCTCCTATGCAAGACATTTCTTAGGCTTTCGTGGTATGAATGATTTTCTCTCTACCACATACTGTTTTAATTATGTTTTAATGGAATCAATTACCTTTACCCTTTTTATCATTAAATGCCTCAAGATTTCTCTCACAGAAAGATATATATATACACTTAAACAAACAGCTTTATTTCAGAAATCATAACTACACTCACTGGCAATTACATCTGGATAAATAACCAATTTTGCCATAGTCAACCTTACTGCAATGCTTTTTATTTCAAGACATTTAATTTACATGATTAAAGATGTAAGCAGTTATTTCTGAGGTTTGTTGGTGATACTGTTCAGAATTGCATTAAGAACCAAAAGTCGGGTGCAGAATTATTCATTTCATTTACTTTGTTCACCTTGAGTGCCCTGATCTGGTAACAAAACAGAGGCATTTAACACAAACAAAAATGCTAATGATCATTAGCCCCTAATTTAAAAGCAAACCCATTAAAAGGATGAAAATATTTTCCCTGTTCTGCTCCCACTATACCATTTGCTTTGTTTTCTGTACACTGTGATTTCCATGGCAAGGAAGAAAAATCTCCCACTGATATCTATGAAAACGTGAATAAGAACTCAGGGGAAGTAATTTCATTCCACAGAGAGAAAAGGGTTACAATTTCCTTCCTATTGCTGTGACCCACCAGAGCAGGGACTATCTGCATTTAAAAACCATGTATTTTGTAAATGCAAAAACATTTAAGGTCCCATCTGGTTTGCTCCTCACCTGAGGAACCCACTGAGGAAGAGGTGTGTTATGATGTTGGGAGGAATACAGTAGGTTTTCTTATTTTTAGTTCAATAGGGTGCCTTAAATGATTTCCAAATAAGCATTCTTGACCAATTCTTGCTTTAATTTTAAATCTGCATGCAAAGCAGTTGGGTAGTGTGCCTCTTGGCAAACTATTTTATTGCTAAATCTACAAGATAGGGATGCTGGAGTGAAAAGCAATGCTTTGTGCCTTGAGATTAGAAACATATGCTAAGTTGATTGCTTTTGATTAAGCATCGCAGGCAAAGGAAGGAAGTGGGGAGTTTTTGCCTTTGGATGTGATACATAAAATGCCACACATCTGGAAATATAGCAAATGTCAAAAAAATGCTGCCAATGAAAATCTGGCTGGGGGAGAGCACAATATACCTCTCACATGTACACCCCACTATTTTTCTACAAGGGGTCTATGTATTTTGTTAATGTTGCACAGCATTGTGCAAGGCAGATAGATGTTTTCCTTGGTAAAAAAAAAAAGTCTTACACAATGGAAAAGAGAATCCATAGAGTTGGGGGACCATTTGTTTATCACCAAAACAGAGGACTGAAGGAGATCTAAATTTGCATGAAATTCACATGTGATTAATCTATGCACATAAGTGGAACTTGGGGAAACCAGCTCCATTTAGATAGAAATACATTTGGGAAGAAGATGACAACCACTTTTCCTCTTCAACTAGCTTATCTATTTGCTAGCTACTAATGGGTAAATTCAAGGCTTCTAGTTTGTTTTTTAATTATTCAAACCATTTTGGATACAGATTGGGATAAGAGTTCAAATCTGCATTCTTATATCCCACCCTCCACCCAAATGTCCCAGAACAAGACACAGTATTCAATAGGACTGTTACAGCTATTTTTCATTAGCACTTAGGCCATGTTCCCACCTCCCACAAACCCAGGGCAAATCCGGATTACTCTGATTCGGGTTTGCTCCAGGTTCTGCTCCAGATTGGGCTGAAGGCCAGGAACAGCACCAAGCGCACGTCAGGCTGTTCCCACAGAACCTGCAGGTGTGCACAAGCATCCCTGCAAGCGGTGCGGCGCGGCAAGCTGACACCGCTGCTGCCAGCCTCCTCCTCAAGTCCTAAGCCGAGCGAAGGACAGCTGGCGGCCGGGTAAGTGAGTGAGGGGGTGCTGAATCCGAGGGGCCGCCTCTCCTCCATGAACCCCGTTGAAACAGAAGGAGGGGGGAAAAAGAGGAAGGCAGCCACTGCCAGCTTCCTCCTCTCAACGTCCTTGGCTGCCTTGCTTCCTTTTCCCTCCCCCCGTTTCAATAGGGAGAAAGAAAAGGCCGGCTCAGTTTAAAGCCAAGTGAAGGAGGACAGCCAGCAGCCAGTCCACACCCCCTCACTCACTTACCCAGCCACCGGCCATTCTCCTTCGCTCGGCTTTAATCTGAGTCAGCTGGAAAAGCCCTGTTTAAACAGGGATTTTCTTTCCCCGCATTTTCCCTAGAAAATCTGGGGAAAGAAAACTGGAATGGGGACAGAGCTGGAAAATCCAGAGTGGATTCAGAGTATTGGGGGATTTAATGGGAACCCCCAATGCTGAACCCGAATCCACCCCAGATTTTAGCCACTGTGGGGATGCACCCTTTATTCTACTTCCTCATATTGTGTTTTGAGATGGGATTCTGTTTCTTACTTTTGGAAAGCACCTTTTAAAACAATCTTTGGAAGTCAATACTAGTTACTACCATATACCAATTATTACTGAATTTTCTTAATGTAAAATTCCCATCTTAGATTTCTTATTAATATTTTATTGTTTTAAGAAATGTTTTTGTTAATTCTTATTACTATTTAACATTATTTAGCTCTTGAAAAAGTTACATAGTAAAACACATGGATCTCCATTCCAAACTCCTTGGTTTTATACCTCTTACACAAGCAGAACTACAATCTTGTCTTGTTAAGGATGCTTATCTTGAAATACAAGGAAGTCTAGTAGCACCTTAGAGATTTAACAAAGACGTTAAATTTAGTAGCACCTTAGAGATTTAACAAAGAAAGACGTTAGTAGCATGAGCTTTCATAGCCCAAGGCTACTTCACCAGAAAGTCAATTTCTTTGTTTGTCTCTGTGCTACTAGACCTCCAGGCTGATACAACCACAGCTTTAAACTCAATCTTTGAACTGAACAGCCTCTGAAACAGAAGACACTTTGCAATGGAGCAGTGTTTCCCAAAGTGTGGTACGGGAAGAGTTTGGTGGGGGTACGTGTTGCACTGGAGTTTGGTGGGGATCACGTGGGAATATCCACTGCACCGTGCTTAGCTGTGCCCACAGAACAAGGAAATAAATAGGTGAGTATTGCAGTTTTTACACAGGTATTGCAACTCATTATGGCGGGAACTTCTGCGCATCCTTCGCGCAGCTC
>MTQE01002208.1:21314627-21327001 GCA_014337955.1 Aspidoscelis marmoratus | reverse complement strand
TTAGAACAGTTTCAGTCCAGTTAACTTGAGTATAACAAATATAAGCTTCCATCCTGCCAGGTAACTTGGCTGTAGAGGCTCTTATTTTCCCACTCAGGGTTAATATAGAAAGTCTCCAGGCTTTCAATCTTGCTTGACTCTCCACCTTCTGGAACAGGACCAGCCCTCAGACTTGAACCCTGTCCCCAGCTAAACTAGAAAACTGTCAGTTTTCTGAGCAATGAGCTGACAGGCAGACTTTGCCTGCAGCCCTTATGCTTTATATCCCAGCTGGGATATAAACTATTACAGAGAAAGGAATCCTCTCTCTGTGTGTGTCCAGCTCTCCCTCTCTAGAGGGGCTGCCAGTGGGCCTTTCCTCAGTGTCATGCCTCCAGAGCATCTTTGATGCTCTGAGACATATATTTAGTTGAGATTATAATAGGCTTTTCTATGTATTAGTTTAGAAGGGGAAATAGATGTTTATAGCTTTAAGAAAGAAAAGGATTGTGGGAAATTCTAGGGTCTTATACTGCCTCTCCAGTTAGTTTCAGTTTTGTGTGTGTAGTGAGTTTGCAGCCAAGTCAGACCTGGAAAGAATATTTTCCTTTGACAAAGACAAAGTCCACAGAAGAAGAAAGATAAAGTCCACAGAAGAGAGATAATGTCCACAGAAGAAGAAAGATAAAACACACAAAGAAGAGAGAACAAGGTATTTAACCAAGACTGTTGAGAGAAAAGAAATTATTTCATGTGATGTGTGTTTGTAACCAGTAAAGCCTTTAAAAATCTAAGAAGTTTGTGGACAAGTCTTATGTTCAGGCTGTGTTTCCTAGAGCCAGAGATATTTCACTACATGCCAGTTCATAGCATTGCTCTGGGGACAAAACACTCAGTCCTCTGACCGAAAAGGGCCCGGGATGGTAAGCAGAAGCTCCACAAATTCCTCACTCACTCACTGCTATCCCCACCATCTTCAAATTACCCCAGAAAACTCCCTTCTAAAGAAGCTTTACACACACACCCATGCTCCAATTGGTTGGGGAGAGTCAGCTGACTCTCCCTCTGGGTTGCAGCCATGCTCCCAGGTCTTCCTAGGCTCCAAAAAGAGAGGACTCCTTTAAGAAAAAAAAATACTGCATGGCTCCGTGAGCTGCCAAATGCCCACAATCACCACAATAGCCATTCCTATCTGCCACTGCTGAGCAGGAACAGGAATGTTCCTGTGCCCAGCATGCCAATGGCCCCAGTCATTCCAGATGTTAACTGGCCTGGAATGGTCTTCAAAGACCATTCCATTCAGGTAAGTGTAGAGTAGGCCTAGGATTCAAACTCCTGCTGAACTATGAAGTTCAGATGACTCTGAACCAATCCCTTCCTCTTGAGTTGACAATAAATATCAAATTAAAAACAGAAAAGGAATCTTCAGGATGCAGCTTCTGGATATTGCAACAACACTAGGGGACCAGAGAGCATTTCTACCACCTACAAATTGCTCACAGGATCTGAGAGAGCAGCCTTTCTACCTAGCAGGATAAAGAGTTCTGAGGGTGTCTTTATGACATGGATCACAATGGGTGCAATGGATGATCTGATCAGGTTCCTCATGGTGGGTTTGCCTACTATAAATTGTGTAGCTGTCGAACGGGAGGAAACAATCATGAGCATCTAATTTTGAAACCAAATAAAACAGCTTCTGAAGGGAAAAAGAAGCAGCAGAAACCTATGTTGGAGAATGGGGGCAGGGTTTGTGAATAGCCAATTGATCATTTAAAGGGAAAAAAAAGGAGCAAGGTGAACAAAAAAAAGTGTCAAAAATGAACTCACTATTTGGTCTCACAAGAAAAACTTGATAGTCCAAAGGAGTGATGCAGTAAAGTGGGAATGATGTGGCTAACCTGGCTGACTCTACAAAAACACTTGTCCTCAGGTACCAGCTGTGCTGGCTCTTCCAGATGTGTTCTTGGCCAAGGTTCTTTGAGGTGCCACCAGAAAAAGGCAAATTACTGGAAAGAGATGGCCTGTCAGAGCAAAGTGTCATTTTTGTCCTATGGCTTCTTCTAATAAACTGCTAAGCTCAATCAATTGCTGCTTAGCCACAAGAATCACGTCTTTAGCTTCCTTCTTTTTCAGTTCCCCTAGGAGGTTCACAAAGAGAACGCAAAATGTGCAGGTGAATGCATTAACCCAGGTGGGTCTCAGACACGTATACATGTGTTTTCCTAACGCAGACATGCACTTGGCTGGCAGCCTGGAAAATGCCAATGGATGAAATTAGCTTATCACTGTTAGACAAGAAAGAAAGATTTTGACCTTCTGTTACTACACACTGAGATGTACAGCTGCATATTGGGCTTGCTTGGAACAGAAGATAACCATGTTTTTGTTCACTCCTAAAGTCTTGCACGCACATGCAGACACAAGGCAACACCCTATTCTCAGGTGTGGGGGCCAAAGTAGTGGGATTACTTTAAGAACTGTGGCAGGTTTCTGGCTCAGGGTGTTTTTCAGTGGCTTAAGCCTGGCAAATGTATTACCTGCTGCAATTTCACTCTCCAGAAAACTCCCTAACTCAAAGTCAATTTCACTGTTGACTGGAACTGTGTTGTCTGAGGCATTTAATTGTTTTAAAATTTGTCAGGCAAGACTGAGGTGTGCAAACAAACAGAGGCCAATTTTATGAATAATTTGTTTTTCTATTTATCAGAGATCCAGCATTTGCCACATACTATCCTCTTCATACACTATCTTTTAGTAATGTATACATGTTACGTTTCTCAAGCATATTCCTCTAAGCCAAATCCATATGTATTCCTTCCTTGTCCACAAAATAAAGGATTGTGAAGGTCTGTGTTTGATCAGAGGTAAAGGGGACATGGCTGGAAAATCAAATATACCTCTTTGGGAGAGCAGGTGCAAGACACTATGTGACACAAGGTGGAGAGTAAATTTGCCATGTGCCCCCATTCCCTTCTGGGGACAAATCTTTCTTCAGTGCTGGACAGGAAGGCATATTCTTCTACTCCATCTGATCCAGTAGGCTGGTTTTGGAGGAAAGGCCATGATAAAGCACAGAGTGCAAACAGTCCTATTGTTTAAAAGAGACAAATGCCAAACAGACAGGAAGACCTGCACCACTGCTCCTTGGCACCTGAGATGGTCATCTCTCATGTTCCCAACAAGAAAATTAGGGAAATGTCCTTCATCGCTTGCAAGATCCCATTGCATCTTACCACTTCTCTCTGAGATGCCTCTGCGTTAAGGACAACTTCTAGTGTCTATATGGACACATCCATGCAGTTTTCTTGGCAAAGATACAAAAGTGGTTGACCTCTTCCTTCTCTGAGGAGATGCTAGAGATTAAACCTGTGACCCTCTGCTATCTAGAAAACTTCTCTGGCATCAAGCTGTGGTCATTCTCCTCTTGTCTCTGTAAGCCTGTGCAAAATGTGGCAAAATTGTGAGGAGGTTTCACCAGCACGCTCTGTTGTCAGCCTTCCAACTCAACAAGCCTTTGCAAACAATTTACATAGCCTAACTTTAAGTTCTTTGCAAGCCTGCTAAAGCATATAGCTGCACCCTAGTAATGTCTCCAAAGCAGCTATTAAGCAGGAAGCTTTTTGCTCCCCGTAATATACTCCAAGAGATATACCAGTTTGTTTTATGGTTATGATCTTGTACCAGCTTCATGCTTATCTGCTCCATCAATTTTGCTAATTAGAGTTATCTTGTTGTTAGCAATAACATGGTTTGCTTAGGCTTAGGATGCAATAGGTTTTCAGCTGCCAACATTCCTGGAGAAGGATCAAGTTACTTCAGCTGTGAAGTTTTGTAGAAGGAGCACTAGAAGAAAAATCTGCTTGTTTATTTTGCCATCTGAAACTTGGACAAGGACCAGCTGTGCAGCAGTTTCCTCACCAGAACTCCAGGATCAACCTGATCTCCACCAAGGGACAACCAGGGGGTCTTTCAGAGGCTTCTGTCACTTTTTAAAATTACCTGTTTGGAAATATTGCTTAACAAAAACCCACTAATCATTTTATGGATGCAATGACATCTTTTGTCTTGAATGAATTCCAAACTTTTAAACTACAGCAATCCAGAAAGGGATGCTGTCTCGCATAGCCCTGGTCAAGTAAGCCATGGACATGATAGTAATCATTTATTTTCACTGCATCACCCTTAAGCTGCATTATGATTCTAGCACACAGTATGTTGTGTGGATTGTGGGTGACAGACCATGTGGACTTATGTTTGTAGGAATCTCACACAAACTAGCACAACTAAATAATATCATTTTGATAATACCCTGCAGAAACTGGCACAGTGTGTGTTCTTTCTCCTGCCCCGATGAAACAGTGAAAAATGATAAAAAGCAAGCCAACTTGTCCAATTTTATCTAAATGTGACCACTAGAGGGAGCTCACCTTTCATTTTTATTTCAGTTTTCTTTGAGATAGGGGGAAACAAAGGAACTAGCATAAAACATTTAAAAAAGCTATGAAACTTTGCAGGCAAATTTGAATTTTGAGGAGATGGTCTTGAGAACTCTCCCCATTTTTTTCCTCTCCCATAAAGGGGCTGAAGACACAAGGGCCATGGTCACACCTTCACTTAAAACCTTCTTCAATCCATCCTCAGGTCTGGCCGCTCGCACCTTTTCATTTCTATCTGTTTTATTTGTGGACTTTCCACCTTCCATCTGGACTTTCCTGAATGGAAAGTCCAGAAATAGAAGGGTGTGAGTGGTCCCACCTGAAGATGGACTGAAGAAGGTTTAAAGTGAAAGTGTGACCACGGGCCAGGGAGAAGCCATCATCGAGATGTCGGATTGGTTTAGACGCAAATAATAGAAGCTGTCAAATTTTGCTTAATTCTTTGATAAGAAATTCAAGGGGGGGGGATGATTTTTCCTACTTCCTTTCTAGCATTCAGGTGTCCTCTCTATACTTGGAGTGTGGGAGATAATAGGCATCCATAAGCCCTTCCTCATGCTATGTAAGCACTGGTGCACAAAGCAGCTGCGTATGACATCAGAGTTCCTATATATCTGGAAGTCAAGGATCTAGCTGAGACAGTACAGCTTAGAAGGTAGACTGTTGAATTAGGGCTTTGGAGCCTCTAAGTCAAAGAAGTATAAACAACCAACCCTAAGGGATTCAAACAGGGCCTAAGTGGAAATTTGCAAAATGCATTGTCGTCATATCAGTGTCTTCCTAGAACCAAGCAACATGCTACATTTATATGTATCAGATCACATACTCAGTGCTGTAAGAACCTTTGAGCATCATCTGTTGCATTACTTTCTTTAAATCTCAACGCAATGTTCTGTAAACTGCTTCAAGCTTCTATTTTTAATAGGAAGCAGTATATAAACAGGGAAGTCCAGGGACTTTTACTGAGTAGCTCTGAAGGTGTGTTGTAGCTCCTCTGTAGAATGCCCCGTGTAGGTGCCAGGTTTTCCTGGATTTATTTATTTGCTACATAGTATTTATTTGCTAAATACTTTTCCATTCTCTTATACCCAGAGCGTGGGATATAAATGAGTGTCCGTAAAACCTACTGTATTATATCTTTCCCCTCCCTGCATAGTAATCCCTGTGCACCTGATCAGAAGGCCTGATACAGGCTAAGGCCTCTGATATACTCAATTCTGTTAAAAAGATCATCCAAAGACTCAAGCACATGAGAAATTATAGGTCCCCAATGAGCATAAGAACAAAAGAGGAGCCCTGCTGGATTGGGCCACAGCCCATAGAGATCAGCATCCTAGTTCACACAGTGGCCCACTAATTGCTTCTGGGCACCTGAAACAGAAGACCTTCACCTACTCTTGAATCCCTTCGCATGGCCTTTAAAGGCATCCTGCTCTCACCACACAGGCTTCCTTACACAGCCAGGTCTCCAACTTCACCAGTCTGTCAATCTGGGCTTTATCTGAAAATAGCTTAAGAGAAGGAAATGAGTGCTTCAGGATTAGGGTTGCTATCTTTCTTTTTCCTGTCTCCCCACCTTTTCCTCCTCGTTCCTGAGCCCTTAAAAGCAGCGTTTGGTGCTAAGAGATGCTGCTCTTGCTAAGAATTATGTGTTGAGCTCTTGGGAAAAGCACAAGAAATGTATGATAAGCAACTGGCTTCTAAATGCGTGTGTGAGAGTTCCAAAAAGAACTCAGACTTGGTTTAAGCTGAAAATAAAAAACCTAAGGATGCTCAACTGATAGACTTCCTAATTTTATGAAATGTAAATGAATGCATTAGGATTATAAACTCAACATTTAAAATAAGAAGGTTTCAGCTGCAAACAATAATGCTCCCTGGTTTTCAGGGATAGACTCTATCTTTTCCCATACACAGTTTACTCCAGAGGTTCATTCTGGCCCTTTCTGCACTTAACCTTATTGTAGATTATAGCCCAGAATAGTCCCTACTAGCATGTGTATGGCAGGGCCCCATTCTGGGATATAATCCAGGAAAAGGCTCAGTGATGAAAAAGCCTTTATCTCTGGAATTGTATTGCTACATGTGTGGCCCAAAAAGGATAGGCCATCTCCATAGATTCCGGTTGGTTTTTTGTTTTGTCATCTGATAAAGAGAACATTTTGCAACCTGAGAAATGTGTTTTTTGTTGCCCTTTTGAAAATTTTGTTCTTGATGCATAGATGGGGAAAACAGAAAACAATATTTTGTCTATTTTTAATTTTAAAAGTTAGTTAGTAGTATTGTTTTTTCACAACTTTCTTTGCTAGTTGAAAACAAGGAGGCTTTCCTGAAGAAGTGAGTTGCCTACTAACCTACCTAGTCCAAAATGCTCGTTATTCTCTGGAGATTATGCATTCAGGAGAGCAGTGAAGACGCACCTCTTTGCCCTGGCCTTTGCCTAAACAAGGAATGACTTTTCCTCCCTACATTCAGGCACTGTTATGATTCATTTTATATGTTCACTGGTTTTTAATGCTGTAACCCATTCTGAGACTTTTGGGTATAGGGCAGGATAAAAATTTAGGTAGGTAGGTAGGTAGGTAGGTAGGTAGATGCACACATTTTGCCGTGGTCCAACTTTTTTTAAAATGAATTCTTTAGTTTTGCAAACCTGGTTGCATCCAAAGACCAAGCATCTAACTGGGTTGTCTAACATAGGTAAAAAGGGAGCTAGGCTGCCTTTTTCCAGATGACCTGAAACCAAAGAAGGAAAAAAAGGAGCAACATCACTTTCTGAAGCCTCTACTCCTTCAACCAAGGAGCTAGGCTGCCTCCAGATGCAAGATCAACATTATGTGTTTCCTCCCCACACATTCCATTGGGATTGTCAGACCTTCCCATGGCCTTCCCGATACAATGTAGTTTGGGACCCAAAGAAAATACATTGCAAAGCCGTCAGAGAAATCCAGAAGCAACACTGGGTTTCCTGTAACAATCCTGCTTACTATCGTGTCTGGCAAAGTGCAGAGGAACATGCCTCACTGGAACTTCTGGGAGGCAGCAAGCAAAAAACACAAAAGAAAGGAGGGAAGCAACTGGCTGGCTCTGATGAGTTTCCCGTGAGATGCCTTTATATGTACCTCACCAGACATGAAGGTAAGCAAATATACGCCAAGGTTTGCAGCCTGCATCCGTTAGACCATGGCAAGAGGCAACAGCAGGATATTTTTAATATCCAACTCTGAGGCTCACTACTTCTTGCCATTTGGAAACAACCTCAACACTTTCCTGACACTTTTATGAAACAATGACTGTTTTTCTCTGGGCTAGGCTTCTGGGGGAACACAACAATAAAAATTAGTAAAGAAAAAAAAATGAGACAATCCACCTCAAGAGCATTTGGGACCAAATTTTTTCCCAACCTTCCTCTGGTCTACTATGATTGAATAAGAAATAATTGCATTTTATGTTATTATGAAGAATTAAACTAGTATAACAGATTAAGTGTAATTTACCTAGGATTAATCACATTTGGTAGTTTGTGATGTGAGTACACTTGTTAGTTGAGGTTCAAGATACACATGGGCACAATTCTTCCATCACAACTATGGTTATGCTTTTCATTTTAAAAAAGTGGTCCTGATCCCTTGACAACAAAAATAAAATGTCAACTGCTGGTGTCATTCGTTGATCCACATAATACATCCCAGTCAAAATGTATTGGTCTACAAACTCATGAAAAACACGCTGAACCTCTTCACAAAGCTACTTATGCCAGCAATAGCCATGACACATTGTGGCAATGGCAGATCAATAAATAGGCTGCACTTAGCCTTTGGATCCTCAACATGGCACTCAAAGGTATTTGTGTGCTCTCAAGACTTTTTCTGGTCCTCTGACCTCACAGATTTTTAGGTAGCTTTTAGGCAGAATGGCGGAATGCCAGCTCTGTAAAGAATGGCAACATTTCTCCACAACAGAGGCCACACGTGGTATCAACACAGCAGAGGACAGCTCTTCTGGGAACTCACTGCACCAGTCCCTTTGGGTCGTCGCCGTCCCCCCCCCACCCACCCACACATGGCAACTTCCTAGATGATACTCTGCCAATGTGATTATACAGCATAGGCTCCAGACACCCAATCTGCCAGTGAGATCCCAGCACTGTAATGATAGCACAGGGAATTCCACACTATGTTTAATCCAGGCTTTGGAGGCAATGTGCCAGCAGCGGCCAGACACAGCATTGGGCCTCTCCCCAGCCCCACTGGGATGCTGGCAGGACATCAGCATATTAAGCACATCTGGAGACTCCCTTAGCAATATCAGATAGAACTGATTTGGGAAGTGGACGCCTTAAGACAATCAGCCATGTTTTTGTACCATGTTGGCACTGAAAAGAGCAAAAGTGTGCTTGTTCCAATTCAGCCCACGGAGCTAGATGTGATTTCCACTTTGATGGTGGCATTTTTTCCTTTTCCATGCCCCACAGCAGCCACTCTGCCACAAACAATAACAAAAATGCCTATCAGAATTCCACACGCACCCACAAAAAGACAGGGGACCCCTAGTCTACATGCATGTGTGGACAATTACAGCCACCTACTCACTGACAGAGTTTTTCTTAATCAGCTCACATAAAAAGGAATAAACATCTTCCTTGTAAAGAATAAAATTTTACTTTTTTCCCCCTTTATCCAGTCAATAAACCCTCAGGATGGATGATATTTTCTGGGCCAAAACAATATCATACTCCATCCCCAGCAGTAGAAAGGGCTGCAGAAAGGAATCCTAGCAATGCTGGTAGTCACAAATTGTGAGGAGGGAAGGAACGAAGATCTTCCCACATCAAAGAGGTGTAGCCAGTACATCTGATGCGTTAGCATCTTAATTTTTCAAAGCTCACTGGGATCTTTTCGGAGGCCTATGTATTCATCCGAGCCAGTGGTTTGGGGATCACTATATTGCTCAATTATCAGAATCAGGATTCCAAACTGTTCAGGCTGTTGCAGAAAATTGTAAAACAAGCTATCTCACCTTTCAGTAAAGAAACATACAGATGTCCTTGTCGAATTATTCATTTGTTCTCCACTGATTTTTGTACAGGATATTTCAGTAAGGGGAAGGACTTTCCACTAGTTATAAAGATACAGCATGCAATTGATTTTGAAGTTAAGGGAATACTACACAATGCTGTCATGGATCATTTGTTTTAGCAGCATGCTGGGGACACAGTGTTTTCCTTCTATAGTAATTGGAGCTATGGTACTAGGCACAGAATGTACCCTTGTCTTCAGTCTCACAGGAGCCTAGAATTTTTCTTTTTAGTATGCTGATAGAGAGGTCAGAATAGGACTACCTAAAAGCCAAATATTGAGGCAAGAGAGATGGACTTCTGTAAGTTATGCAATCCTTTGTCCTAGCAGTGGATCCTCCAAAGAAAGAGCCCTTATTTACATCTCTGTACCCCCTGCTTTACATTTTCAGGGTGACAGAAAGATGGAAGGATGTTTCTTTGGTAGCTTTTAGTAAAAAAAAAAATTAAAAAAATTGCAAGAATGGGGAGGGATTTAATTCAGACGTTGCGAGGCAGGTTGCAATATTTAGAGTTCCTTACTGAGGGAGCTTTTGGGAGGGAGAGAAATCACACACGCGCCACCAGGACTGTAAATAGCAGGATAGAGAGGGTAGCAATTTTTTGAGGAAGAAAACGAGAGAAAAAAGTTAATCAAAGCCTCCCACAACTGTCAGTTCACCCTTAACATTTCCAAGATATAACAAAGCCTGTTGGAGCTTCTTAGATAAGAAGAACACTGTGAAGTTAGAACACACAGTGAATTTTACTAAAGTTTAGTATTGGGTTCAGTGGCTCCCTTCAGAAAGGCTAAGGACAATACATTAAAATTTCAAAGACAAAAATAAACAATACAATAGGAGGAAAAGTAGGGAAGCAGATGAATGCCCCTCCTCCCAGATGATGGGCTGCAGCTCCTATCATACTGGATATCCATGGGAGTTGGAATCTTTAAGAAGTTCAATGCATTTTTTTTAACCTTTCCTGCCAAGTGTCACTTATTTCTTTAAAAGATGATGAAGATGCTGCTGCTACCTACCTTTGATCGCCAACACTCCATGACAGAAATCTTGGAAGCTGATCTTCCCTAGGTCATTGGGATCCAAATATTTGGCAAATTTTTCCACCTTAAAAATACCAAAACAGAAGTATTAGAGGGTGAAAACATCTTTTCCCAGAAATAAAAAAAGTATTTTATCTCTTTGAATGTTTCATTTATTATACTTATATAATATATCTAACCCTATGCCTTAAAGACTCAGAAAATTAAAAACTAGGGATGTGCTAAACGGCAGTTTATTGAAGCAAGGAAAACAGAAACATGGATCTCTACAGAACAAGACACATTGGCATGCTTTAAGCATACGTTTTGGGGAAGCTCTGATGAGTGTAACAAATGAAGAGAATTTTATGACTGAAATAAATTGTGGTTTAGTTATAACTGGAGAACATCTTATGTTCATACCCTGGGAATAGCTGCTGTGTGGCACCTTCTTGGGTCATCTGGCTCAGGCTCAGGCTCTGTTGTCTTTAATTATTTAGATTGTTTTTAGTGTTGCTTTGTTCATCACTCTGGAATTCTAGAGTAGAGTGATAAATAAATCCATAAATAAATCCATTGCTACATGCAATTTTCAGGTGACCAGGTAGCACAGGAAGTAACTGTAACCCAGTTACAACCACAGCAATCTCAAGAAACTATTTCATTTATAGTCTGAAGGTTGGGGAAGAGTTCTTTGCACTCTGTAAAAAAGCCACATATTTTGCAAATATAACAGAACTGAAGTAGAAAGAAAGCGTCAAACTGCAGTTCATAACATCTGAACTACCCAAAGGGGGTGGGGTTGTTAGAGTCTTCCTCCCCTTCATGTCTATGTCCTAAAAGAAGAAAGGAAAGGGCGAGTGACAGATGTGTGAGGGGAAATTTAAAAACATCACTCAGCAGCTTTCCCTTGTTCTGCAGTGACGTCATTAAACAGCCCATGAAATTGCTAGTATTCCTGACATTCCCCTCAGCTCTTCATAAATTAACCATAAAGACATACAAACACCCCATTGCTGTGGTCTCAAAATATGTGGCTTTTTTACCATTCAGACCTAACTGACTCTAATTTGAGGAGTTTGCTTTCACTCTATTAGGATTTTCCTCTAGTTTGTACTGCAACTATGAGATAAGAACATGACCACATCCATCCTTGCTAGTAAATACATGGGTCACATGTCTTTAAGATATGATTGACAGGAGCTTGTGACTGAAATCTTCACTAGTCACTCTCATCACACTGAAGAGTCAGAAAGGTAATCAGGATCAGTTAGATCTCTGTTAGATTTCCAAAACAGCAACAAGAGTTTTATTCTTAATTATTAAATCAATACTAAGAAGGCTTTTTGTAAAAACCATAAATAAGGTTCGACAATAAAAAATGGATGCTTATGTGAAATTGGGATATTTCTCTTTTAAATGCTCTAAAATTATACTTGGTCCTAAAAATTAACTCTTGGGGTCTGATGCACCCTGATCATTAATCATTGGTATATAGATATCTTCCCCCTTCATGAGAAATTTTTGTATTCAGCTCTAGAACGTGGATCCTGAAGGTCTAATAAAATAAAACAAATATTCAGAAATCAGCACCATGGACAGCTACATGTGCAAGAACCATATCAGCTAACAATCCTATTTTCTTTTACCACAGACATAGCTGTATAGTTCTTAGTTGTGACAACAAAACATCAAACCATTCATGAGCATGTCGACATTTGATCTAGAACCCAGCTGTGCATGTTCCAGATCAAACCAAATTCAACTCATCGCTAATTTGAACGGAACTTCCCATAAAACATCTCAAAGCAGTTTACAATAGAAGGCATGAAAACAACTTTAAGAACAGAACAAAAAAAAA
>MTQE01002208.1:21285004-21298139 GCA_014337955.1 Aspidoscelis marmoratus | reverse complement strand
ATCAGCAAAGTGACCAGTAATTTTCTTTCCACATTATTGATCCCAAAGGTAAATTTTCTGAGTTTAACACTGAAAGAAAACCACTTGTCACTTTGCTGATGTATTCTCTCACTCTAAAAGTGGACTGAACTGGATTAAACCTTAAGTACGGCCACAGCCCATGGCACTAGCCTTAATGCCAGACAGGTCTTCCCTGCAGGCCTCTCCTGGCTTCTGGCAGCCTCAGAAAGGGATCTGACAGTTCCACTGGCATCCCCAGGCTGTCATTCTCAAGTCTTTGTACCTGTGCTTGCAGGGCCTCCTCATGCTCCACACCTAGCTCCAGAGAGTCTACACAAAAAGGCAGCCCATTTTGCAGTGGCGAGGGCCTTGCTCAGTGTGCAAGAGCTGATGCAGAGGTGATTATTGTATGCTGAGGTTTTGGCAAGTTGAACTGGGACTGAAGTCCTTCCTCGCACCCTCACACCCCTTTGACACAGAGTGCTGTGGAGACAGGCAGACTTCGATGTTCCTCCAGCACATTTGGATGCCATGTGGAAACACGGCCATAAAGGAACAGAAGGTATTGCTTACTCCAGAGCAGGTTTATTGCAACCTAGCACCTTCCAAATCCTATTATCTCCAAACAGACAGCCTGCTTTCTCTGAAGAGCTCAGAAATCAAACTGACATGCGTTTTCCAATTAGCTCAAGAGAAGGCACTAAACCTTTCTCTGCATGCATTTTAGAAACCTTCTCTGCTTCTACCACTATCCTTATATGGACACACAAAAGAACCAAGCTGTAAACACCCCAGTTTTTACAAGGATAATAACAAGGCATGCAATGATTCTGACACGTGAGTGGCAACAGTTGACAACAGTGATTTATAGAAAGGAAATGAGCAAGCATGTCTTGTCAGCCTGACTTCAGATGTGGTTCTGTCAAACCCCGGCTGAACCATCCAGGCCTTTCTGCATTTTTAAGGCAGCTGAAGAAAACTATCAGGTGGGAGGGGGGAAAGCATAGTAGCAATGTGGATCAGAAGAAGAAACTGAGTGCATCCGGCCCTCTTGCTCAGCACAGAGGAGGAAAGGGCTGTCCAGGGAATTATCCAAAAATAGGCACCAACCGCACATTAACTGAAGTGTCTCTTTGGGATAATCTATCCTTTTCTGAAGGAGTCCTCAAAAAAATCTGAACAAAAATACAACACAGCAGAATGGATATCTGACAATGAGAATCTTTGTCACTTAAAGCCAGTTGACCATACAACTATCTTGAATAATCATGGAGTTTGGGAGAAATCTGATGTGAACATTGCTTCCAATCTTTATTGTTATTGCTACTCTTGCTGCATCATTATTTTCCTTATTCCTCCCCTCCCACTTTAGATCTGCTTCCTTGCTTTTAAACAAGGGTTGGTTGGCAGTCTGCAGCTACTGGGAAGACAGGCAGAGTGCCTCTAGGATGGTGGACTAGATGGGCTGTGGACTGAGCCTCACTTTAGAGTAAAAACACCCTCCCTCCTTTCTCAAACGTATCTTACCAGCTCTTAGGTTCCTTGCTCGAAGACATCTATTCAACACAAACCCTCATTTTGTCAAGATGCTTTTATCAATGGTTGCCTCCTGCTCTTCTACAACAAGCAAACCCACCTTCAGGAGTAGGTGTCCTACAGCAGCACATGTTATAAAGGCACCCTCAGAGCTCTCTCAGATCACTAGGATGGATGGATGAAGGTACAATGTGTTCTAATGGGGGTGAAATAAATGCCCTGTGAGTCCCATTTCCCTCATGTGGATGTAGCCTAATCCAGCAACATGTGGAGATGCCAAGGATGGAATGTGGAAACTTTTGTGTGCAAATTAGGTATTCTACCCCCTAAGCATCACACACATATAGGTTACTTCATATGACCTGAGATCTTACATTCTGCTGCTGTCTATTGCTTCATTCCTCCCCCAGGTTTCTAATATCTTAGGGCAGCTTTTGTTGCTTAGTATTCTTCAGAGGTTTAGGACCACCTTTAACCCCAGATAGCATGTTGTCATGCCTCAAGTGCATAAGTTTTCAGCCAATTTAATTCTCCCCTCTCTCATATGCATTTGCATGCCCACACAGAGAGAAAAATGGGATAGGAGAGGAATGTAAGCAGTTGAGATAAAGAGACTTAAAACTTTTGAGTTTAACAGAGAAGCAGCACAAGCAACCATTTTACTAAAACAAAATATTCTACCCAAGAAGTAGAATGGTGTGCTTCAGAGTTTCATGGGAAGGCATATATTGCAAATAATCTCTAAGGCATAGTGGTGCCCTAGAGCCAGTTTGGTCTAGTGGTTAGGGAACTGGACTCTTACCTAGTAATACTGGGTTCGATTCCACCCTCCCTCATGAAGCCAGCTCTCACAACCCTACCTACCTCGCAGGGTGCTGTGTTGTGGGGAGAAGAATAGAAAGCTTTCTCAGCCACTTTTAGTCCCCTTAAATAGGTGAGAAAAGCAGGGTAGAAAAGCCAGCTCTTCTTACCCTGTCTGAGCATTGGGTTCCATCGCATACAATAATGATTCCCTAAACTCATCAGGGGTGGATTAAGGATAGAGTCTTCCGGAGTAAGGCTGGGGTGAAGCTCACTCTCATCATTACATACCAGAATGCATCTAGGACAGGTAAAATTCAGGTTCTAGCCCCTACCTTACTTCTCCCACCCTACTCTCCAAGACCAAATCCAAAAACCATTTCTATTTGATGTTTAGATGTCACTAAGTCAGAACTGAGTCCAAAAGACTAAATGGAAACATCTGCCCCAACTTGACACACCAGCAGTCTCTTCATTGGGCTCAAGATAAGGACAGAGCGATGATCCAATGACCATTAGCCTTTCGTCACAAGCTGGTAACAGATCAAAACCCAGTTTGCTGTGGATTAGTCTTTTCCTTGCCCTTTTCCATGCTAGCGAACACTGTCTGGACTGTAAAATCTCACAGTCCTTCCAAAGGCCCTCAGGTAGCTTCTTTGTCCCTATTTGTGTATATTGTCCACTCCTAATACTCAAATAAACAAACACCACCCAGTTTATTCCATGCATCTAATGAACTGGACTCTTGCCGCAATCCTATACATATTTACTAGAAGAAAGTCTGTCAGTGTTCAACAGGAATTATCTACCTGCGTGGGATTGCAGTGAAAACCCGATAAAGACAGTGACAAGAGCCCTATTCTCTATTGGTCCCAAAGTGAATCTAGATTAAGAATGAAGAATTTACGACCCTCTGTATGTTGCCATGCTAGGCTCGGACCAAAGGAGATCTATCTGAATGATATCTGAAGGCCACAGGCTCCCCTCTCCTGCTTTCAGGAACCAGATCTTAAAATTAGTTCTTACACTAAGAAATTTTAAAAGGCTATACTGCATTTTGTTACTATTAATAGTCTGGGAACTAATCAGAATCCAGCAGTTAAAGCATAACTCACATAAATGACAAGTACCAGCTGAATTATTTACACACACATCCACAGAGAGCAAAATCTTTACCTCATATTACATGATTATCTGGTCTAATAATTCCACCAGAAAACATGATAACCACAGTGACAAATATCCTTCTTTTGCATTATCTCCCAAGAAGCAGTGCTGGTAGTGCTTATCTGTGACAATTCTCACTAGTAATTAGCAAAAGGACTCAGCTTAAGAGCTGGGATAACTTATATAAAATACCTGTCTGAGTTCTGGAGGCAAATTCAAGGTGCAAGTGAAAAGAAGAGCCAGTGGATCAGTAACAGCATCTTGAAGATGAAGCCATTAGTAAGATGCAAGAAGCCGGATAGCAAATTATAGCCTACTAAAATTCATCACATAGCTGGGGACATACCATGAAGTACAAAAAATGTCCTGGATTTCTGGTGGCTCAAGAGGTGATTATACTTGAAAGCAAATCTGATTAAGGTGAAGTTCTTGGTGTATGTGAAATGTTACCAGACCTACTTCTTTATGTTTTAGAGAGTATAAACACATTTACTCTCTCCATCTGGAACACCTCTGCTGTATGTTGCTCCAGACAGCATAGGAATGAAGACAACTGTAGTTCATCAGCATTGGAGGTTACATGTTGGATACCTTAAATTTGGCCGTAAACATGTAATATCCAACAAGCACAGTCAGACTGTGCAACGAGGCTCCCAAGTAAACGACTAGATTTTTTTTGGGGGGGGGAGTTTTTTGCACTCAGTTCCTGTGCTTCGTAATCACAGCAGATGTTTCTGCCTCTGTTAAGTAAAGGATTAGAGATCTTAGAGGCATGGCTTCCTACCACCCAGGCCCAAAGTTGCAAGTCCAATAATTCAACATGTGCATTTTAGAGGACAGGTCTTCACAACTTCTGAGAAATTAATTCCAGCTCACAGTCTGTATATAACTCCCTATGGTTATGTGTTTACTGTCTGTTGCTGTAGAGAATTGGGAAAGGAGAAATAATTGAGTTATTGCTACATTTATGCTGACATTCTGAGAACAAATGCTTCCAACCTGTTTCTGTATGTTCCACTAAGCCAAAAAAATAAAGGGATAAAATAAAATCCAAGAGCAGCCTAAAAAAATTCTTTAATATATGCATCACACATAGGATTTGCACTTTTTATTGTATCTGCAACGCTGCTTTCATTTCAGCATATACTGTTTTTTTTCTTTTTTACTGCCGCATAACTTTAGTGTCAATGAAGTGCCAGCTACACACAATGTTCCTGAAGTGCTCTGAGTCAAGAAAACATCAGGAATCATTACATTGCTAGCCCAGCTTAGATTCTCCCTTCTCCCATCTCTTTTCAATACATATGTTGTGTATTTCACCTGAACTTGATCCAAGTAGCCAGGCCCACTTTCTCATCATTACAGCCCAGCTACAAAATGAAATTGGCCATTCCTCCTTGTCAGTAATTTATTTTTTTTCTCTTTTATTTTGGCCCAAGGTCCAGCTTCCCAAAATTTATTTGAGCAACATATCAAAAACTTTAACACACTTTTCTTCAGAAAAAACTGTTAGGTTAGATAATGTGGAAAGAAAATGCATATCATTTTGCTGATGCATTTTATTTGCTCTAGTGAACATCCATCCATCCATCCATCCATCCATCCATCCATCCATCCATCCATCCATCCAACTGACCTACCTACCTAGCAGGGACAATGAAGACTAGTTGGTTCCTGTGCTCTGTCCAGGGGGAACCTGGAAGTTCATGGACTACAGTGTTGAGTTTTTGCCAGGAGCCCAGTTACCACCACAAGTGGCTGGCCAGCCCAGATGCACCTGCCTTGGTTCACTGTTGAGCTTGATGCTTATTTCGTCTTGCACTCTGTACTGGGTGTTCTTTGTCTCAGGGAGCACCATATGGAGGTCACATCTTGCTTTCCTGGCTATAGTTATGATAAGAACTATAGTTACAATAAGAACTACAATAAGAGTCTAGCAACATTCTCACATTCAGGACTTTTATAGGTTTGGTTTAACAGACGATGTAGTTGGGAGCTGATCCTCAGGGAGAGGAACTAACTAGGACAGTCTGAATAAAAAGTAAATTTTCAGTAATACTGTAGTCTGAGTAAAATACAGTTGAACAGTAATATGTATCAAGTAAGGAGGTTTTAACTGTAACAATGCCCCCCCCAAAAAAAGGCTTAGCAACTGACACCAGGCAAGTAAAACAGAACAGAAAAGCCAATGAGGAGATAGTTGCTAGGTGAGAGGAGTGGAGTAGGGTGGAGGCAGATTAAAGAGAGAGACTGGATCCAGACATCTGCTATATCTGGATATTCTAGGATAAAGCATGTTTTATTCCAGAATATCTAAATAAAGCAGAGTAAGTAAGTGATAGTTGGATGCAGCATGAGAAGTTAGGGGTTAAGAAAGCACATTGTGATTATCAGTTCAAGCCTCAATAAACTGCTGTCCACCCGTATATAAACTTGTTCCACAGTTGAGTCCCTGAAACAAATTAGGACAACCCAACCAAGCTACAACGCCTTTTTTTCTAAGATAGGAGTAAAGCTTTTCAGAAGTATAAATAGTGAAATGCAAGCAGAGGCAAGAAGCAAGAGAAATGAACTGAGGAAAGCAGCAGAAGGAATTATATGGTTCTCAGAATCTTCCTTTGATCAGGGATGGGCTTCACAGCTCAGGGACTGGAAGTGTGTTACACACAAACACATCCACTATAGAGATTGGTCTAAAACAAGTTCTGCAGCAGCAGTAAGAGGTCTAGTTTGGCAAAAGTCCCTTGCATTCTAAGGAACTTTATCTGTGAGTGATCTAAGTTCTAAGTGTAGCTAACTGTCCCTCACTAGTACCCAGTGGTACAAAAACAGGCCATCTCAGACCTCCACAGCAGTAAAAGAGCTTCAAGCTTCTGAGTCGAAGGAACATCTCTGGCCTTTTCTTTCAGTTCAGTAATGATGTCAACAAAGATCTTAGCCTCAGCAGAAGTAAGAACCCACTGATACATATACACAAAGTTCAGCTCTTGGCCAACCTGGGCAGAACTAAGGACCAAGTTCTACCAAAAGCTGAACTTTGAATAGAAGCCTGTCCCTGCTGACCAGATCTGTCAACTTGTGACTGCTGCCTGAAAAGGCATTCGTAGGATTCCACTAAAACAGAGTTTTGCCTTGACTTTTGCTAGAAATGGAAGAGGAAACACCATCATTTTCAGTCATAGTGAAACTTTTGGCTAAGGTTTCAAAGACGGTGTTGTCACAAACAGACAACAAACATGAATCCATCAGATACACAATTCTAAGAGTAAGAAGCGGGAGGAGCACACTTGAGTACACTACCAGTGATAGCATTGGGCTTTAATTAAAGCAAGGACTGCGATTTCTCTCATCCTGGATCAACAATCATTTCCTAAAATAGATGGCCGGCATGGGAAAGTATATTAGAAGAACCTATCAACTTATGAAGAAGCTTTGCACTGTTCATTTTTTATCCAAAAGTTAAGCTAAGACATCCAAACACTCATCTGCAGATGTTTGCCAGAGCTGACTCTCAACTTGTAAATGATTAAAGAGACTGCAGTATCATTCAGAATTCATAATGGAAAGCAAATAGTGAGTTACATAATGCTATCAAGCTTTTTTGCCAGCTAGAGAAGAATGCTCACAGGGAAGAATCTAATACTGGGTAAGAATCTTCAGAAACCATACAAAAATAAAGTTAAATCTCGCAACCAGAATTTATTTCTACATTCATTCAGGTACAGTGCGAGAGATATAAGACAAGTGTGTCAATGGCTACCAGAATGGGTGCCCAGATACTGTCCCCAAGTTGGAAAAACAGGCAGAATGCATCTAAAGGCCATTTGCAGGGGTCTGAGAACAGGAGAAGGTATTGAGATGCCCAGAAGCAAATGGATCTGAGTTCAAAACACCAGAGTTCTTAATAATGTACAAATCTATGAAAGCTCTGGTTTTGAAGTGAAGATATTGTTGTACTGCTACATATGCCACAACATTTGGCTTTATACTTCACACATTCTGAGGCATGATAGGGGGTTTAAGATGGTGCCAAAATATTGTAGATGCAGATATAAGCCAAAAATGCTCTGTAAGTGAACCATTTTTAAGAGCTGGTTATGTGCATCTATACAAACACAAACTATGGCCCTTTACATGCTCACCTCTCTTGGAGTGGTCTAACTATCCCAGTCCACACTGTTCAGGGATAAGGGGCATTTTCACACTACCTTTCCCATCTGCTGGACAGGAAAGGACCACAATGACTCAACTTTACCCATTCCCTCCCCCAGGAATCAGATACTCACTGTCCTCCTCTGGGGTGCTTTTGCACATGCCTAAGTAAATCCAGATCTACCTCATCCGGATTTAGTAAAACCGGGTTCCAGTAGACCTGGTTTTACTAAATCCGGATGCCCGGTAGATCCGGATTTACGGGGGTAGATGCGGATCTACCCACTCCCGTCCTTCCGCACACGCGGTGGAAGGACGGCTTTAATCCAGATTTGAGGTGGGTGCTGTGCGGATGCCTCAGATCCGTGCTCCGGGGCCCCTCCCTTGGCCCGTGCTCCGGGGCCCCTCCCTTGGCCCGTGCTCCGGGGCCCCTCCCTTGGCCCGTGCTCCGGGGCCCCTGCGCAGGCGCGCCAGTCTAGCCAGGGCAGCATGCCTGCGCAGAACGCCTCCTGAAGACTGGAGCTGCCAGGAGCAGCCCCAGCCAATCAGGAGGCGCGCAGGACGCAGGCACTCTGTATCCTGGGTCCCTGCAGCCAGAATCGGGGTGATGCCGAGGAGGTAGGGAGGGGATTTCGTGCTCCCCCCCCCCGGGTGGGCTAGAGTGGGCTTTGGAGAAGCTCCCCCTGGCCCCAGAAGCTGCGATCTGCCACTTCTGGGGTGAGGGCAAGCCGCAGCAGTGAGGTCCCCCGGCTCGCCATGCTTGGCTCCAAGGAGCCAAGCATGGCGGGCTAGGGGTGGGCCCTGGCTAGGCACACTTAAACTGTGCGTACACATCCTAAATGGATGTGTTTTCACAGTTTAACACCCTTTTACACCACATCATATGTGGTGTGTATTTAACACCCATTTAGCACACTTTAGGTACAGATAGGTGCGGACGCACCCCACCAGAAGTGTGCTAAATAGGTCCGAGTGTGCGGACGCGCACACTCGAAAGTGTGTTAAATGCATGTTGCTGCGCGGACACTCCTCACCGGAAGTGTCCAAAACAGTAATGTATGTGTGGCCACCCATTAAGCAATGTGTGCTTAAGCATTCCTGGTCACCACCATTTTGGCAGCGGTGCCTCCACAACTGCACATGCATCCACACCACTGCCTTGATGACGCTGAAGCTCTGCGCATGCACAGTCACGTCTACAGTCGTCTGAGGTCCTAGCATGCTTGCATGGGACCTCAAATGACCCCAGAGTGCCAGGAAGAGTGAATGGTTGTACGGCTGGACACTTGAGGTGATTAGCTAACATTGGTTAATGAGCGGGGCACGGTTTCGTGCTTCAAACTTAATCAACTATTAATGCACTTCTGGGGAGGGAGGGCACGTTTGTGGGCTATAGCAGCCTAATCGACATTCATATGCTCTTCCCCAAAGGTGCACTAATTATGCACTAGAGGCCGCAGTGTGAAAAGGCCTAAGAAGTAAGATGCTGTCTGGCCTGTTAGGGTAGGGACACCATCTATCCTGTGCTAAGTTCAGCAGCAATGCAGACACCATTGCTGTTCTGGTCCACACAATTGATTCTTCACCCAAAGCACCACCCACCTCACCAGTGATTGGCCCAGACCCCATCATTCATGCACTGTGTCTGATGAACAAGGGCACAGCTGAACAGAACAGTCTTTGAAAGTATGATATATATTTGAAGGGATATACTTGACTATTTACATAAGCTCCGACCTAAATGCTATACTGTAAGATAGCAGGTGCCCCATCTTTCATCTCAGATAGCCCCGAGAATCTGAATAGTCCCGGAGGGGCTTGTTAAAAAAATATTTTTCCATGAAACCTTATTTCCAGAAAATCAGTTCCAGCTTCTAATAGCATTATCATGGGCTAACAGAAGGCGCTTAGAGAAGAGGCTACAAAGAGACCAGCCTAGTTGCTCATAAATAGCTTGGCAGATCCTGTTTGAGAAGGCCAAGGAACAAAGGATGTCCCTGGAATACAGCAAGCAGGAGCAGGAAGAAATTACAGTATCAGCTGCTACCAAAGTAATAATATTCTATACCAAGACTCCAAGGAAAATCCCCCTGAGTGGATCTGCAGTCCAAGATTATCTCTCCTTCCTTCAGCGCAGCAACTGGCTGGAATATTACCTCTCCAGGGCAGTTTTGTGTTTCCAAAAAGATGATCAAGAGGGGCTTGAGAGGCAATGTGGCTTTTCAAAGGGAATTGTGGATCTCCCCCAGCCCCCAAGGAACCCAGCTTCTATCTGCCTAGACTTTGGATGGCTTGGGTGCGAAATTGGATTGTTATTAAAGGGCTCCACTTAGATGCTTCTCAGAACAACTAGGTCAGCTGGATGGAAAACATGAGAAGAGGCTCAGCAGTGCCAGCTTAGCAAGGAACATTTCAGTGCCTAGAATTACCCTCAAGAGACACAAGTCAGACAGACAAACACACCTTTCTAAATAATTCTTCCCAACTAACAGGTCTAAAAACCCATTGCTGTGACATCAAGTATTTTAATGTGTCTCCATTACACAACAAAGGCACATTAAGTGACTCTCTATGGAGGACAGCGGCCCCGAGGGCCTGATTAAGCTGCCTTGACTGTGTGACGGAGACACAGCCATCTTTAAAGGTGACAAGGCAAGAGAAGCCAGACACACCCTTCTTTCCTCTCCATAATCAAAGATATGTGGCCTTCACCATTCTGCTATTTTCTCACCAAAGGCACTAACATAAGGAAGTAACAAAATGAGAGTGTCACTCTGCCTGTCTCCCATAATTACCAACCATTATCTGTCAGGGGGAGACCTTTGAGAAGCTCCTACCGCTTCACCCACAATTATCTTGTTCTCTACTGACAAGGTGACATTAAGGAGGCTGTGCTGCTCTGGATTTCAATAAACACTGAAATCCCAGCTCCCCCCAAAACAAAACAAGAACAGCAAATGTTAACACACAGACACAGCTGTCCTTATCTAGTGTTCTCATTTTTCAAAGGCTCACTTTTTGGTTGTTGATTTAATTAATGCTCAGATTGCTACTGATGTCAGATTGCCTGCATTATTAAGCACACTAGAATATATTTCAGACTAGAGCACATAAAAGGATTGGCCTTCTGGGAGATGGACGCAGAAACACGTACTAGGTAGGTTGCTCCTTGATCCTGGTGCACCAGGAAGATCATGGGACAGCATGACAAATGCAGGATGGAGATCAAGACAAGTGCATAGCAAGCAAAGGGGAATCTCTTTGTAGGAGGGCACAGTCATACAATAAAAGGAGTTACAAGATACATATATTATGAAGAAAAAGAAGAAGAGGAGGAGGCTTTTCTACCTGCTTTTCTCATCCTTTAAGGGGACTCAAAGTGGCTGACAAAGCTTTCTATTCTTCTCCCCACAACAGACATCTTGTGAGGTAGGTGGGGCTGTGAGAACTCTGAGGAGATCTGTGACTAGCCCAAGGTCACCCAGCTGGCTTCATGGAGGAGTGTGGAATCAAACCCAGTGACTATGAAATATGAGTCTGGCATTCTAACCGCAAGGCCAAACTGCCGTATTTATGGGGTGTCTGCACGTTTGTATGCATATGCGTGTTTGTGTGTGTGTGCGTGCGTGCATGCATGTGTGTGTATGTACCTTTGGGATGCATATTTAAGGTAAATTATATGACATGCATAACTTTAAAAAATTGTTCTCTCATCCTTTTCAGGTGGTCAGCTCTTCTGTCCACCTCAGGTCTTCTATGAAAGGTCTGGAAGCTTGAGAATCCTGCGCAGTATCTTAGCTGTTCCTAGGACTGTGTTCTTCTGAACAGAGATCTCTGCTAAGCCATTCTTCCAGGGGGGGTTGTGTGGGTGTGGGTGCGTCTCCATGGTCTCTTTTTGTCTCTCTATTGTCTCTCTATTGCAACGGACTTTAAAAATGTGCGTTCTATTCCGCAATAAGCATCCCCATGAGGTTTGGCAAAACGTGCATTTAAAACGTACCTTCTGTCCCCATGGAAGCCATTTTTTTCTTTGCCCACATCTTTTTCTCCCTGCCCTCTCTCTGGTTGATAAGAGTGCCAGCTTGACATTGTCATGACAATACCCCAGGAGTGTATTTTCCTCGTTTGTGGTTCTGGAAGCCCGGAGTAAAGCTCTGCATGGAGACGCCCCGAAGCAAAAGAAGCTTTTTTCTGGATTTTTCTTTGCATGTAGACATGGCCCGTGTCACTACCAGCATTATCAGGCTCTTTATATTTCTGGTCTGTGACCGTATTAGCCTCATTCATTTTTATTTATGTTTATATTCCATTCTTCCTCCAAAAGAGAAATTGCTGGAGGTCAGCAGAAGCACTACTGCCTGAAAAGCAGAAAGCAGCAGATTCAATTCTCTGACCCTATGGGGAAAAGCCTCGGCAAAACCCTTCCATAACCTTGCCAAGGAAGGGCAGCTCTCATATTCAAGGATGCCTTGAATTCTTCTGTCCTTTTTTTCCTGCAGCAGCAACCCAGTACGCATGTTAAGCTGGAAGGCAAGGTCTGTCCATAATCTATCCAAGCTTCTTCATAGCTAAATGGGGTTCTGAATCCAATTCTGCCTCATCCTGCCTGACACGCTTAGTCAATGTATCATAATGGTTCTCTTCCCACATGAGATTGCAGACTAGAAGACCTCGTTTTTTCACAGTACCAAAGCTGTAGTGCATCACACCACTGGACCGAAGAAATATCTCTTTCGATTAAGGTTTCCCGCATATAAGACACACTGATTTTTTATATATATATATATATATAAACTGTTTTTCTCATTCAATATTTTGAGCTCCTTTAGAAGGAAAGTGTGGGACAGAAGTTCAACAAATAAATGATCAGTTTGCATTTATAAGAACATACGATCATAAGAGGAACCCAGCTGGATCAGGCCAAACAAAATGTGTCATTTCTCCCAGTTATTTTAATACAACCAAGCTGTGAATTCAAACTTGAGCAACATTATTTCATTCCATGTCCAGCACACAACCAAGTCAACGAACACCTTTGCTGTTACAACCTAGGAAAATCACTGGAGAAGTCTTACTGCAGATCCCACGTAATACAGAATGCCACATGATGATGCTCACATTCAGGCCTTCCCAGTGGTGGCACCTGCCTTCTGGAATGCTCTCCCTTCTGATGTTGGTAAGGCACCTATTAAGGATCAACATTTTTCCTCAGGCATCCCCCATGTGAAAGCCTGCTTCTTCTCGGGCTCACCCAGTTTTAACAGCCATTTTTACTCTACGTGTGTGTTTTACGCTTGTTTTAAATGTTCCCTGTAAACTGGTTTGAGATTTCTTAAAATGAAAAACAGCAATAAGTGTCCTTAATAAATGAATACTTCTTTTAAAAGTTGAAAAACTCCTCTGGAAAGCAGAGGAGAGGGCAACAGTGTGATGTCACGGCGGGAGGGGGTTCTGTATTTCCGCAGCAAATCCCCCCCCC
>MTQE01002208.1:21260101-21274943 GCA_014337955.1 Aspidoscelis marmoratus | reverse complement strand
CCAAAATAACTTAATTTTGGGGTTGAGGGGTCCTAGCGGTTATCACATGTACTTTCATAATCATTGGAAGAGTTCTTGCTCCACAGCTTCTCACTGGCTTGCACATTTGCAAACCCACCCATAGACCTCAATGACCCATTGATTACTGCTAGCTTTATACCACGGAGTCACTGCATACTTAAAGCTGATCAACACTGCAGTAATAGGAAAAAAAGTAATGTTTGTAAAAGCCACAACTTATTAACTATGCGCTGGATTGACAGAGATGGTTGCAGGGGGAAAGGTTGAATTGATCCCACAGAGGTTTGGGCTGTCAACACAGCTGGACAACTTGTGCAAGAGGATCAAAGAAAGGGAAGGGAAGTAATCTGTGCTCTTGTGAAGTATAGGGAGGAAAAGCAGGAACCGTCAGTCTTATTTATTGATCAGTCATATGAACAGAAAAGCAAAACAAAACAAGAAACAAAGAAAACAAAGAGAAGTACAATAACAAAGACCAAGAAAGAACATAATACTTTAATCAGCCACATAACACCATGTTCTGCTCTGAAAATGCATTTCTAAGGCAGGCTATACATGCAAAAACATATATGGAATAACTAGTTAATTGAGTAAAGAGATCTCTTGTCCTCAGCATTTGCCATCAATACCCAACCAGGACAGGCAAGTCTTTACTGCCTGACCTCCCACCATTCTCAGCCATCCTTTTCCCTCACACAGCTGCATCAAGCAACTTACCATTCTATCCTGTTTTTTGTCTGTAAACCCACAGAATTTTCCACTAAAATTTCAGAACTCCTCCCTTTGCCACTGGTTTTTGTTTTTCAAAAACAATTTACTCTCCTTCTGGAAGTCTCCTTTTGCTACCTCAGAGGTGACCTGAGCTATGTTGCTTCCACACAATAAATGTCACACTATGCTGCTTTTACAATATTTGTGTCATAAACACAGGGCTGCAAACTCCTCAGCCATTTCATATGTTTATTTTGTTTAAGTGTATTAATAAACATTCTCCTTGTGCACATGAAGAATCTGGCAGACACAGATGTGTGAAAAGGCCTCTTTGCCTGTGAGCCACAGAACGTGGGGAAAGAGCCTGAGGATGTTTGATAACAAACACATGCTAATCAGTTTTCCAAAAATTGAAAAGCATGCACTTGCAAATTTCTGGACTGTATAGAAAATGGTTATTATAAAACAGTTTAATCTCCAAATTCCCTCCCCCAGGTGAACAGCACAGAGGACTAAAAAGTAGTTTCATTCTTTACTCTGAAAACTGTGATTCTAGTTTCTCTTCACACAATTAATACACCAACTTGTTTTTAAAAAGCTAACATTAACAAGGAACAAGCAATCCTACTTTTATTTTATTTTCCTGCCGTTAACTGCTCCAGAGACATGCTCACTTTCCCTCCATTAGCACTGAACGGCACATGATGTTAACAGAAAGTAGGAAAAAAAAACAGCAGCTGTCTTCAACAAATACCAAAGGAAATTACAGCAACATCATTGGTTATTGTATCAACCCAATTGAACAGGAACTCGACTGGAAACATTGCATAAATCATTTCTGTTCGTTTTCAACTAGAAGGGCCCTGATAAAGTCAAAGCCTCCAGCTGAAGGGAGTTAATGTGATGCACGAATTACCATAGCAAGAAGAGTAGAGAAAAATTAGGTTGGCTAATTTGCTCGTAATAAACACTTTCATCTACAAAAGGAAGCTGGGTACAAAGATACTAGGGGGAAAGGGGAAAGTCTTCCATCTGAAGAGCAATTTTTGATTTGCTTTAAGAAAACCAAGGTGTCTTGCTCCTTTGATTTAGCCTACGGCAGCCATTTGGCTTATGTTCTTCACCATACTTCTGCCTTACTTAATCTGTCCTCTTCAATTTCACCATTTAATGGTCTAGACTACCATGACATATGTACAGTATTTCCCATCAGTTAACACACACTAGCATATGAAGCACATATATAACTTGGCACAGAACATTTTTTAAAAATAAGTTTTCAAATAGGGCGAGAGTGATTTTACCGGGGGGGTGGTGGTTGTAAGAGGGAGAAGACAGTATTATGTGATGGGAAATGCAATATATAAGCCAGAACTTTGTGGAATTCATCATTATGAGGCATTACTCATTGAATGCTTCAAAGTTCTCAGTGAAAAGCAGGTAAAGACACCCAGCATGCATAAAAAACACAGGTAAAAGGAGGAAGCGGTAAAGGGAAGAAATCATACTGTGAAAACCTGGATGGAATGGTACATCTCCAGAAAGTTCCTGAAAGATGTACCCCACAGTACCAGAAAAGAAGGAATGAAAAGCTCTAACAGCTTGCCACCTTCCAGATATTTCTGGCCCTCACACCTAAATTTTCTGATCAGTGGCCAAAATGGAAGTAGAAAAGACAACTGGGGGTCCCATAAGGCTGGTAGAGCACCAGAGCGGCTGCTTCTGATATACACAAATGTGATCCCTTGAGAAGTATGTTCATCTAGTACAGCATCTCTCCTTTCCTCCAACCACTATGCTACTTAAACTACTTGCACTAAGAGCATTTCTATCTTGCCCTAGATCCAAAGGTCTCAGGAAACACAGAAGGTAGCAAACGTAACTTCATATAAGGGAGCGGTAGCAATGGTTAGAATTAAAGGAACATTTCACAAATATATTTGGAACAGACTAGCCTTTTGGCCTAAGCATCAGTCTTTACCATCTTGGCAGGGGACACATATTCATGGAGGATTTGCCCCAGAGGAAGCTGGATGGCCACATGCATTCACAATAGCAAGTCTGAAGGGGGATGAGATTTTTGCCAAGTCACTTCATGACTGCAGCCATCCTGTATGAAGCACTTTGTAACTGGAAGTATATGCCTGCAGTGTCTGCAATTTCTAGATGAAAAGTATCTTGCAGAGCCATCACTGGTCTCTCATCAGCCTCCTTCAAACCACAGGATACAGACAAAATCTGCAGTTCTTGCTCTGTAATAATCAGTACATATTTGATGGATTTTTTTAAAAAGGACTTTCCACACTTGCAATTACTCTGCTGAAATGAGCAACTGTGTGTGGATTACAAAGAATTTGTCATTTTGGATTAAGTGAGATCAAGCTGCTATTGCTGCTACTTAAGGGTAGCAGGTTGTCTCCAGATACTGTGGGCACTATTTGATCTAGTTCCCTCCACACAGGTAGTTTCAATTTGCCTGACTGAAAGCCCAACAGTCTACCCATAAGGTCAGTCTTAGAGATATTAAACCCACATTCTAGCCCCTGTTCAAGAAGAGTCAAATAGCTGGTAAACAAGACCCACCTCGAAAACTGGCTGCTCATGCACCACAGACAGCACTGATCAAGTTAGAACCATTTATTAGTGGTGCACACAGAACACATTTGAATTTTGTTCTAAGTCTGAGCAAAATTAATGAAAAAACTTGAGGCATTGTGATTATTTTGCTAAATGGAAGGATTCAATGGAAGTTATCAAACACCCACACCTTCTCACATTCTGAAGCAACCACTGCAGAAAAGGGAGAAAGGTCTGATGGATCTGCTGGTTTTGCAGGAAATAGGCAGCCCTCCTTCAATACTCTCCTTTGAAGCAAGAGTCAAATGGTATGTGGCACAGGCAAAACCGGAGGGAATCCTTGAGCGACAGTAGAGGAAAAATCCCGTGTAAGTTAGTGATCATGCAGCAGCTCACCTGTGATTATCTTTAAGCCTTGCACGCTAGGCAAGAGCCTATTTGGCCTATATGATCAGGCAGACCATGCTCTATGGCAAATAGCAAGATGTATTTGACAAAGACACTCATGGCAAAATCTTGCACATGTTTAATGCAGACATAGGTCTCACTGTGCCCAACAGGACATAAAAACATAATATGAACATAAGAGGTGCCCTACTGGATCAGGCCACAGCCCATCTTGTGCAGAATCCTGTTTCACACAGTGGCCCATCAGTTGCTTATGGGCATCTCAAGCAGAAGACAAAGGCAAAACCTTCACCAGCTATAGAGCCCCTGCAAAGGGCCTTTGGAGGCATCCTGCCTGTTTCGCCAAATTAGGAATCCATCCTAGTAGCCTGTTAAATTAGGGTTGTAGTCATAATTATATCATATAACACAGAGAGATTTACAGTTTTCAATACTCCTGACCTTTGGCTCCCCTACCAGGCACTAAAAGATGTTGGAGACCAGCAACTGCTATTTCCCCAGTCAAGTACAGACAAAAGTCCAACTGTCTTCCTTGGACTTTACATACAGCCTAGCAAAATAGCAAAAGAGACTTTTAATATATATATTTCTAAAAGATAATACTAGCATATTTTCTAGAGCCAGCAGAAATTTTAGGAGCAGCTTTGCACAGTCACACTACTGGGACCAGGAATTTAGATGAATGATGTGGCAGGATGCTTAACTGGCCCTACTGGGAACGTCTGTTTCTCGAGACCAGTTCCTATTATTCCCAATAGAAACAGCTGCCCTGAGGACCTGATTAAAGTGCTTTTCTTATGTAATACACAGCTAGAATTTCAGCAAGTATGGCTTGTAATGAAGGCAACATTCCCTAAAACAGTTCATTCTCTCTATAACTAACAGTTACACAGTTATGGGAGAGCTGTCCATGGTATTAGCTTAGATTTTATTTGAAACATTTATACTTTGCTTTACATTTTTTTTAAAAAATCAAAAAATGGTTTATAAAAATAAACATTAAAACAAGATGGGTTAAGGAAGAACAAGTAAATACACAGAGAATGCCTGAGTAAAGAAATAAGTCTTCAGTAGGTGCTTGAAAGCTGTGATTGCGAGAGCCTTTCAAGTATCTGGAGGACATTCCACAAGGGAAGTGCTACCACAAAAAAGGACTTATTGTGGGACATCATTTTGTTATCTCATAAGACCTGCAACAGGAACATCACCAGGAGATCTCATGGCTCTTCTAGGCTTATAAGGGGGGGGGGACTGGCTACCAGAGGAAAAGGGGGAGAAGAGAGGAATCAGTGCTCAGAACAAGAGACTTGGAAGGTGGAAAAAAGGAGAGAGTCACAATGTGGCTCCAAAGAGGCAGTGAATAGTGGAGGAAAGAGGCAATTGGGAGGGATGAACATTTCTTCTACCATCCTGACCTTAAACACATTATGATTATTGCTAAAGGTATTTAATGGTGGCTTGATTCAAAAATTAAGGTACTATAAAGCCAAAACTGATGACATAACTGTATCTTGGCCCTCATAGCTGTCTTTAGGATTCCGACAGATTTTCTTTTAATCAGGCAGAAACATTAAGTTTTCCTGACCTAGGCTGTTAAAGCGCTGCTCAAAGTGAATGCATTCTTATTTGATATGCAGCCCTATGGAAATGACTTCCAACTACCCTGCAGTGACAAGAGAAAGCAATTACTCCTTCCGAAAATATTTCAGCTTTGTTGTTTTAATGCTTAGGTACATAGCCCCATTTATTCTACTTCCAAAGAACAGAATAATTTATATTATTAACAGTTTGCATTTGCTCTCTTGGTGACATCAGGTTTACAAAGGAGATTTGAAGTAATTTCATGGGAAGGACAAGGTTCCTGCACCACTAGGAGTTGCAAAAAAAGTGAATTTCAGCATATGTAGGTTGTCATGGAAACAAGTCCTGATGAGACTTCCATTCCTATATAGCTATTAAAGGTACAGGAGGCCCATCCTCCTTTCTATCCATCCTAATCTATAACAGAGATAATATTTTAGGCACAAGATGCAACCTTAGCCATATCTCCTGAAATGTAATTTTGATAAGTGTTTCTTATCCTCAGGAAAGTGAGGTTAGATTGCGACCTCCAGCCCTTTCAGGTTCACCCACACTTTTTAGACAGAAAAATGCCTTGATCTAATAGTTTTGAAAATTTAAATGTTGAATTCTTTTTTGAAAAGTGTATTTTTTTATGCTGTGGCCACCTAAGGAAATATTGTTATGGAGTGCTCACATGGATGCAGTAAAATAAAAATATACAGTTCTATCTGTAGTCTGTTTGCACAGCGTTCCTAAGTAAAAGAAGCAAAGAGGTAGAATCCATAGGAAAGTTGCCCAGCTTAATTAAAGATACTGTACAGGTATCGTTGTGCAAACAGTGTTTTATAACAGCAGATCACAAGTCTATTAATAAGCATGAAAATGTAAGAACCATGCTGTTTATAGACACATCTCTGCAGCAGGAAAACTGTGAAGAGGTCATTTGTTTCACAGTGTCACCTTGATTTTGCTGGCAAGTACTTTATCATCTGTGTCTTGTTTCTGTACAGTTTTAATGGCTGATACAGCCAGCCATGTGAAAAGGTGAAATTTATTATAAAGTTCCAGCCACATTTTTATAATACCAGTGAATTCAATTAAGTTTACTCCTCAGTAAGTGTGTGCAGGATAGAGCTTTAACACATTAAGTTTATATATGTTTAAGTGAAATTTTGTCCTATCATGGACTCTTCATGACCATGTGGACCCCAGCACACCAAGCCCTTCAGTCCTCAACTTTTTCCTGAAATTCCTCATGACTGTTGCTTCCATGACAATATCTAGCCATCTCATCCTCTGCTATCTCCTTCTTTTGCCTTCAGTTTTCACCACCACCAGGATCTTTTCCAGCGAGTCCTATTTTCTCATGATGTTGCCAAAGTATTGGAGCTTCAGATTCAGAATTTGTCCTTCCAGAGAATAGTCAGGGTTGATTTCCTTGAGTATTGACTGATTTGATCTCTTCGTAGTCCAAGGGTGTTTTCCCACTGTCACTAAAAGTACCCATTAAGTACCCATTAATGGGTACAAAAATGCAATTTATGGGTACTTAATGGGTACTTTTAGTGACAGTGGAAAAACACCCCAAGGGAAGAAGAAAAAGAAGAGTTGGCTTTTCTACCCTGCTTTTCTCACCCGTTTAAGGAGACTCAAAGTGGCTAACAAAGTTTTCTGTTCTACTCCCCACACCAGACACCCTGTGAGGTAGGTGGGGCTGTGAGAGCTCAGAAGAGAGCTGTGACTAGCCCAAGGTCACCCAGCTGGCTTCATGGGGGAGGCCGAAATCAGACCTTGTATTCCCTGATAAGAGTCCGGCTCCCTAACCACTAGACCAAGCTGGCTTACCAAACTGGGACTCTCAGAATTCTTGCCTAGCAACCAGGGAGACAGCAGTTACAGGCAGATCCCCAATGAGTCCCAGTGGCTCACTGGAAGCAGACAGTTTTCTTTTAACTGGTTCTACACCCAGTCTCTGAAACCTCTGTGTTTTGCAAAGGGGCCAGGGAGTGTGTGGTGGGAAATCAACAGGATCATCAGAAGCCAAAACAATAAACATTTACTAGGTCAAGCTCTGCTATTTGCAAAACTGAGACTTTCAGAACAGAAGTTCAAATATAGCAAAGGTTGCATGCAAAGAAAACCTTCTTCCAGTTCTGGTTCATCTCACTGCAATTGGTCAGGATGGCTCCCCCAGCCCTACTACCTAGCAGCTTCTGTCGCCAATGAAATCAAATTCCCTCCAAACACGAGTTGGCACATTATTTTCTGCAAAGAATTTGCAGAAAAGATTTTTTGCTCTGCTCTGTTTTTCTTAAAGAACACAAGATACACTGATCAGGTAAAATACAGTCATACCTTGATTAATATGGTTTCCAACAGTACAGTTTCATTATTTAGCAACTAACAAACTGTGACCTGTCTCAGTTTACAGACCCATACGAACACACACCATTTATTCAATGTTGTGTGAATTTCTGCCAAAACCTAAATTGATTTGCACTGAGTTGACCTACCTACCTGAAAGTTACACTGATTTGTATTGGGTTGACCAGCCTGTCTGACAATTATATTAATCTGAATGGAGCATCTTAACACAAATCAATGGAACAAAAGAAAACTTCCATTGGCTTGCACCAGTTGACCTTCCCACCTGACAATTGTATTGATTTGAATGGGGAATTGGTTTTTCAGCACAAATCAGTAGAGTGGAGTAGGGTGCTGAAATTTAGAGATCAGAGGACAATCCTCCAACATGCTGGGACCTTCGCCCTCTTTCAGGAGCCATTTCCTCCCTTTTTGTTGTTATAGTGTGCATGTTATTCAGTTGGTCAATGAGTGAAAACCAGTTCTGAGCTATTTCAGCTTTTGTGTAGTTTTGGTGAGTTTTGACTGCTTTGAGTGGATTTTGAGGAATGCAGAGTGGAACAGGTTTTGCTGAATGTTCATTTTGGCTTGCTTGGCTATTGTTTGGTGTACACTGTATTTGGGGGCTGAGTAATTGGGCTCCTAAGTAAGTGCAGAGTTATTTCTGGTGAGTTTCTGCATCAACCCCCAAACACAACAAAAATTTGCACACCACAAAAATACATGCGCACAAAGATGCACTCACCAGCATACATGCACACAGGAACAATTAGGACTCCATCATAGGGTAAAGCTTCACTTGACACATTTTTGCTTCCTGTGCAGATACTAGAAGTAGTTCCCTTTTTAAAAAGTTGGAGTTCCTAGTAACGAAGTGAGCACACCTTCCCTCCTTCCTTCCCTCCTTCAGTAAATATTACACTGTAAATTCTCCACTTACTGCCATTTTTCCCACCAAAAATCCAATGTTCCTCATAAGAATATGCAAAGGATGACAAGAAGCCCAATCCTTTAAATGCTGTACCAAAGGTACAACATTTTTAGCTTCTTCCAAGAAAACAGCATCTGGGTGCAGAAATTCCAGTTACTTCTCTGAACAAGAACCATAACATTCTTTTTTAGATCTAATTGCCCATGAAGTTCCAGGAAAAATGCCAGAACAATCTGCAATTTAGCAGCAATACAGGACATTAGAATATAACATCAGCAGGTGGATTTGACTCTTCTTGAAACTGCAACCAGCAAATAACAGTGCAAGGTATGCTCAAATATCAGAAATTACCCCAAATCATTTTTATTTGGTACATAAGCAAAGATTACAAAAACGCACGACCCAGTGGCTTTTTATGAGATGTTTGCACCAGATTCTTAAGTTCTCAGCAAAAGAAGACACAGGGAACTATCTGGACAAAGATGAAACACAGAAGCCATTCCTACCATCCCATTCTGAATGGATACTTGTCACTACTTCTCATATTTAACAAGCAAATATATATTCTCATCTAACCTTCTGCACTCTGGTGTTCTTCTAGAGCGGTGGTTCCCAAAGTTGTCTGGGCTACGACCAATCTAATATAAGTTTACCAACTCGGGACCCACCTCTAGGAAATTTAACCATTACCAATATGAATAAAGGACTTTTCAAATAACAAACAAAGTTTTAATACAATTTTTTTTATTACTTATTTAAATAATTACATCAAAAATGTTATTTCAAATACGGTTAAATTTCCTAGAGGTGGGTCCCAACCCACAGTTTGGGAAACCCTGTTCTAGAGATTGTTAGATAACTCACATCATTTATGAGCATCAACTATATGTGTTGTTGGGAATCTCTGAGTAACTTTCCCAGGCCTACTCACCTCCAAGTCATCCCATTGATTCAAGTCAAATAAAAATATATACTTTTCCCTGAAAAGAAAAGGTACACCAAAAATGGCCAAATTATTGTCCACCAAATATTAATCATTTACAGTTCCCACTGGCCAGGTATATATATAATAAAAAAGAACAGCACATATTAAAACAATAGCCATGGCTGAAAAAGTGTATATGCCTTTCACCTCAAGCTGATCTGAATGTTAATGGCAGAGTCAAGTCAGGAAAGTTAACCAGAAACACCTGACGGTGAGCAAGATGGGGCAGAACCTTCTTTTTGTCTTAACTGGAACAGACTTCATATAAGACAAAAAGAAGGTTCTGCCCCATCATGCTCACATAAGCAGAAGGCTCTATACTTTTTCTGAGCTTTAGTTGCACCAGGTACAAGAGATTTTTCCCAGTACTCAAGCAAATGACAGCACTGCAAATTTCTTCTGAACACTAAGAAGAAACTTGCAGTGCAGTCTTTTGCATGAGTACTTGGAAATATTTTCAGGATTGTTGCTTAAAATGTTGACATGTGGAAAATTCCAAATCTCACTTTCAAGTGGAACATTTTAATGATATTTTGAACAGCATGTAATCATGTACAATATGCTACTAGGCTTTCCATTAACAACCATGCTTCACTTGTGAAATTATATTATATGGCAAGCACTTGTTTCTGATACATCTTATCGCTTCAGTTATTTCCTTCTTCTCCACTTAATTGATGGGACCACAGCTTTAAAAACATATACACCACAGAAACTGACACACAATAAAAAATTATCCTGTTTTCTATATTCCTCCCAGGCAATGGCACAAGAATTCACTTCCAATTGTTCAAAGTTTATATTTCTCAACTGCAATGTTTACTTATAATAAAAATAAAATAAATTAAAAGAGTTAACTTCCAACATTCTCCCAAAAGAATTTTAGTTAGGCAAAATGCCTTCATTATGTGCAGGATTCTGGGAAGCTGCCAGGAATGTCTAAAAGAAGAAATGTAAAAACTGGGGCAATTCTTCCCAAAGTGGCCATCCTGGAAGAAGCCTTTCACAACAAAGAGCTCACTGCAACGTGAAAGAAAAGAGCCCAGGGCATTGCAAATGTCTAGCTACCTGAGTGGATGATTAAATTCGTTCAAAATCTTGGTGTCAGCCAATTCTTCATTGTCTCAAAAATAAGCTCCCTGTGAATATAAGCTACCTCTCTTCGCTTTCTCTCCCCTTCCCTCTTGTAAGTGTCTCCATGCTCCCAGGAAAATCCGCAGTTGCTCCCTAAAGTCTCATGTAGTACTGTTTGAAAGGGGTGTGTGTTGCTGCTGCAGATTTTCTCCTTCACGCCTGACGTAGCCCTGAGTCAAGCTGTGCATGGAGACGCTCCGAGGCAAAACAAGCTTAAATCCGAAGTATTTTCAGCATGTAGATGCGCCCATAGAAATGGAAAGTTGTGTGCAGTCAGACCTGAAGATGGACTGAAGAAGGTTTAAAGTGAAGGTGCGACCACGGCCTAACAGCCATATCATTACCTTTTCCTGTTTCAGCATCTGATTTTGATTTGCAGATATTGACAGTGAGCATAATTTTGGGTCCATTTGGACCATTTGTCCTGTGACACAGCATACTTCCTTTACCATCTTTGCCCAGAGCTTTTTAATTTTGGACTCCCTATTAGATGCCAAAAATTTTATGTGGCTTGCAACCAGGCCAACATCTTTTATCATAATTTCCATATGAGATCCTAAAAAGCTATACTGGTGTCAAGTACCATCTGTGGGCAATGTTATGGGGATTCTCCTTTTCCAAATTAGAAATATTAGTAATTGGTTTATAGCACCAAATGTGGTCCCATCTGTTTTATTTTCTTAAAGTATCTCTCTGCCTTGCTCCTTTAGTTTCTGAATCTTGTTCTTAATAAAGAATCTGCTCAGTTTCTCGTTAAGTATGTGATAGTGACCATGCTTCACATTACCTTTCCATCACAAAAATGTCAGGCTTCCAACTTAGAAACAAACATATATAATTATCACATTTTGCCATATCCTGTTTGCCCCAACACTAATGCAACATGGATAGTGGTCACATCTAGTCATGCACCATCTGTGTAAAACTTCATGCAAAACTTAAAGTTTCTCAGTTAGGACAATGGCGATCTCATGCCCAAGCTATATGAGATTTCACATCAATAACTGCAAGTTATCGTGCAAAGATGTGATAAATTCAACCAACCTGAAAACAGGTAGACAGGATGCTTTCCTATTCAAATAAATGACACTAGCCTTTGGAATTTCCTTACCTGACCCAAGTTGAAGTTACGGAAAAAGGTAGGTTGGTGAACAGGTATTGAATGATATATCTCTTTCTCATCTGCCTAATTTAACCAGGGGTGCAATCACAAAGGGATTCTTTCAAAAGCTTCTTTTTCAAAACACACTTCTCGGATATCTGGCACAAAAAGCAAGCATTAAAACAGGAATACCTCATGTTGCTGTTCTTTCACCTCGAAGTCTGCAGCGCTTCCATGCAACAAGTGCTTGCCACCCACCCACCAGCAGCAGCAGCCTGGATTTCTGGGTCCCTGATTGGTTGGCCATTCCCAGAAGCCATTTCTGCTGGTTATAGAGCCTCCAAAGCTACTTCCCCCATCTGCCCCAAACTGGGGTCACCCCAAGAGTTATTACTTCCTGTAGATAATCTGTAGAAAGGTAGATAATCAGGATCTTTGAGACATGGCAAAGAGCATTTTTCAATTCTCCATTTCTCCCTTGAGTCTTAAAAATTTACCCCACACCCACCCCTTTTAGCATGTCTGAACACCGCCCAGGTGACTGTCCCAAGCAGAGATAAAGCATTTCCATACAGCCATTTGGGAAAATTGTTCTTATAAATCAGTGTCTCCTTCACTGATGCTGAAGATGTATTTATTGCCAACAAATAAAGACAAATTTCTTTAATCCTTTTTAAACTACTACGGAAAGGTGGCCTTATGATGGGACAAGGTGAGACAGCCAAGATAGAATCATAAATGTGTTTTATTTTGCTAAACATGAGAAGAGTTTCCCCCCTACTTTTCATTATATTAAAATATTGGTTGCAGAATTATGTGCTGTGCAAAGTTGGTGACTCGAATCAAATGAGCTTCAGATAGCAGTGACTGTTTTCCCAGAAATGTCAATTGTATGATGCTGCGCAATTCATAATGTTTTCCAGAGCTTAATGGTGTCAGAGGCAAAGGACATCTTCGAGGATAAGAAACCTAAATCCTCACATCAACAACGTTTCTGAAGAGCTCATGTAAAATGAATATTGTCGGGTGTACCAGGCCGTTGAACTATAAAATATGCAACCAGTTGTGCAAAAACCCAAATGTCTAACCTCACCAATTTCATGTCCTTATCTCTAATAGAATGCAAAACAGAAGACTGTCCTAGATCTCATCTGAAGCATGTTTTTAAAAGAAAAAGAGAGGTTTTGCCTCAGTTGCTATGAGTCACCAAAAAACCTAGGAATTCCAAGCATGTAGGTGCTCGGAAAAGAGCAATATTTAACATGCAAATCTAAGACTACTCATAGGTTTTGCTTTGCAATGGCTTTAACATTAGCTGGTACTGGAATCATAAGGCTCATTCTTTCAGCTCCTGAGTTATCTGATTGTTAGCTATGCGGACAGCCCGTTTCAGAGCTTGCATCTTGAATATATCTGCTTTTCTTATATAGAACATTTGCACTCACAGGGTTCTCCATTAAATGATTTTGGATTGTTCAAAAGCACAAAAGTGTTCAAAAACCCAGAGCAGTAGTTTTATGTGAAAGTAGCTCAGTAGTTGAGCAAACCTTTGGGTGAACTTATTACGGTGCATGCTGTCAACTGGAAGATGGTCACAACTCAGCAGTACCCAACAATAACAGTGTTGCCAGAATGGAGAAAACAGGGATGTGCACAAATATTTGTAATATTCAAAATTTATACCAATTCATCCAAGTTTGGATATTCGTATTCGAATCAAATGCTTCGGAACAATCATATGAAGCTTCATTACCTTTGTGAACCTGGGGAGGTGGGAAAGAGGCTGCGCCAGTCACATCTGCAATGGATCCAGAGTGAATCTAAAGTGGATTGAGAGTGGATTCAAAGTGGATTCAGGGAGGGCTTAATGCTTTCAGAACTCAGACGTAGGGGGATCTGCATCAGATGCATAATGAATGTTCATCTCAAATCAAATCCTACCACATTCGAAGGGAATCTATTTGAATGAATACGAATTTTCATGCACATCCCTCAGGGGAAAAGTGGCTCTTCTCTGAAAAATATGTTTGTTTATATTTCTATCCTGCTCTAAACCCAGAGGTCTCGTGTTTGGTAAAGGCCCCCAGGCTATGGAATAGTCTCCCCCTCAAGGTGTAGCATGCCCCTTCTCTGTATACATTTAGGAAGATGGTGAAGACACACCTCTTTGCACTGGCCTTTGGCTAATGTGACTATATCCCCCCCCATAGTAGATTAGTATTTTAATATTTAGTATATACTTTTAAATATGTTGGATCTCTTAAGTGTTTTTATGGATATTACTGTTTTTAATATATACTGGTTGTAATTTCTTGTTTTAAAACTTGTTACCTGCCTTGAGACCTACAGGTATAGGGCGGGATAGAAATATAAATAAATAAATAAATAAATAAATAAATAAATAAATAAATAAATAAATAAATAAATAAATAAATGTAATATAAAAACAAATTTTAGAAAGAACTATGTTTTCATACTCTTGTAAAAAGTTACAGAAAAGAAAAATAACTTACTAAAATAACAGTGCTTGAAAATGAAAGGAAAGCTGTTTCTTCTGTCACAGGCCCGGTAAAAGGCAGAACTTCATCATACGTCTAAATACATACAGGGAAGGGACAGAACACTCAAGATAAATGTACAGCCGCTTAGGGGCTACGACACAGAGGGCCTTTTACACACCCTTTAACTGTTGACAGAGGTGGCCCTACCAAGAGAGCCTCTCCCACAGATCTTAAATAATGGACAGATGTAGACTGGAGGAGGCACATGTTTAGGTATTTGGGATTTGAATTGTTTAGGTCTTTAACCATAAGCATTTCCATTTTGAACTGATCTTGGTAGCAGATGGGCAGCCCATGTAGTTCCTTTAAGGCCAGCGTGATATGCATCCAGTATAGAGTATCTGAACCATCTTCAAGGACAGTTTAAGTTTAGAGCAATAGTCCAGTCTGGAGTATTGGGCAGTATTAAAGCCATTGTGGAGGCTGGAGGCATCAGCTAGGGCAGTGATGGTGAACCTTTTGAGCTCGGTGTGTCAAAATTCACA
>MTQE01002208.1:21210819-21256332 GCA_014337955.1 Aspidoscelis marmoratus | reverse complement strand
AAGTGCAGAAGCAGCCTTTGTCTCCAATAGCAAAGATAGGTAGACAAGTAGCTATTGATAGTCCAATCCTTCACTCACTTGTCCAGTCCTTTTTCAAAAATATCCAAGCTGGCGGACACACATCTTATAGTAGATAATTCCACAGCTGAACATTGCACTGTTACAAATACATGTGTTCACCTATTTTTAGTCATCAGTATCAACAAGTGTCTTTATTAGTCAATGTGCAAAACCCATTTTATTGTGCCAACTGCTTTCCTTTAAGAATACAGCGTTTGCTGATTGGATCTGTAACAGATGTGAAGAAGAGGGAATCCCAACAAGTCCATTTCTCCCCATCTGTGTAGTGTAAAATGAGCCAAGAATATCATTTCCAGCTACTAACAGTGGCAACTCATACAGCAGAACTTAGAGGACAGCGGGAAGGGAAGCAAAGGGCCTTTCTGCACTGGCCCTTATTCTGGACTGAATCCTGGAATGGGGACCTGCCATCCACATAACAGTCCTAAAGCAGACTATGGCAGGCCCTGGAAGGGCATCATATTTTACACTTGCAAGCGGATGGCAGGTACCAATTCTGGAATATAATCTGAAATACAATCCACTCCAAGATTCTTTTGATCTCTTTGCACTGTGTTTTGGTCTACAGTGCATGAAAACACAGTTCCAAGAGATCAAAAGGGAGGTTCCAATCAAAACCTCATTTCTTCTCCACTGCCCTGCTAATTCCAGTGAGCATTTAACTCTTTTGTCTTTTAGAAATTAATAAAGGCATTAGGAATCTTGTTGCTTCTCTGCACCTAGCAGCACTGCTCCATACCAGGAATTTTGAAAAGTATTAGCATTTTTTCCCCTTTTTTAACCTTGTCCAAACAGACTAGTAAGGATCATAAATACCTTTCACACTAAGTAACCTGGTAATAACACACAACTGAAACCAATTCACAGCCACCTGCATTTCACAGCTATGCTGGGTTTTAAGAGAACAACTCAAGTGTTTGCAGACACGAAAGTTCTATTTTGCTAAGCTTGTTGTCACTGTGTGGAATATTACAGGTTCATTTCTTGCACTTGCCATGGGTGGTAGCTAGGGAGAAAAGGCTATTTCTGCAGTGGCTACCAAGCTTTGGAACAGTTCCCCTTTTTTAGCAATCACCCAACAGTGGTAGTTTGTATTTTGGCACCTGCTGAAAGCCCATTTGGCAATTAATGTGGCTTTCTCTCCCCCCCTCCCCTTTTTTTAAAAAACTTATTTTTAATTACTGTTTTTAGACTGTCATTTACACTGCTGTGTAACTGAGGTACTACAAATTGCTATATAAAGAAATATAAAATAAATACTGCTTTAATCCCTTTAAGCTAGGCTTGCCTCCTTGAAAGCTTACAGTATCCCCCATGTGGCACTCATAGAGGAAAGCATGACAACACATCCTAGGCTCTACCATTGGGGAGCAGCTGTGCCTTTAAAATTACACATAAGAATGGCCTTTCCTATGGTACTGCAGCAGTAACAGGATAGGTTAGAGGAGCGGTTCTCAACCTTCCTAATGCCACAACCCCTTAATGCAGTTCCTCCTGTTGTGGAGACCCCCAACCATGGGGGAGGGGCAGCTGGGAGGGGGGAGGGAGGTGAAAGGGTAGTTCAACCCCCAAAGGGGTCGCGACCCACAGGTTGAGAACCCCTGGGTTAGAGTAAAAGAGAACTTTGCCTGGTGGGCTCTTCCTCCTTATAAAACTGTTCCAATGGTCTCCATCTCTTTTCACGTTTCCATTGAATGGGCACAGTGCTAATTCTCAAAGGACAGCAGAATATAGGGGGAGCAGATAGGAAGTGGCACCGAGCTGCATGAAAGAGAGAAATCTCCATTTTTTGCAACTATGGAGTTTCTTCTTCATCTCCCATGCATATCTCTGACTGCACTGTTTTGTTTTGCATTTCAGCCTACCAATGGTGACAGTTTACTTTGCAAGAAAAAAATGAGGCATAGAAACCCTGACACCAGTGGGTCATCCCACTCAGGGCAGCCCAGCTACAGAAACATTTGCCAAAAATATGCATGGGCTGGTCAACTGCATTTGTTGTTGGACACCAACAAGTAGAGGGCAAATTCTTATTGACTAATTGAGCACCTCTGCAGTTTTCTTAGCAGAGACACATCAGTGGTTTACCGTTGACTATTTCCAGGGAAAGACTGAGGAGCAAACTAGCAACGCTCTGCATTCCAGGCTGCTTGCATTTCCACTGAGCTACAGCCACTCCCTAAACAACTTCACAGAGTTAAGACATTCCCAGCAAATATACTCTTCTCCGTGTTATGTTAGAATCTTCTAAGAACTTCTTGCTTCCATATAAAGATAGCCTGGCTCCAAAGGGAAACAATTCTAGTGGTTGTGGGATACAAACCTCTATTGTTTGGTGCACTCTGAGGGGCATGTGACTGTTTGATTCAGCTGGATTCCCCTCTTTTAAAATGTTGCAGAATGCCTTGCAGTTCATTTTGGTAGGAATATGACGTGTACTGCCGTTCCACCTTCTATGAAATTAGAAATATGGAGTCTTGCCTGTATTTGTACCTTGGTTACTGTATGAGACTGCCATGCGAAAAGGAAGCAAGGCTCCTGGTCCTTCAACAGTGGGATAGAAGAGGGAATTCCAGCAGGTGCAACTTGCCATACAGGCAACAGCTGCTGCCATTCTTTCTTCCATGACTATTAAAGGATCAGGCACCCTGTTCACTTTTTTACATGGTAACTCTAACCTTGCATATGTCAAATTGGTCTTTTTTCTACTGAGGGATTTAGGAGGGGTGTGATATTTGCTGGAATTTATTCGCATATGAAGAATAATTAAAATATCTAAATACAACCATAAAACTGTTCAGTCCTCCTTTCTTCCATTTTATTCTTACATAATCTCATGAGTTGGGTCAGAGAGAGTGACAATGATTAGTTTACGTTCAACCAGTGATCTTCATAGCTGCAAGAGGATCTCACCCAGCACCTCTTACACTGTGAATTATGTTGGCTTTACGCACAAGCCACAGACCAAACATGCTGACGTTCTACATGGATTTTAGATTAAGAGAAAAGGTGCCCATTGCAAGCATGTTAGTACTCTAAAATGCTGGGTTGAGTGGGGAGTTTACATTTCTGCAGAGAAGATTAAAAATGGAATACAAGAATGGTATCACAAACAGCAACTCACTTTTGAAAGGCCCAGCTGAATATTTCTATATTCAGTAAGTCAGCACCTGTCAGCAGCACAACTACAACTTTTGTTAAGGCCTCTCCTAGACACCTAGAAATGCCAGCAGCCTGTCAGCATTGTGGCTAGACCACCAAACAGACCAGTGCCCCGCTGGAGTTCTGGAAGTTCATTGCTCTATTTTTACCTATCTAACATGGAGGCATTTACCAGACATGTCAGGTGAAGTTCCTCTGGCACTGAACAGAAAATAACTTCCAGGAGTTTATTGCCTTACTGCCTTCCTCTCTTTTTTTATTTCTTGCAACACGCACAGTGCTCCCAAAGTTCCTTTCAATCCAATGCTAGATTAAGTACTCTGGTACTGGAGAAGCCCTGCACTTGTCTGGCAGTCCATGCTACAGAGCAATGCCAAGCTTCTGTTCAGATCTAGCATAGGCCCCTCACTGACTGCTAGATCTCCAAAAGACTTGGGTAATAAAGAGCAATATAACACTGTGAGAAATTAATAGCTTATTCAGTTATAACTGGGATAGGAGCAATATGTGGCTGTTTATCCAGAGGATGGGTTCCAATTTCCTTCCACCTCAACCAGAACAGCTGATAGACAAAAATATGTTGCAGACAAACTCTTGTATCCCAGGTTATTCATCCTTCATAAAGAACATCTTAGAGGATATTTAGATTATAGAGAAGCAAATATTAAAGCCACTGTGCTGACCACTGACCAAGCAAAGAACCCGCTTAAGTTAAAAGCATGAATCTGAAGCCTGTCCCAGGCTCTAAGGTAACAGGACTGCATTTACCATTTACGAAAGCTAACGGAAATATACAATTTGAAAAGATGCTGTCTTCTGGAGGCTTTGCACATGGCAAACCAGCAAACAAACTGAAACATGCAAGATAGTTAAATGACTCACACATACCAGTTCAAGGATTCCATAGCTTTGTTTACTAACCAAGAAGTGGAAGTGTCTCCTCCCCTCCATTTTCTTTTCTTTTTGCTTTTTAAAAACATTTTAAATCAGGACATTGGAATAATCCCAATTAAGGTTCAGTTTGATTACCTCATTTCAATGCTTTGGAAGCCTTAGAGATCAAGGTTTTACCCTCTCTTTTGTAATCCTTTTGCTTTCAGCTACAGCAGAACCCCAGCTATTATGGATGCCACTGCTACACTTAGGCAGTAAGCTGAAGATCAGAAACTTTGATCAAGTGCACATAACTGCTCCCTGCATCCAAATCTAGAAAAATCTTTAATGCGACTGACACTGAACTAATTCAACCATTATCCTTCAGTGCGCCTTGAATACCCAGAAGCTATTTTTAAAGACAACAGGTACATTAAATAATCACAACAATATTTAGGGCTCTTGCCCTACAGATATTGACATTCTTGTCCAAATGATCCAGCTAAACCTGTAAATCACCTGTGGGCTGGACCACAAAGATCAGAATGTGCAAGTACTACTGAAAGAGCAAGGAGAGTTGCTGAGAAGAGACTGATAAAAAGAGCCACAATATGGATCAAAGGGATACTTGAATGAGAAGGAAAAAACATAATATTCTTTGGGAGATCAGCAGGCACATCTGATCTCACTTAGCATGCTCTGAGTGACTGTGTACACTTTCTCCCCCTGGCCAATACCACAAGTCACCTGCTGCTGCTGCTAGACAGGGAGCCATAAATCTACCCTCTCAGGTCATTTCAAAGCCTATAGGTCTGGAACTGGTGGAAACGGGATTCGAGCTTCCTGGGACACCAGTTTGTTCCACAAGTCTCCCAGCAACAACCTTACGTTCCAAGACCCTGGGAGAAAACCTTTTCCTAGGTCCCTCTATGCTTCTAATAACGACTTGCCCCTTTTCTAGTTTTATGGTATTGTTTTTCCAGTACATTAATGTTTTCTGCATGCCCCAGAGGATCTGCTTTGTAAAAAACGTTAATACCAAAGATTCAGACCCGCATGCTGAGCCTTCCTCCAGTGAGGAGGAAAAACACTCCGCACATGCTCAGGTGCATGGAATTGTCTCTACACATTGGGAAAATTAACCACTGAAGCCTGAAATTCTATACAACAGCTTCACGGGTGTGGGAATCTAATTCTGACAGAATCCATTCTCACTGGATACAGAAATCAGGGTATGATGGCACAAGGCACGATGGCAATCGGGGTCCCCCCAGTATGTTCCATGGGTGAAAAATAAATACTTTCCTCCCGTACTAAATGTTTTAAAAATAAAATCGGGTGCAAGGAAGCCTAATCTTGCTCCCACTTACCTCCTCCTCCCCCTGGCCAAACTGCAGCCCCAGGGCCACGAAATGCTCCACCCGGATGAATCCGTCGGCGTCCTCATCGCACACATCGAAGACCTCCTTGAGCTTCCGCAGGAACTGCAGGAGGTTCGGCGGCTCCCCGAGACCACTGGGCTCCATGGCGCCCTTCGGGGATTAGCTGGCCGCCACTGGCGCGGGTGAGAGACTCTCCCACCCGGACCCAGCAGCCATGATCGCGGGCGCGCCGGCAGCTCCGACTCGCTGCTGTTCTTTCTGTTGCCTTCGCTCAGCCGGAGCAGCAGTCGCCGAATGACATCAGCAAAGGGAGGGGGAAGGCGCGGGTGGGGAGGGGGGAAGAAACTGGTGGGGGCGGCGGGAACAATGGAGAGCAGAAGGACTCAAGGGGAGCCGCCGAAGGATGATGCGCATCAAAGAAGATGCCCGCGCAGGGGAACGGCAGCCAGGCAGCCGGGCAGGATCCGCGATCCGCCTCTTCCTGTCGCCCAGCGCGCATCCTTGACCGCGGTCCAGCCCAGAATCGTATGCTCCGGCTTAAGTCAGCCAAAAAGCTGCTACCACCGAGCATCAAGGACTCTGAGAAGCAAGCAAACAAACCAGCGCCCCTTAGCTATCCACACCTCAGCCATGCTAGTAGAGAGCGTTAACATTTGAAGACAAGGTATCTAAGGTGGCATTCAAGAACTCACCGTGGGTGTTTTTCCACGGTCACTAGAAGTACCTATTAAGTACCCATTAATGGGTACAAAAATGCCATTACGTACCCCTTAATGGGTACTTTTAGTGACAGTGGAAAAACACCCCTTGTGTTCGGATCCGGGCAGCTTAGAGTCTGTGGCCCTTGGGTTCCCAAGCCTTCTCTAATCCACTTTTTCTTGCATGTGATGCTTTTGAGAAAAAGGAGAGGCAGACAGGTGTGCGAACACTCCCATCTCTAAACTGTTTCTGAGGTGTCTCAGGGTGTTTTCCCACTGTCACTAAAAGTACCCATTAAGTACCCATAAATGGGTATGTAATGGCATTTTTGTACCCATTAATGGGTACTTAATGGGTACTTTTAGTGACAGTGGAAAAACACCCTCAGTCAAAGTCATTTGGAGCAATGCGGCCCACTTGTTCAATTTAATTCATTTATGTGCCTCCTTTTGTCTGTTTCTATCCCACTTTCCTTCTAGTGGGGAATGCAAGCACAGAAGACAATAATCAGGATTAAGATCAGCTGAGTCCACTTTCACACAAGGCAAAAGAAATATCAGAAGCACCTCCCAGATAGTAGCATGTGGCCCTTGTGTCCTCATCTCATCTGTAATCCATCTTTTCTAACCTAGTATGTTCATGAGAAGGGAGATGGGTACACTGATGTGGAAATAATCCCACCTGACAGCCATCTCTAACTGCTTCAGAGGTGCTCTTTAAAAACATACTGACCATATGTGTGCTTTTGTCAGATAGGAAGATTTGAAGCCAGGTGCGAGTCAGAAAAAAAATGTCTAAAACAAGGCCACATATGACCTTCAAAGTCCATGCTAGTTCTATTTTGTATGTAGTGAAAAATAACTGTAATGGTTTTGAATTTTGTTGTCTTTTGTCTTCACCCAGCAGGCTTTCTTGCTGGCCTTGGATAGAAAACTTTGGACACCCTCCATCTAGATGAATTACAGTGTTGCATAATAGTTTGTATTATCTACTTATACTTTGTCTATTTTGTTGTTGTTGTTGTTGAGACTGTAGTGCTGTGCATGTTATTTTTGTGGCTTGTCTACGGCCTGAATTGAGGTATATCACTTTAGCATTGGCAAGGCTCTGGTTTCATGTGCCTTCAGACTATACAACGGCCATACCCATAAGGACAGGATGATCCCTGGCCTATAAAACCAAGCAAATCGGAACTTAAATCCACTCTTGTTTTGTCCTTCCCATGTTTCAGTTCAAGGGTGTTAATATGTCCATAGTTGGGTTGGGTCAGTTTTCATATGCGCTTGCATAAAATGGCAGCTTGATAGTTTCTCACCTATCATTAGCAATGGCTACTTAAGCACAGCACATAGGCAAACCTTGACTTCTTTAGCATAAAATGGAGGTCCCTTGGAAGATTTCAAAAAGAGACTGGACCAGGTCATGATCCACAGGGCTATCAGTGGTCACTAACTCCAGTGGCTTTGTAACTTCCTATGAAGGCCAGCTGCTGGGAGGTTTTGAGCAGGTCAGGCTGTATGCAAAAGGATGCTACTGTGGGAGCAGGTTGCTAGCCTAGATGGTACTTGAAACCTAGATATTTCTTATATTATATTCTCAGTCCTGGTACTGCTTTGTTTTAGCTGCCTTGCTTTCTGACTCACCACTCAAAAGGCATTCCAGGCACCACTGTGTTTAATCACTTGGACTGCAAGGATTTCTGTAGTGGTTAAGAACATAAGAGCCTTGCTGGGTCAGGCCACATCCCATCTAGTCCAGCATCCTGTCGCACACAGTGGCCCACCAGTTGCCCATGCTCATCTCAAGGAGAGACAAGGGCAAATCTTTTCCTGTTCTCAAATCCCAGCAAATGGCCCTAGAAACATCCTGTTTGTCCCCGCAGCCTGAAAGATGTACTAAAGATGGTTAAATGTTAGACTAGCCCCAAGGAGACCCAAAGTCAAATGCCTGCTCAACAATCAAGCTCATATTAACGTATTATTAACATATTTCAATCCAACATACTTCACAAACTGTTATTGTGTAACTGAAGATACAAATAAAGGAGTGGTATATTCCTGGCTAGAGCATCTCTGTGGAAAGCTATTCTAAACAGAGCACGCTTTCTAGGCAAATATATTGAGTGTAATTCTAGCAAACAAGCCTCACTTAGCAAAAGATTCATTACAATTTATCCCTAGAACCTGTTTCAAATATCAGGGATTGCCAATTCCAAATATAACACTAAAGACCAGCTTTTCTGAAACTAATCCCAAAAATGTATGCATATTTATTTATTTGTATTTTTATCCCACCCTATTCTCGGAGGTCTCAGGGCAGGTAACAACATGATACAGATATAATATTACAGAGCCACAGTATATATTAAAACAATAGCAGTGTCTGAAAAGTGGAAAGAGAACATGTATTCCCTTTAACCAAAGGCCATGTACAATGAAGGTGCTTGTTGCACCTCAAGGGGGGACTATTCCATAGCTTAGAGAACATCAGTGAAAAGGCCTCCTGGGTGCCCACTCCTTTTACTATTGAAGGTGGTGGTACAACCAGGAGGGCCTCCCCTCCAGATCTTAGGGCACAGGCAGGTCAATATGGAAGTAGGCATTCCTTCGGATATTTGGGAAAGGACTGTAATATAATCAATACCCACTCCATTAAATAACTCTTTGAGAGCTGATACAGAATTGTTACCTTTTTGAAAAAACTGTGAATGAACAATAGTGTTCATTTGTAGGTGACAATTCTTTTCAGTTCTCATACATTAAATATCGTTCAGTTCACTGCATGTAAGTTGCTGTCTGTGGCTTCCATGACAATCATGGGCCTGTACCAGTAAGCTAGTGCCTCAGTTCGTACAGCAAGACATACATTAATTTGGTCTTTGCCACAGAGCTCCTCCTGACAGAGATGATCAGGCCATAGTAATTTATGCTCTGGTAACTTCCAGACTGCACTACTGTAATGCACTGTGTGTGGGGCTGCTAGCGCAGAATGGAGCAGCTAGACTGGTGAGCAGAATGGCTGGCAAGAAGCACATCATGCCGGTCTTGAAACATCTGTCCTAGCTGCCAATTCACTACCAAACCTAATTCAAGGTATAACTTGAACTTTAAAACAGTTGTTTTGCAAACAAGTTTATGCTGAAGGAGATAATGATGGGCTTAGATTTGAACCCTTGGCTGTGGCCTCACCTTCACTTTAAACCTTTTTCAGTCTGCAAGGCTTGTGCCAATCCATTTCTCTCCATTTTATTTGTGGACTTTCCACCCTGGAAAGTCCAAATGGAGGGTGTGAAAGTCCACAAATAAAATGGAGAGAAATGAATTGGTACGAGCCGTGCAGTCAGAAGACAGACTGAAGAAGGTGTAAAGTAAAGGTGTGCACCATCAATGCTTTACATTTCTTTATTTGTAGGGATGTGGTTTATCGGTGTGTAAGCTTTGTGTTTTTTTTAATGAAGAATTATTGTTTCTTTACAATTTTCAGGCAGTGATACCAGAATTCAGACTTTATATAACACATGAATTATATAAAACCTAAGAGAAGTTTTGGACTGGCTCTGACTTTGCCTTTGCAAGCATTTAGGTCATTGCACATTGCTATGCAGGGACCAAATGGGCAGAACGGAGGCATCCAGGAGAATTTTAAGAGAAAATCTGGGACAGGGGAGGCATGCTGTTACTTCTATTTGGCACTCAGTCTTGTAAATCTTGATTACAGCCTCAAGCAAGTGGTAGGACTCTAGTGAGATCCGGGTACTTGGGGACTTCAGACCTAGCCAAAATTTGTTCAGCTTACTAAACTGGAGCTACTTGTTAATGAGTTTTTATGGCCATTACAGTCATTTTACACCTCTTGCAATTTTCTGAATGATGTTTTCAAGGCTACTACTGAGGCCCCATCCAGATGGGGAAGAGGAATAGCATCATGACATCACTGCTATGGTGGGATTGCCTCATATATCTGCTCCCAATAACTCAAAGCTCTTCATTCAAAACTGTTACTAGTCATGGTTTCCAACAATAGCATGTTTATTTACTCTATGGATGAAGCCGCCATGACTGCTCTGCCCAGCATGCACGCATAGAGGCCAAAGCAGAAATCCACACATGCCTGGATGCCCATGTATTGTAAAATGTGTGAAGACAGCATTGTAGCTGGCACTGCCTAGCTAGCAAGGGATAATGGTGGGAAATCAATGTCCTGCTTTATCCCTTGCTAGTGGCCACTATCTGGAGGTGGCCTGAGCTTCTGCTTCCAGAGGTTCCTATTGCATCCTCCTTTTCTTTCCAGAAATATTAAAACTGTTTAGGATCATAATACATCTCATTTTCTAACTCAGTTTCCTGATTTTAACAGCAAAATAATTCACTGCAGCTTCACAAGGTTGGAAACTCTAGACTTGTGGCAATCCCAACATAGCCCTGAGGTACAGTAATCCCAAATTTTAAACCCTGTCTAGAGCAACAACAACAGCATTTATTTATTAGTTCATTAGATCACATCAAAAGTAAATGTATGCATATTCCAAAATACAAAGGGACAGTACACATCACAGGCACAAAAAATCTGATGGATCAGCAGACGGCATCCTGGATATGGTTATCTGCATGGATTTTCATAAAAACAACAACAACCCTGTCCAGATGCAGCCTAAGTGAGGGAAACCACACCTGCAAAAAATGAAGCCAAGTCAGAACAAAAACAGGCCACTGAGTACTAAACATGCTAAGCAACTACAGATTTTTTACAAGCAGGCAGAAAAGTGGAAGAGTTTGAGGGGGAGCATCACAGAAGAGGCTGTGCTCACACCTTCACTTTAAACCTTCTTCATTATATCTTCAGGTCTGACTGCTCACACCTTTTCGCCTTTTCACTTCTGTCAGTTTTATTTGTGGACTTTCAACCCTCCATTTGGACTTTCCTGAATGGAAAGAACTGAAAAGGTGTGAGCAGTCAGACCTGAAGATGGACTGAAGAAGGTTTAAAATGAAGGTGTGACTATGGCCAGAACTGTTGATATTCCAAAGAATTTATTGCAGCTGCCTCTCATACTATAAAGAAAGATACCGCAAAACACAGAGATTGTAGTCAAGGGGCATCCTGTGCGCTATATCTTAAGGTGACTTCAGATGTAGGCTAAAACCCACAATTCTCCCTGGACTATACTGGGAATGCCAGCAAAACTTGATGCAAACCAGCTTTTAAGCAAAGTGGAATAGAGATGAGTTATGTTAGCTGCTGAATTAGTCACTACCAGAAATGCCCTTCACTCAGATCCGGTGCTGTTTGGAACAGACAGTGTAGAAAAGGAGAAGCTTCTTCTCTGCTCCTGAATCATCCGTTTGATGGGGGTTGTCATTCTTTATTACGAATGACTGGTGATCAAAAGGAGGCATGTTAAGCTGAGACCCTCTGGTATCCCCACTGATGCAAAGGCTTCTCTGTCAGTGTCATCCCCAATGAATGACTATATTTGAAGCTGGTATCACAACAATCAGTGTAGAAAGAAACTTTTCATTATTTAAAATATTTCTGTAATGCTTCCCACATTACAGAACAGAACAATTCACAGAACATTAATTAAAAACAGATGAAATTATTAATTATACAAAAAAAATAAAGTCATGGATAGGAAAGGAAAATATCCCACTGGTGAAGCCTGGGTAAAAGGATAGATCTGATCTGCCATAACTGCCTGAAAGCCAGGATTGTCAGGGTCCCCCTCACTGCTAGAGGAAGGTTTTTCCAGAGGGTAAAAGGATTGGCTCTAGAGGTGGGGGCTGCCACAGAAAAGGCTTGACTGTGGGCAATCTCAGTTATCTCTATAATGAGAGAGGCAATCTGCTAAATAACCTTGATCCTTTCCCAAAGGTTAATGTTCTTATCATCTGCAACTTGGGTTGTTTTCCTACATACAATACCAATGTCTTTTAACATTTCTTGCCTTATTAACACTCCGAAATGCATACTGCATACTTTGCAACAACAGAGATCAACATCAAACACACTTTTAAAAAATCTTAATAATAAAACCACAGTCTACTATGTTGTGTGTCATACTCCCTGTGGTGCAAACAATATCAAACCAGTGAGATGTCAGGAGGAGCAATTGCACTCACACATCAAGCCATTTACACAAAGGGAGATATGCTGCTATGTCCAAATATAATGTTTCGGTGATCCTAGTCATCACTGGTTACCATGGACTCAAATATTGTTTTTCCCAGCTTGCACCTTGTTGATGTTTAATTGTGTGGAAATGCTTTCTGAGGAAATTATGCTTTGGTACCAGGCTTGTAAAGATAAAAAAATATGTGCTTCTTCCTTTCTGACCAATGTGCTCAGATACTGTACCATTCTGAGACTCGTTTGGACATAGGATGCTGCCTTGTATTGATTCAGGTTACAGAGATTATTGGTATATCCATTTTGGTAGTGTGTGTGTTGGTTGGTAGCAGTTATCCAGGGCTTCTGGTTGAAAAATCTCCTGGGCCTCCCTGGAGATGCCATAGCTCAAACCTTGGACCTTCTTTATTTCCCCAAAGTTCTTTAAAATTCCTGTGTGGTACAGTAGAGTTAACAGCTTCACAGGAATATAGCAAGGGGTACTGTGATGAATATAATAGTGGACTAAGCAACCATAATGATGCACCCACCTTCTCTGTTGATGACTGGTAGGTATGACAAAAAGGCATTTATAGGTCTGAAACTGCTGTCTAGTCAGAAATGTTGCAGGCTCGGCATAATCCCTGAGCTAAGACTAAAACAGGGTTGCCCCTCAACCCACTCCCAGAATGGGGCTATGTAGCATAGGGCACTCCACACAGGCACAAGATCAGCCAGTGTGGTAGGCAAACCTTATTGGCAGTTGGACAAGGGACATTTTCCCCTTCTCATTCCATTAGCCTTATATTGTTATTTTTGGCTCTACTGTTACCAATTAACTAGGCTTCACCACTACCAAATGATGTGCAGAAATTAATAGGAACAGAGCACAGAGATAAACATTGCAGGTATTATAGTAATGTTTCACTACTTATGAAGACCTGCACATCAAATCTTGCTAAGCAAAAGTTCCACTAAACTGAATACTAAAGCATGGAAAACTGTGTTACGTTATTCCTAGAGAGAAGCATGGCATACAGAAAGAAAGGAAGCATAGGAAAGCAGAAGAGTCAAAAGCAAGGAATGTTGCTACAGCTGGACCTAGAAATTAGTATTTTGATTTGTGCTATACAATGTACCATCAAAGAATCAGGGTTAGAGCATGAAGCAATGAGGAAAGAAAGAGCAGAACTATGGAACAGTGCAACCATTGGCTAGAAATTGCAAAGGTATTGATCTGAAATAATTCTCAGCTACACGTTCAACCTTCAGACCTGCAGTGAAAAGGCTGCAGAATAGAATATAAAGCAGGTGGAGTCACTCTTCAGTGTCACTAAAGACAGATGTTCCAAGGATAATTGTGTGTCCTCATTTGTGTGCTGAAATCCTTTAACCACAAAATGATAAGGACAAAGCTATAGAAGAAAACACCCGTTTTTCCATCTGTGAAGTAAGTCTTTTATAATCCTGCTGATTCAAAAATCACCAAGATCCTCTAATCACAGGGCTCTGACTCAGAGTTATCTTTCTCCCAAAAATGACTAATGGAAAATGAATTATTTTGGTGTTTCATTTATTCTAGGCATTACAGAATGTTAATTTTAAGGAAAGAAACATGATAGATTCTGGGAAAGAGTTCCATAACAATTTGTGAGAATTAGATTCTCCCTCTCCGTTACTTTAAGGTGCAGTTGGTAGTTTGATATGAAGTTTAATCATTCTTGTTGTGGGTCAGTAAAATATTTTCAATAAAAAGATTTTTTTTAAAGAATGAAAATTCATCTGGTATGATGTTTGCATAGCCAGGATGGTGACAAGTATGCAAACAGCATGCCATCACTTCATGAGGACACAAGGTCTTTGGATACTGTGTGGCAGCCTCAACAATTGGTGGAAGCTGCCTATAATTCCTGCAAATAATAATTACTGACACATTTAACATATGTTTTTAGGTCAATGTGGTTGTTCCCATCATGGCCTGGACTCATGGGAATTGTAGTTCAGCAACATCTCCAAGGCGAGAGTTTAGTCTGTGCTTCCTGTTAGAATCCAGATCAACATTCATAATCATCAATAGTTATGTACAGAATTCACCAGGATCTGAAAAGATACAAGATAGCCAACCTTGTACTAATCAGACCATAGATACAGCAAGATCGCTTTTTGTTTTCAGTGTTTAAAATTCAAAAAATCACAAATCCTAATATTGTTTATTTTATTATCCATGCAAAGGTTCTCAGGTTCACTCTCTGACAGCTCCCTGGAAGAAGCTAATGTTTGAAAATGCAATAAATGCAATGTTGTGATTTGGAGCGGGTGCCCTCACACACTCTGGACCATGGACGAGGGGAGGAGGGGAGAATCACAGCTCGATCGTTTCCACCTGCTGCAAGGATGACAAAAACTCAGTAGCCAGCTGTCCCACCTGCTTTATAGGGTTTCCCCCCCCTAATTATTATTATTACTATATAATGTATTAGTTCCAACATGTAATGTATTTTTTACTTATGTAAACTGCCTTGGGCAAAAATTGTCTTTGATTTGAGTTGTTGATTATACTTATTTGCTGTACTTCTTTGATGTAATGATTGAATTTGTATTGTCTTTTGTTTTTCCATTTGTTGTAAACCGCCTTGAGCAAATTTTACGTTTGGAAAGGTGGTATATAAATAAAAATGGAAATGGTTGACGCTGATAAAACTGAACAATGTGGTCATGAGTAGAACTTTCACCTTAAGCAGCTAAGAAACAACAGATCAGCTTTAGGCCTACCCTTCTGGTATTTGAAGTCCTCTTTTGCCACCAAGTGGCCCAATAGTTTACTACAACTTTATAAGTAACCAGTCAAGTGACAATTGCCAAGTATGGCTATAATTTTTTTTTTAAACATCTTCTCTGTAAATCAAGATGAATCATATAATATGTCCCTTGGAAAACAGGCTGATGCAAAGATCTCTTTCTATGCTTTCTCAAAGTGTTCCCTCTTTTTTGTTTTGCTGTTTACTTGGAAGCAGCAATGAATATAAACATAGGCTGCTTCCAGACTTGCAGTCTAAATATGAAGTTTAATCAAAAAGCTAGTAAACGCTACTGCACAGGGAAGACTGATCATCCATACAGGAAGGCAGCTCCATAGTTTCCTCTATTGAAGCTGCGAGGGTTGAGGCTGCAGGTGACATCACGTGGGTTGAAGCAGCCAATCAAATTTTGAGCTTCCCTTCCTGGTTAGGCGGCATCTCACTGCCGTTTCTCGCTATCCTATTCTGCCTGCATTAATAATTTGATCTTAACACATACTGCGCAGTGAGAATCATTCATCCCACACTAAGGAAAATGCACAGTCCCGATTGTATAATGTGGTACTATGATGATAGATCAATGTGATGGCTCAATCAGGACTGTGTATTCCATGTGCAGTATTAAATGTGTCTCAGCGCAGCCATATATAATATCATGCATGATATAGAAAAGGTGAAGTCTATCACACAACACTAGAACCAGGGACCGCTCTATGAAGCCATCAGATAGGAGAGTCAGATCAGACAAGGGCAAGTATTTCTTCACCCAGGTCATCAGTCTATGGAACTTGCTGCCAGAAGAGGTGGCAACAGCAAGAGAAGGCTTTAAGAAAGGGTTAGACAAACTCACAGATGATAATGTATCAATGGCTACTGGAATGGATACCTAGGTACACCTTTCAGGCTGGAGAGACAGGCAGGATGCCTCTAAAGGCCATTTGCAGGGATTCAAGAGCAAGTGAAGGTTTTGTCTTTGTCTTCTGCTTGAGATGTCCAGAAGCAGTTGGTAAGCCACTGTGTGAGACAGGATGCTGAACTAAATAAGAGGATGCTGAATCCTCTTATATTCTTATGAACGTCGCAAGGCATTCTGGTCTTGCTCCAGCCATGTAAATACTTGTTCAGACCTTTCCATGAATTCTGGAATCTCAACAGCTGTTGCCTAAACATGTGAAAGTACATATCTGTAGCTATAAGAGGATGAAACTTGGTTGCAAGATAATCATGAATGCTATGCTTCTCAATAGGCCAATTCTTTATAAGACAGAGTTTATGCACAACAGACAGCTAGAGAGCTGATGGGGACAAGATTCCGGTAACACCTAGAAGGTTAGAGATTCCTAACCTTGTTTTACAGGTAGATAAGGGTTGGTATGTTTCCATCCAAAAGAAAGAGAAACCGTGGGATCAAAATCTATGCAGGTCCTTTAGACTACCTGAGAGAAACAATATTTTGAAAATAAACTGGCATCTACTTGCGAATGTTGAGTGTTATACAGTATATGTCACTAATTTACATCTTCAAATATAGATTGTTACAGAAACCACTATGTATATGTGTTTAGTAGTATCATTGCAAACAGGCTTTTTAGGACTAAAGGTTAGGTTTAAGGGCTAAAGTGTACAGAATGGAGTCAATTCAAGGGAAGGTGAAATTATTTGGCTAATTTTAATACAAAGTTTGCTTTATTAAAAGAACAAACACACAGAAACTCACTTTATTACAGGGAGTGGCAGCAGTATTCAAAGCTGGGCAGATCAGTCAAATATTAGAGGCAACTCAAGGAGTAAAGTTCTCAAAGTAAATAAACATTAACTTGTACCACACAGAGAAATTTGCACTCTATCCGCAACAAAAAGAACCCAAAGGTTCCCAATGGAACAGAGAACTCACCCAGGTATGTCAGTCATGAGATTTTTCCAGCCAATCAGAGCTTGTTGCTAGACTGGGGAGGTAGATTTCCATGGGAAGTTAATGTTTGAACCCAATCTAGGAGAGAGATGGCACTGCAGGTCAGACCCTCTGAATGTAATGAAACCATGATCTGTTGGTTTGATTCTATCATTTGCTGCTCTGCACAACCTTATTTCAAACTACTGTGCTAAACCACAACTCCATTTTTTGTTAGAGGAGGAGCTGGTTCTTAAACATTTGAGCAATGGAAGCAGGATAAAAGGGAGAATAAAATTTAAGCAAAATTGAGGGGAAGAGGGGTGAAAGAAAGGGAGGATTTATACCTTTCCCAAAATCTTCTTTGTCAAGAGTGATCTCAGAAAAACAAAAGTGTTGCCAAAGCACAAGCACACAAGTACTCACACAAACTATCAGGTAGATTGTAAAACTCATAAGAGGCTTTGATGTGGCTGGAATACCAGCGCTCTGGTAGATTGGTACCTGAAAGGTGAGGTATAGGGTCCAGGAATGATGAGTAGGAGAGTCGGATCCAACAAGGGGAAGTATTTCTTCACCCAGAGGGTCATCAGTTTATGGAATGTGCTGCTGGAGGAGGTGGTGACAGCTGCCAGTCTAGATGGCTTTAAGGTAGGGTTAGACAAATTTATGGATGACAGATGTATCAATGGCTACTAGAATGAATACCTAGGTACATCTTTCAGGCTGGGGAGGGGGGCAGGATGCTTCTAAGGCCATTTGCTGGGACTCAAGAGCAGGAATAGGTTTGTCCTTGTCTTTGCTTGAGATGCCCATGAACATTTGGTGGGCTACTGTGTGCGACAGGATGCTGGAGTAGATGGGCTGTGGCCTGATCCAGCAGGGCTTCTCTTATGTTCTTATGAATTGATTAGACCTTTGTCTTAAATGTCTCCAGGAACAGCTGCCACTACAAGATCACATGAAAGTCCAATTACACCCCTGATTCTCAGTTGCCCTTGCCTCTGTGGCAAAAATATTGTGGGAACTGTGGAATCATGAGTCCTAATATGCAACAACTTCAGGATCGGAAGAGCCGCTGTGAGTCTCATCTCTGGAATGATTTCAGCAACATGGTTTGTTCCAAAAACATGCTAAGTATACAACATTCAGTAGTTGGATCTTGAAGGATGCAGGGTTATGGAATATAACTAGTTCAAGCGGTATCTTCCTGCTGCAGTTTTCATGTCCTGTGGCACAAACACTTAAATAAAATAAGTTTTTTGGTGGGAAGCAGACAACATTCAAGACTGAAGTCGGCAGACCACAGTTTGTGGAGGGGTCGGTGGGTTCCATTACCCATGTGGCCTGGTAGCAAAGATGCATTCTGGTCTCAGCATAAGTCTTATGCTTTTGGTCACTTGCACCTTCCAAATCAGACTCCTATATTCTTGCTAAATGTGTTTTGTTGCTAAAAAAAAAAAAGCCAGAACATGTTTCGTTCCTAGAGTTTTATTAATCAAGTATAATTAGGACATGCATTAAATGTGTGCAGAATGAAGTAGTTCATTCCCACTGACCACAGACAGCATATTTAGCCATTACACAGTGTTCCTCTTAGAAACAGTGAATTCCAATGTGAATTTGGAAAATAGCTTCATCAACTTCCCAGCAAATGAGACAGTCATTGGAGATTCACTGGGCAAGGTTGCTGTGCTCTTTACATTTCTGTATTATTCAGAAAAATAATTCCCTTCACCTTGAAGTAGCTATCTGCTCCACTTCAAGATCAGCATATATGGCAAAGAGACCCCAAAACGTGGTTCTGTTTTATAAGCAATGCAATTGCAAATGCTGAAAATTAAGCCAGACTGGGGGATCTGCCAGGTTCCTCTCCTATTAATTACCCAAAGAAAAAACCGGAAGCACACACACACACACAAAAACCCATCCAAAAACATTGTGAAAGGGTTTGGAATCTATTTATTCTCCACACCAAATCAAGTGTGTAGGCTTGAGTGGCAATACTGGGCAGAGTGGAAGAGAGCAAGTAGTTTCTTTCTTCTCTTCCTTGCCACCAATACAGGAGTTGCCAAGTTTGGGGATGTGGGTATGTTTGAAACATGAGGATACCACATGGACACTCATCCTCCCATTTGGATAGCTTTTTTCATCCAAGCAACAAATTGGTTGCCTGTAAGCTTTGCAAGTGCCGGAGGAAATCCTTAGAAGAATTGACTTTTATACCCTGCTTTTTCCCCACCCTTTAAGGGGACTCAAAGCCGCTGACAAAACTTCTGTTCTTCTCCCCACAACAGTCACCCTGTGAGGTAGATGGACCTGTGACAGCTCAGAAAAAACTGGCTTCATGGAAAAGTGCAGAATCAGACCCAATAACTACAAGATAAGATTCCAGCACTCTAACCACAAGACCAAACTGGGGCACCATAAACTTACATCTCTGTCTAATCTGATAAAAATGAAGGATGAGCCTGTTTGGTCTCATGGTTAGTGTCCTGGGCTCTTATCTGGGAATCACTGGGTTTGATTCCACACTTCTCCTTGAAGCCAGCTGGTGACCTTGGGCTAGTCACAGCTCTCTTCTGAGCTCTAACAGCCCCACCCACCTCACAGGGTGTTCTGCTGTGGGCAGAAGAATAGAAATCTTTGTCAGCCGCTTTGAGTTCCCTTAAGAGGGTAAGGAAACCAGGGGATAAAAGCCAACTCCTCTTCTTCTTAAAGATGGATCCCTCCTTGTGGCTTTTGTTCCTGCTGTTTTCCCTACTTAATGGAATTCATTCCACGCCCCAGACTGTCCCAGGATCTTACTCCTGGCACAAACAGGGAGAAAGTACTTATTTGCTCTTTGAACTTTCATCCTCAGCTCGTATTTTGCCAAACTCATAAGAGTATTTTCTAGGATGCAGAAGGAATTAGGCTTGCTTTAAATCAGGCCACAAAGGATTAGAGAACACTGTACCTTTAAGGAGCATGATCCAGGGCCAGTTCAGTATGAATCATGAGATAAGTATGTACGGGAGTGTTCATCTGAATGTTTACAGAAAATAATCAGCTTAAAAGCTCACTTGATAAAACACGTTCCTCTTCATTACAATGGGCAGACACAACTCAAAATTACCCTTAAGCCACTACATTCCCTTCTCATCTCTTAGACCTTCCCAACCAACTCAACAAGACGGACTTCTGTGTTTCACCAAAAACAGTTTCAAAGGTCTGCAGTCTTGTTTTAAGCAACCAACCTTATACTAAGGGCTCACGTGTTACTTTTAATATTTCACACGGGACACTTGTTTTGGAAAGGGTATCTAGTGTCCTTGTGCTCCGCAGCTTGACAGAAAAGCCAAGGGTCAGAAGTACTTTGCCTTTTACAAAAAATGTAACCCTGCAGAAAGGAAAGACTCTGATGAATTACTTGCCACGGTGCAGATCAGTGAGGTATTGCAGGGGTAGAGAACCATGGTTTTGTAGAGGCATTTTGTTCTGGGGGGCGGGGGGGGTGTGTCTTTGCATAGTATCAAATAGCAGGAAGACAGAGTGGTGCCAAAAAGCAATGAATTCTCTCACAGTTCAATGTGCAATAATAATAATAAAAAAAGTCCTATAGCATGCAGCACTCTCAGAGAAAAGCCACGCCAGCTGGCCCTGATTCTGTTAGTGATTCTGGTGTGTAATCATTCTAACCATTTTCAGTGCCATATCACCTTGGTCAGCTGGTACCTGTTGGGAGAAGAAAATAATAACAGCTGTCACGAAAAATATCTCAAATAGGCTAAAAACATACTAGTTGTTTAGGAAAGAACTCAGAGGAAAGGACTTCTCTGTCATGAGAAAATCTACCCTGCTAAAGTCTGGCACAGAAGGATCATGTGTGAGACATTTCCAAAGAGCATTTTCTGGATAGTTGGCAGCGTGTGATAAACACCCTTTTGAATGCTGTTCAGAGCACTAAAAATGGTCATGCCACTCTTACCTGGGGACCAGGTAAGTTAGAGCAAGGTGAGAACTTCTCTCATATCACCTTGCTCCTGGAACTTGGAGGGGACAGGGCTACCTGCTGCCAAGTTGAACTATGCAAAGATATAATCAGGAAGCCTGCCACAATTTCAGGGGTGCTGGGGCTTCCCTCACTGCCTGACAGGGTTACAAAGGATAGATATTTTCCCATTTGGAGCCCCAGCAAGGGCAAAATCATGGTAGGTCATGGGAAGGGATCATTAATTATTTCATTACATGGCCCAATACAAAAGCAGGTAGCCCTGCCCTCTCCAGGCTCCAAGAAGCCTATGAGGAGCAGCCAGGATCAACGTGACCGAGTTAAGTGTTTTACATAGCAAACTCAGCCCCCATGCAAGAAGGATGCAGCCATTTTGGATGCTCTGAACATCATTCAAAATGGATTTTGCCCACCCTTGTGGAGGTGTGTGTGAGTGGAGAACAACAGCTGAAGTCTATGGACATCCCAGTTTCAAGTACAAACCAGGAAGAGCATTTTTACATCCCATCATTTCAACACTCAAGAATTATAACTCACCTAGCTGCAGTTTTACTGTAACACTGAAATCTAATGATGGAAGATTTATGCTTAGTACAGCTTCCCTTCTTGAACGTGGCTTATCTAACAATATGTCTCCTACCATGTTTTAAGAAGCAGTATAGAGATAAGCATCCCTTATCTACATCTAAACCATTGCTTTCATGTTTTCTTTGAATCTCAGACATACAGGCTTTAACCGAAACGAAGTTAAGCTTCGTTTTTAAATAATTCAACCAGATGAATAAATATTTTCATTCCGAGTGATCTATTTAAAGTTAAACCCTGTAGCACTAGGGTTGCTATCAAGATTATTTTTGCCTTTTGGCTCCTATTGATTGCTCTGGTCTGTACCTGTACAATCTTTCATCTTTCAGGTCATTGTTCAAGACAATGAATTTAAACAAGGAATGAAATCAAGCATCTATTAATATCATTTCCCCCTTCCATACCATGTGCCCAGCCTTTAGAATCCAAAAAAAGTCTAAGTTGTCATAGGATTTATGGAAAGCCCCTGTCTCGGTGGATTCTGGGCATGCATACAAAGGCTTCCATTTTTGTTCACTGAATTTTTTTAGCTTGGGCCATTTTAGTTTCCGGAGCCATGCCTCTTGACCTGGAAGTATGACAAAAAGAGATAATTATTTCAAAGGTATCTTTAGGGAAGAGATTGGTATTCAGTTTTGCAACCCACACCAGATGTTTTGGTATCTGATTGATAAGAGTGCAGTAGGCAGTAGTCTAACTCATCTTCAGCTCAGGGTTCACTAATAACAACATAAGAACATAAGAGGAGTCCTGCTGGATCCGGCCACAGCCCATCTATTATTTATTTGTATTTCTATCCCGCCCTATACCCAAAGGTTTCAGGGTGGGTTACAATATTATATTAATCTTAGACAGGTCCCTGCCCTCAGGCTTACAATCTAAAGAGACAAGATAGAAAACGAAAATGGTGTGGGAGGGAACAAGGACACTCTGGGAGCAGCAGTATCCTTGCAATGGTAAAATACTTTTATTTTCTTTTTCTCCTCCATTCCCCACAGGTAAAATGGCTCCTTCATAGCCTGTTTGATGACAGCTGGGAGGGAGGGGTCAATGCTGAGAGCATGATGGAAGCTAGACTATCTAGTCCAGCATCCTGTTTCACACAATGGCCCACCAACTGCTTCTGGGCATGCTCAAGCAGATGACAAAGGCAGAACCTTCACCTGCTCGTGAATCCCTGTAAATGGCCTTTAGGGTCTTCCTGTCTCTCCAACTTGAAGGCAGTACCTAGGCACCCATTTTAGTAGCAATTGATATACCTGTTGTCCATGAATTTATCTAATCCTTTCTTAAAGCTACCTAGGCTGGCTGCTACCACCACTTCTTCTGGTAGTAAATTCCATGTCTGAAGACCCTCTGGATGAAAAGTTACTTCCCTTGTCAGTCCTGACTTTCCAGTTCATCAGCTTCACAGAGTGTCCTTTGGTTCTAGTTTTCTGCGATACATATTTTTTTTTTCAATCCACCTTTTCCACGCCATGCATGTAAGTTTAGTGGGATGAAGTTTCATAGGCCTTCATCTTACAATGTCTCACTCAACTCGTCTAATCCTAGAACCACCTTTTTTAGCTGCCTTGCTCTCCCTAACAGTAAGCACCACTGACCAAACAAAAGTAGCACTCTCTAAACCAGATGCCTGTGTAAAATTCCAAGCCTGACAATGGGTGACCTCACTGATAAGCTATACTGGAACCATTCAAATGAGGTGTTGTGCAGACTCGCATTACACAATCAGAGGATCATTTAAATTCAGCTGATAGATGTGCATGACTAAACATAATGCGGGCCCACAGCCTCTTGTCTCCACCCTGTCTTTTCCAATAATTGTTAGTGTAGCTTATGAAGTCATCTTTTAAATTATTCTGTAATTGGCTGCTCTTGATTCACCTCTTTAACTACTATTTGTTTGCATTCTTAAAACTTTGTTTGCATTCTCAGAAACTTTCCAGATCAGATCTCCACAAACAATATTATTCTAAGCCTGAATAAAGGTTTTGCATTTACTGTAACAAAGAATCTTATTTTACATCTGGGAATTGCAGACTGATTGTAATTAAAATATTAAAAAGACATTAATGCATTGTACTAGTAACCTAAGTTGTTTAAAACTTTGAGTCAATTTATAACCTACCACTACTGGCTGGCTTGCATTTTGTCAAATCTGATGCTGAGAACAAAGTCACCTATATATGTAAAGAAAGTGACACAGCACATGGTACGCAAATCTAGCCTGAATGAGTTTCTAGCACTTTTTTGGGGGGACAGGGTGGAACAGGATCCACTTGATTTGGATTGAGAAGGTTCCAAATGAAAGGAAATACAGCTTCTGTTTGTAGCCTTTAGATTCTGGATTCAAGGTGGAAAATGTGTAATCTAAAATCCCTGAATAGGTGAGGAAAAGGTATATGGGCTATTTAGGAAATGTGGCTAAGGGGCAGATCATCTGCAGAACAGAAAATGCCTTTTTTGAACACATATTTGGGTGGCAAAAATAACTGACAGCAGCTTGCTCTGCAAGTATCATGCTGTCTCTAAAGAAAGATATTAATACCAATCTCAACTTCCAGGCAGAGTTCCTGGAATTCTTTGTGGATCCTAAAAGGTAGGAAAATGCACTGTTACTGAAAACCTGCAACCAGGGTTAGATTTTAGTGCTTTTCTTTTTGAGATGGGGGGAGCAGAGCTACAGTGACAGATACATGTCCCCACCATAGCAGCCCTGTATGGACTGGGCCTAAGCCAATATGTGGCTTTGCAGTGCTATAGACACAATCCCATATAGAAGATCCTCATGCAAACATTTTCAATCCCCCAGTTAACACACAGAATATGAGGAGTGCTCAAGAACTGCCTGTCTTCAGAACATAGTGCATGTTCATTATTAGAAATAACCTTGCCCATGCAATGTACCACACTCTCCTGATATAGTTATGAAATTTAAGTTTCCAATGAACTCCCAGTTTATACCAGATGTAATGCAAAAATGAAGTTCCTGAACATGTTTTAATCCCTCCTCTCAAGAATCATTTAGGATCCCCCTTTTTTCCTATGGCAACCCATATGGCCTGGAGGAATATTCTTACCTATGGTAGAAACAATAAGATCCAACTGCCCGTTGTAAACCGTAACGTTGATGTTAGCTTCAAGCAATTCATCTACAATATCTATTGCATGCTTCATGAAGTCCTCAGCCATATTCATGAACACGTCTTGTGCCTGCCCTGATGGGTTATAGAATAAAAGTGGTAGGCAACAGAGGAAGAAAAATTAAAAGAAACAGGTCTAGAAAAACAAGCAGTACAGTGCAGCTTCAAGTTCATTGTTCTTGTCCATGAATGATCTAACTCGCTATGTTCCACCATCATAGATATGGCAAAAATGTTACACTTTGAAAAAGAACCTATGCATTTTCTGCAGCTTAAAAACAAAAAGCAATATCCAGATAGTTTATCTAAAACATAAACTAAATAGTGCAATTCCCAATTGGCCCACTAGAGCTATTGGCAGCAAGTGTACAGGACTTGGGTTCAGTTCCTGCTAATGATATTTTTTTCTGGCAAAAGTACAGAATCGTAGATAGGATGCTGGTATATTTTATTTATTTTATGTTTTACTGTTCTAACTTGCTCTGGGACCTTCAGATAAAGGGTGGGATATAAATTCTTAAATAAATAAATATTCTTAATTACATAACTTCCTTCCTCCAGTCAGTTTCACCCACCCACCAACACTATTTCAGTGACAGTTGCAGTCATCTATAAGACAACACCACTAATGCAACATCACTAATGACAATACATGACACAACGCTGTCATCCCACACAGCTTTCTGGCACTTTAGATTGCTCTACATTTAAAATACATACTAGCTAGAGCAGAAAATTAACATCTTCATATATTAAAAAGTATTATGTTTGCCGGGGCTGCTATATAAAAATAATATGACATTTGAAAATGGAGGAACTGGAAGCAGCAGGGAGCAAAGTCTGAACATCTTTTAATGAGAATTCCAAGCCCTCTGCTTCCAGCAGACACAAATATATTTTTAAAAAACCATCATTTACAGAGTGTGTGCCTACGCAGTTGTTAGAATTAATCCAGTATTTGACATAGTACCTCCCCACTTGACGTGGTCTGGAATTATTTTCAACTTTTTTCGGATAGGTCCATTCATCAAGTCACTCAACTTGTCTTTACTCTGGTATTGTACATGACGCTGGAAAAGTTTTACTTAAGGAAGAAAGAATAAAGAGAGAGAACTAAATTATATTCAGTAGATGATTGCATACCTCAGCTTTTTCCACACTTAGCTGGCTTGGAGCAGTTTAATGATTCCTTTCCCAGACCAAGCACAGGAGGTTCCACCTGCATCTGTTCAATCCACACAACTGAGTGACCAACTGCCCAAAGCACCAGCTGTCCATGCCAGTGGTTGGCTCAGCCCCGTCTGCTTACATGTCATGCCTGATGCACAGGGGTGGGGAGGGGCTGAACAGAAAAGTCTTCTAAGGGCGCGTATCCATGGTCTCTTTTTGCTTCCCTCTTGTGTCGGATTTTAAAAATGCGGGTTGTAATTCGAAATAAAGCATCCCCATGTGGTTTGGGGCAACACGGATTTAAAACGTACTTTCCTGTCTCCATGTAAACCACTTTTTGTGAGCCCGCATCTTTTTCTCCCCACCCCTGCGTTATTAGGAGGGGGAGAGATTTGCTTGCTGAGAAACAATCTCCGTGGTAATGATAATGATAATTAGTATCACCTTTCCCTGTTTGCAAGCACAAAATCTCTCTCCCCCTCCAAAGTGAAACAATGTGACAGTTCGCAGCTCTGCTTGGGGGCTGAAAGAGCTGAATGCAGCGGATTCTGACAGCCAATTCTTCTGCAGAGATCAAAATGCCTAAAAATTCAGTGGAATGTGGGAGAAAATGTGGAGAAAACATCTCCATGATCCCAGGAAAACCCGTGGCTTCCCAAAAGTACGGAGGCAGTCTTGTTTAAAGAGGGGGGGGGTTCTGCCGCGGATTTTCCTCCTTTGTGGCTCTGGAAGCCCAGAGCAAAGCTCTGCATGCAGACGCTCAGAAGCAAAAGAAGCTTTTTAACGGATTTTTCTTTGCATGTAGACAGGGCCAAAGGCAGTGTGCCTATTTCTATTTTGGGGTTGTGAAAATGGGGTTGTGATATCTCCCTTGTTCCAGGCCAGGTGTGAAATCACTAGAGCAAGATGGCTTTGGACATTAACAGACTTCTTCAAACAGGTCTGCAGCTAATGCAGAACAGAGGCTTCGTGGGACAGTTCTGGACCACAATAGTGCTAGTTCTATGTAGACAGAGTGTACTAGGAAACTGTTTGTTCCAAGATAACAAGCAAGTGTGGAAAGGGCCTTTGTTTTTACCTTGAATGAGCCAAGGACAAAATTCATCCACACACTGGCATTCTCTGTGCACCTATGAAATCCAAATTCTTTTGCACAAAGCACAATATTAATTGTGCAGCATCACTGATAACTGGATTAAGGGGAATTTCTAGCCCTCAACAGCATGCACAGACTAAACAGGCACAGACTATTTTAAATGATCGAAATATTTATCCAACTGAACTACCGTGAGACGAGATAATCCCTTCAGTATATATCGAACCCCTCAACCACACTTCTTCCCTTTCCTGAAAGCAGAGTTCAAATACCACCAGAATCCATCCATTTCCAATGTGGCTACTGCTACAGCAAAATCCCACAAAAGATCCTAACTTATGGCCATACAGACAAGTGTACAAACACCCCTTGTAGTATAGAACACAATGATTTGGTTCCTGCAATCCATCCATGTAATACGAAACTGTGTTATGTAAGGAACTATCATCCTGTTAAACTGGTTCATAGGGAAACTATGGAAGCACCAATTATCCAGTGTAAAGCAGTGGTGCCACAGAGGTCAAATTGCATTACTGGCACTTCCCAGGACTGCATTAAGTGAAGCAAGTGGCATCTTTTACCGTATAAAAGGAAAACCATGCTGCAGAAACTCTCTTTTTTGGCAGGAGCTTTACTAGAGCTGCAACACACAAGTTGATTGCTTCTTGCCACCCTTCTTGCTTTGGGTACCACTGAGTTGTAACCTACTCCTGATTGACTGCATGTGCACCTCCATGGGCACCATTATGTAGTTTTCTTGGCAGAAATACAGAAGTGGTTTGCCATTGCCTACTTCCAGAGAGAGGCTGGGGACCAGACTGGAAACCCTCCACTATCTGGGCAGTTTCCTCTGCCACTGAGTTACAGCCACTCCCTAATCAAACCAAAGTTGGAAAACAGGGTTATTTCATTCAAGGGAAAACAAACCACGAGTGCTTGTTGAGATGTAACATTAAGGCAGTTGCTCCAATCGTTGGTGTCAAAGTGCATCAGCACAGAGGTAACACACAGTTCACTTAAGCAAATGATATTTTTCAGCTTAGAAGTGTTGGCTTCTTGGCACAACATCTTTACATCTGAAACAGCGACAACAAAAACACTCTCAGGATTCTTTGGGGAAATATAGAGTTCTTGGCTGGTCAGACTTTAATAATAGATCCTTAACTGTGATTTTCATGGTTTTTTGTAGAGATGAAGTTACTTCTAAAACTGTTTAACATCTGCAATATATCTGCACCTTTGATCTCTTAAATCTAAAAACCCTCTACAAAGATATCTGTGGTAGATCAAATAACGCCTTTCAAAGAGAGGACTTCCCAAGGGAGTCTCCCAGTCAACTTACAGAAAGGGATGGTTTCACTTGCAGTAGATGAAAGAGCTGCTGTTGAAGTGTCTTCTTGAGTCAGGATATTATAGAAATTCACACCATTGGTGTTCTATGGGTGGAAAGAAGGGCAAAATAAAGAGAGTGAGAATAAGCCATGGATCCATCTCAGCATTTTTGGTCCCTTAAACCTGCAAAGAAAAAACACTGATGCTCATAGGACTAGAACAGTGGTCAACAAACTCATTAGTCAAAAGAGCCAAATACCAGCAGTACAATGACTGAAATTTCTTTTGAGAGCCAAATTTTTAAAACTTAAGCTATATAGGTAGGTACACTGTTATTAACTTAATTAGGGTACTCCTAACCTGGAAGAGCCACACTCAAGGGGCCAAAGAGCCGCATGTGGCTCTCGAGCCGTGGTTTGCCTACCCCTGGACTAGAGGAAGTGGAGGTGGATAATCTTGCAAAATTCTTCTGGCCTTTAAGTTTTTCTTTCACAGACACACAAAAAGAGTGCTGCCTTCTACTGTCCCAGATGCTATGGAATATATGGAATATTAGCCTTCCCAAGCAGACTCAGGCAGGAAAAAGTGAAATGTGCTCCTTTCCACGTTCTCAATCGACACAGGAGAGAGAGGATTTTTTTTAACCACTTGGATTCAGGAAGCAGGATTTGAAGACTGAGATGTAACTCTTATGCTCAGTTCCCTAGAGGTAAGCATCTTGAATTAGGCTGTTAGACAGTAATAGGAAAGTAGGGGATTATTATTAAATCTTCAAAAAGATCCCCAAGTTCAAACTGGCTTTTAATACCCAAGTTACAATTTCAACAAGAGAATAAAAAACTTAAACAGAATCTTGAGGCACCTTCGGGACCAACAAACTTCTGACTTAAGCTTTTTTCGGACCTTGTTCTGCAGACATATGAAAGTGTCCCAGGATGGGCCCTAGTATAAAGATGTAAAGGCCGCCTCTCAGTCGGATAGCAATTTTATATGTCTTTGGTAGTGTGGTAGCGTGTATTTACTTTTTAGATTAACACTCTGTTATTCCCTTCCAAGAGACACGCCTTTCATTTTCCTTTCCCTACTATTAAGTTTGCTAATAATGTTGCCTCCTTCCTGGTGCTGCAGCAGACAGCCCCTTCCCCCACTCTGCCTCGCTAGCAGTGGGTTACAGTATCTGTTTAGAACTCTGGCCTAACTTGGCTCACTTTGAAAACAGACTAATCAGTTGAAGCTTCTTTAAAAAAACAAGAGAACAAGTTTATTGTGTACAGCTTTCTTAATAATAAACAGGTAAGTTCACTTTGTCAATCACAGGTCCATTCACCCTTCTGACTGAACTGTCCCCAGCTTCCTCACTCAGCCCAAGGACTCCAATCCTATTCAGATTAATGGCAGCAGCATAAGTAATGTATAACCATTTCAATTCTTTTACTTTCTAAACACCATATATTCACTAATGACTCAGGACTCTATTCCCCAGCTTCCCTCAGGACAGCTTAGAGCCCGTTTCCCTCCTTCATTAACCCCCTCTGGTCAGTTAATCCAGGCAGAGAACACTAACAACTCCCTCAGGCTCCCTTAAATATGGGCCTGGCTGGTGAGCTGCAACCTGATTGGTTGAGGCTCCGCCAGGAGTTTATTTCACACCCTCTCCTGGAAAGCTTTCTAGCCCCTCCCTTAAACTACTTACCATTACTAAAAAACACACTTTGGCGACACTTTTGAACGTCTGGACATACAGTGTTTGCCACACTTTGTATTTTAACCAAAATAACTTAATTTTGGGGTTGAGGGGTCCTAGCGGGCATCACAACTGGGTGTTTTAATAATCAACAAAAAATAATGCTCTTGTCTACTGCTTTATGCATGTGCAAACTTCAGGCAGATTTAAGCCTACCTATAATGCATGCACATAGTAATCTCAGAATTAACTCTGAAGACAAACATAAAGTCAATCTGCATAAGGACTTTAAAAACCATTCAACAAAAGCACATTTAAACTGCAAGTTACAGTAGGTGGAAAAGAGAGCTGAATGGCATGTCAGGGGCCATTTAACCTTCTGAGGGAGCTGGACTCTTAGCTGGGAATACTAGGTTTGATTCTGCACTCCCCCACAAAGCCAGCTGGGTGACCATGGGCTAGTCACAGCTCTCCTCTGAGCTCTCACAGCCCTGTCCACCTCACAGGGTGTTCTGTTGTGGGGAGAAAAACAGAAAGCTTTGTCAGCCACTTTGAGTTCCCTTTAATGGGTGAAAAAAGCAGGGTAGAAAAGCCAACGCTGCTTCTTCTCCTCCTTCTCCTCCCCACCACCCCAGCAGCAATCCTGGAGAAAACCCCAACTGAGTAGCCACCGCTTCTCTCCTGCCTGGTGAAATCCCAACACTCCACCTTCTATTAAATTATTAGTAGATTGGCTTATATTGGCTTCCACCTAGCTCCACAATGACTACAAATGGCTTTCCAGAGATTCAGGAAGGAATTTGTCCTGACACATTTTGAGATGCTGAAGATTTTTGTATGTCAGAAGAAAGCCCATTCTTCAAAAAGGAAAACACAAAAACTTTGTAACCTTTTTCATTTCAGTCATCCCAGAGCCCTGGCTGCTAAAAATTTCAATCTGGGAAGCACAGTTGCTTTTAGAACAATTCATATTAAAACAATGGCATTGACAGTGTTTCTTTTCAAAATCATTACTGACTATTTAGGCAGAAAAAAGCTGTAATTGCTCACCCAAATTCCTACAATAGCCATCAACTTACCTGTTCTATGATATCTTCTGCCTTACTCCAAAGTAATGTGGCCAGCTTGAATTGGCTTTTATTCATAGCATCTAGGATCTTTTTGGCAGCAGTGGTCACTTCCTTTAAGCCTTTATCATCAAGAAATGACTGCAGTAAAAAATGCAAAAGACACACAAACTACATGGTAGATTTTATTATTTTACAGGCCTATCAAATATCTGAAATAAAAGGTAAGAGGGCATTTTTTTGAGCTTCTCAAGAGCAGCTGGCTGTAGAAAACTGGAGTTTTGGAGCAGACAAAACTTTAATCTAGAAAGAGAATTTTCATGGGAAAATACAAACCAAATTGCAAATTATACTGATCAAGATAATACTTACAGTGGTGTACAGATAAGGCCCCCAGGCAAGCACAGAGTCTGAAGAAAACAAAGATTTAAGAGTTGACATAATGCAATAAAACTGAACTCTAAGCCCTATTCCAGTTTTGATTTCCAATTCAAAATCCCCAATAAGTCTCCCATTGTGATGGATGGAATGATATTTTAGGAATTTATTACTGTTATTTTCTTAGATCAGTTTTAATATTATTACATTGTATTATTGCTATGTTATTATTACCTGTGTAATTTCTAACCTTGTACTGTCCCTCAGTGGAAGGGGTGTTATAAAAGTTATGATTATTGTGCATAAAGGTCAGTCTGCTTAGATTCTCCCCCCCCACACACACACACACTTCTACTCCAAGTCCAAATCACTGTTCATTCAGAAATTCCACACCTCACTGCTGACACTCAGCTTTATTTCTCTTTTCCTTCTGAGTCAGATAAGGCAGATCAGATGCTTGATCATTGCCTGGAGGCAGTGCTTGGCTGAATGTGGACCAGAATCCAGGAAGTTAAGTGTACAACTCAGGGGTGTTTGTGGATTCATCGCTGTCACTTCAGGCTCTGGATGGTTTGCCCACTCTGGCCTTTCTTGGATAGGGGCTGTAGTTATCCATGCTTTGGTAACTTCCAACCTAGACTAGTATAATGTGCTCTACATAGAGCTGCACTTAAACACAGTCCAGAAACTAGAACTAGTGCAGAATGTAGCAGCTCAGCTGCTGACAGGAATTTCTGGCCAGACATATCACACAAGTTTTGAAGGAACTGCACTGGTTACCAGTTTGCTACCAAGCCCCAATTCAAGGTGTTATTGACAAATAAGACCCTAAATTAGCTGTCACAACTGGGAATAATCCAGAAGACTGTCTTGCCTGGTTCTTTTAGATCAGTTTCAACTGTTGTGGCCTGAGGATGCAGACGAGCTGCTTGTGGGGGTTCAGCTGACAATGTGCTCTCTGGACCCTTGCCCTTCCTGGCTGATAAAAGCTAGCTGGCAAGGTATGGCCGGGAGGATCCAAGGAGTAGTGAATGCCTCTCTGAGGGATGGGGTGGTCCCACCGGCCTTTAAACTAGCAGTGGTACGCCCCCTCCTGAAGAGGACCTCTGTGGGTCCAGAAGATTTAAACAACTAATACCTGGTGGCTAACATACCTTTTTTGGGCAAGGTGCTAGAGAGCTGTGGCTGTTCAACTGCACACATGCTTGGAAGAAGCTGATTATCTAGACCCATTTCAAGCTTCTCTGCAGTCTTGCCAGAGAGTGGGAGCAAGAAGAGTTGCATTTCATACAGTATTTTTTAAGCTTATAATTTTTTAAAAAATGTTGTGACCTACCTAGGACCTTCTGGTAAAGAGTGGGATATAAATACTACAAACAGACAGATTTGATGAAGACCTTTTAGATGTTTTGTTTTTTAAATGAGCACATAAAAAGAAACATCGATCACTGATGCTGATGCTTTTTCAGATATCCTCAGCATCAGACTCTGGTTATGATACCAGGGATATAGTAAAACATTCGGTAACAGAGATCTATGTCCTCTAAATACAAATGAATACCTAGGGAAATCATGATATGCCATTGAAATAAGGGTTCTGTATAATTACAGAGTAGATTTTAACAATACTGTTTTAGACATTTGTAAGCTGTGACATTTCAAAACTGGCACATCTAAAGGTCATCATGTGAAAAATAAAGCTTTTTGCACTGAGAAAGAGGTATTTCCTTGTATCTTTGTTAAAAGGGGCCTAATATGATTTTTCATGCATATACACACACAGAGACATTATCATTATAACCCATGAGAAGCAACATATTCTTAATATACTTGATAACGTACCTAAAGGAGAAATCCAAGAATCACCAAGGGCTATACCAAGAAAATTGCACTTTATTGTCCCAGCTTGGATAGCCTTGAAGGGGAGAAAAAAACCAAAGAGTTTATGTCAATGTGGGCTGCATGATTTCATCAGTATGAATCCTTGGTTTAATGTATCTCAGGGTGGGGTGGGGGGGTAAACTGATACCCCTCACCCATCAAGCCCAAACGTTTATTGGAAATTAGACAAAAGTTTTCATTTGTCAGGACTGAAGAGCCAATGTCACTTAGAACATGAATGAATTTATTACAATCACAGATCAGAAGTACAAAACAGAGTCTACAAATTCTTTAGGAACTTGTTTTAGACCTTGTGTTCTCCAAAGAGGCCACTAAAATAATACAGACTCAAAGTATCAGTTGTTTAATGATCTGCCAGAAACTGATAGTTAAAGAAAACTTGTTCAATTAAGGATCTGCTACATACTGTTCTAAGAATGGCAAAGGCATTCTGATAGCACTTTCTTACAAACACATCCAAACATGTCCAAATACGTCTGAAATAATCAACCTCTGGCTAGTCCCACATACAGCCTCATTAAGACATGTCTGAGTCTATGGCTCAAAATTAGTTTGGACCTTATCTCGATGGCATTAGCACAGTTTTCCTTGTAATATTTGGGTCAGTGTCTGCCAAAAGCAAGGATATATGACAGTCATCTGGTCTGTCTGGCATTAATCTTATCAGTGGTAGAATGTATAAAGAGCAATGTCTGTATAATAAAAACAATACAGAAAAACATGCCCTAATGTTTTGATTCCTCCCTCTCCATAGGGTAAACGTGTTAAATTTACCCCTTAAGAACGGAAGGCAGACTATCACGTCTTGCAAGCAAAAAGCTCTGCATTTCTTTTGGACCTTTATTTAGTAAGATGTAGTCTGAAGTGCAGCTTGATGGATAAAAAATACTGGTTTGAAGCAGGTAACAGGTTCAGTCCCCAGGTAGTCAAGATTCCTGACTAGCACCTTGGACAGCTGCTGTCATTAAACTATCCCCAAGCATTTAAACAAATGATCTAATTTAGAGTAAGGAAGCTTCATATGCCCCTTGTACATCAAAGTATGTGGCTCAAAAAAAGAATCAAAGAGTTTCTTATTTGCTGATCCAGCAGATGCATGTATTTTGCTAACTCTGCAGATGTAGACACCAACATGGTTTCAAATGGACACGGAGGATGGAACAGTCAAGCGTGGGGCATATAAGCCTTGTGGATTGGAGAGGGAACTGTGTTATGCCAAGGGCAGAGCTCATCACAGGTGGATGGAACAGAAAGATTCCATAGGAGTGGATGGTATTCTGGGTCCAACTGCAGCATGGAAATTTACCCAACTGCGGCATGGAAATTTACCCATGGCTTTCTGGAGGCTTGGACAGTAATATCACAATGTATTTAACCATGGTGTTCTATGGTACTGGTTGTTCCTGAGGATAATCTTTGATCTACCCTTGTGTCAGCTTCAAGAAACTGCAGCTTTGCAGTAAGCGCTCATTCTTTACTTTTGGGATCTCACCATGTATGTTCTAATAACCGAGTAGTGAAATTCAAACTATAAATGAATATCAGAGTCAATCGTGCCTCCTAGCCAGTGATGATACAGTGAGTCAGAATAAAAACTGAACGATCGGTGGCTGCCAGTCTGTGCAAACTAGTATAAAAACTGAGCTCTTTGAACATCAGTGTATTATGTTCACGTAAGTCAACTCTGAACTGAACTGAAGCATTGGTGAAGGAGAAAGTGAGAATGGTCTTAAACTCTAGGATAGTAGATGCAGTTAGATACTGCCCAACTTGCAATCATAGGCCACCCCCTGCTCATAGGTTCTTCCTGAAAACATACAAAAGTATTATTTGATCAAGCACTTCTTTGTAATGAAGTGTGTAGTCCCATAAGCCATAGACGCCGTTGGCAATGGTCAATAAAGAAAATGGAGGCTGCAGTCTAAAATAGTAACTTTTTCAAACTTTGCATAAAAACATTGCTAAGGAAGGACTTATTGTTTTCAGGAGGAAATAATTTGTTTTACCTTATGAAGCTCTAAAGCAATACCAGCTGCCATTTTCCCTCCATACGATTCTGAAAAGATGTAGAAAGGGACTGTCTACAAAGAAAGCCACAAAAAATAGTTAAGGACTCTGAACATTTTACCTCTCTCCTACTTTAAATATCTAGCTGCTTCTTATGTTTCCTCCTCAAATCTTTTTGTTATCTGTGTACCAGGGCAAAATAAAAAGTCAGTCTTGTTTTACAACCTTAAGTGTAAATTAGTAATTTTTACACTCATATTTGTGGCATTTCATAGCTCATTCTTCAGCAGAACAAATAATAGGTTAAATTGGATAAAAAATACAATTAAAAGCACTTAAGAGTTAAATATCAAATTGAAATATAAATAAGGTATAAAATCAGAAGAAACAGAAAAAAAATCCCTTTACTCTTCAAGAGCTAAGAATACTTGCTTCCTCCATTTTATTCTCATAATATCCCTGTGAAGGGAAATAGGCCAGTCACACTCTCCTTATGGAAGAGACACTCAACTACAGTGCTCCTGAAGTACAACTTCCACCAAAACCTCAGCCAGTGTGAACAATGAATGACAAGGAATGATGGGACTTGCAGTTCAAAAACATCTGGGCTGCTGAAGTTGAGCAACCCTTAATCTAAGCTTACTGAAAAAGCCTAATGACTGAACAAGTACTTGAATTCCCTCGTCCTCCTCAAGCATCTCTATCACCAAACTCCACTGGCTTCAAAGAAGGATGGGAGAAGATAGTATATGCTGTCCAAGTATCAGCATGCTTACATCCTGATTCATTATGCAAAACTACTCTGCCCATTATATTGATTTCGGATACTTGACCCTGGGCTAACCCTGAACAACCATTAAGGGTGATAAACAGTTTTTAAACTAAAAAGTAAGGGCTGATTGGCACTTATTTTGTGGGACAGTACCATCCCCCTGAAGTTAGGTTCAAGGACGGTGGCTGCTGTTCACACCCTGAGCACCAGCGCTGTCCCCAACTTACCTAGAAGTGCTTGAGGTGCAAATGGTCTGTCCCAGACTGTTTAAATCGCCATAGCAACGGTTGGGGCAACTTCCATTGTGTGCCTGGCCATTGCCATGGCAATTCTGATGCAAAGCCACAACTGCACCACCACGCCTCCTTGCAGTTCTGCACCCGGAAGTGAATGCGAATGCTTCTGACCAGAAGCTTACTAGATGCTCCCAGTCAAGCTGTAGATAAATTTTTAGAGGTTCAGGGGTGCTCTTGCATGCTCTGGGTTGCAGGTGGTGCCAAAGCATGCAGATGGCGCAACCCGCAATGCCCCAGGATGTCTCAGAAAGGTAAAGTGCAAAAAGCCCCTAAGTTTTTTTCCACAAAAGCAGTTGTTGCTTACTTTTTTGGCTGATACTTGCTTAGGTGGAGAAACTTAGCAGTGCAAATATCAAACTAAACATTATTTCTAGAGAAATAAATCTAGAAAAGATTTGGTCTGGCAGAACATCTCTTTCTTATTTTGCCACTTCTACCAAAGCTTTAAGCTATAATTAGTTTTAATGATTGTTTCAAACACAACACAGGTAAGATTATCATAGTTTAGAACTGAAAACTAAACTGTTAATAAGCAAAAATGTTCAGATTCTTCTTGGTAGCTTTGCTAGAGGACAGCCGACAGGAGACAGGAGAACACAATTCATCTAGAATTCCCATCAAGAGAGAACCCAGTTTTGACATCTCAGTGACATCATATCATGCAGGAATGTAGATGGGGAGAGAGGGGGAGGGGAAGGATGTCAGAAACAAGAGCTTCAGTGACACACTTAGAATGGCAAAGGCAGGTAACTTGATTCTGTCTTGTGTGGCAATATAGCAGGAATAATCCACACTCTTCTAACTGGACACTTGCCTGGAACTCTGTCCTAGAGTTGAAGAATTCCCGAAGAAGTGTAATCATATCTGAACTGACCATGCAGAGATCCGTGGCATAGGCCAATGTGTCGTTTACATAGCTGAATCCAGTGCCGACGGGGTTGTCGACAAACAGAACGCTTGCCGCCTGCAGCTGAACCACCAAAAAAGAGCAGAGTAAACTTTCCAGACACACTAGGGTCAGACAGAATAAAGCAGTCATATAGTTAAGAGATCTCATGAAAACATACTGCACATCTGTAAAAGCAGAATTTCCTCTTCCTGCCTTCAAGAGACTGATACAAGCCCTCTCTAATTTTCACGGAGAGAAAATAACTCAACTCTGCAGTTTTTAAAGTGGACTATTTCTAGCCTTATTTAAATAATAATAATTTCTATAATGCTTTTTCATATTAAAAAATTCAAAGCGATTTGCAGTTTGATTCAAAACAAAGTTAAAGGCAATTAAAATAGTATATAAAAACAGAAGTAAAACTGCGTGCCAATATGAAGTGAATGTTCATTCATACTGAGAATGTATCAGCAAACAAGGAAAGCTTTTCATCTAATCAGATCAATCTCATCTGGCTTGCTAATCTTGCCACATGGATACAACACAGGGTGCCTCCAGAAGGCAAAAGGCCACCGCAGAATCTAAAGGAGGATCCCACAGTTGCCTCTTGCTGCTCCCACTGGATGCAAGAGGCAATTGTGGGCCTACCTTCTGGTCTGCTGGATTGTTTCATTATAATTCCTCTTGTAGTTACCTGGAAGCTAGTTACTGGATCTCTACCCTTTGTTATTTTTCACGGTAGCTACAAGTAGCATTATAACAAAATGAACCGGCTGACACCAGTCCCTATCACTATTATGGGGAAACCCATCATCATTGCTGGATTTCCCAGAATATTCCCATGAAAGCCCTATTACAAGGGAAACCCAGCACCCTTGCCAGATTTTCCATAGAAGCAATATTACAGGGTATTACTTTGCTATAATGGTACTGCACCAGGAATATCACAATATGGTCCTTGGAAAATCACAGGTTTTAACCTACGTTTGGAAGCCCCCATAAAATATCAGATTGTACCAATGGCTTCTACCAGAAGAATAACAAGTGCTGATGGGTAGGAGGGTCAGATCAGACAAGGGGAAGTATTTCTTCACTCAGAAGGTCATCGGTCTATGGAATTTGCTGCCAGAAGAGGTGGTAACAGCTACCAGCCTAGATGGCTTTAAGGAAGGGTCAGACAGATTTATGGATGACAGATGTATCAATGGCTGCTAGAATGGATGCCTAAGTAAATCTTTCAGGCCACGGGGACAAGCAGGATATTTCTAAGGCCATTTGCTGGGATTCAAGAGCAGGAGAAGGTTTGCCCTTGTCTCTGCTTGAGATGCCCATGGGCAATTGGTGGGCCACTGTGTGCGACAGGATGCTGGACTAGATGGGCTGTGGACTGATCCAGCAGGGCTCCTCTTATGTTCTTAGGGGGGCTTTCCACTAGTACTAGAGGACCCATTAAGTGCTAAGTGGAAAAACACCCTTAATTGCTACATTTTAGCTTGCCTGATTCCACTAAACACCGACATCTTTAGTGCTATTTATTAAAAGTATTGTATAATCCTCTGGAAACCCCCCCCCCCATCAGTTATAAATAAATTATTTGGTCAATCTTTCAAGCATGGCTATGACTCTTACCCAAGTGGTCCTCCTTGGTTTTAGATCTCTGTCTAATGGTCCAATCTCCTCAAAGTTTCCATATCCACAACCTGAAGCTCCTGGGCCTCCCTATAAAATGACATAGGTAGAAAGGGAAGGGAAATAACATAAAAAACATTTCATTCATTAGATGCTGCAGAATGACCCTATGAAGCTGTTGTTTTAAAAGAAAGGAAAGGCAGCGTAACTTTCCTACAGATGAACAAAAATGTGTTTTCCTCAGAGGTTATTGCTAGACTGTTCCACAAATAGAGTTATTTTTACATTAAAACACACAGTTCCAGTTTTTCACCTTTGCCTTTAATGTTAGCAACTTCATCAACAAGGAAAATTTCAATTGGGATAGTTCCCCATTGTCATAGCTTGTTAAAGCTTAGACCCAAGTTACAGAGAAATAACTGCAATCAGATTACAAACCACACAATTGTGACAGGAAGGAAAAACAAGCACTTCTGTACCCGTAGAGGCTGTCAAACTCCCTGCAAGGCCTGTTTCTGTGTCTTCAGTCCCTCAATCTGCAATCACGTGCAATCAGTAGCATGTGTTCTTATGTCACAAGAAATCTTCACAGGAGCACACTATGAGCTTTGCTAGATCAGGACAAAGACCCTTTCTACACTGGGTCTTACTACTGGGTCTTACTCCAAGACCCATAATCCATGTTCTGATGAAAACTACAGCATGTCACACTTGGGGCCTGCTACAGTATGCACCTTCACATGGATGGCAGGTCCCTATCCCAAGATATAATCCAAAAAAATGCCCCGTGCAGAAATGGTCTAAGACCTGTCTAATCCAGAGTCCTTTGGCTAGCTAGATTCTTCAAGAAAGCCCCCAACTAGGGCAGGAGTACAGCAGCTCTCTCAGTGCCCAGAAAATAATTTTCAGCGGTAGACCCCCTCTTAATCTGGAGACAGCAACCATTATTGTGGGTGACAACAGCTGGAAAAGGTTGTTGAAAAATTTTTGTTGAAAAGTTTGCATCTCTAAATATGACATTTTCAGATTTTTTTCTTTCACCACTGCCTCACCACACTTCCCCTTTTCCTCTGTGTTAATTTCTATATGGTCTCATTTGCAGCTATAAAGTGAAACAGACGGTTTCAAAAAGAAGGAAGCAGAAGATTTCAAAAGAGTGTGCAACAAGGGAGGAAGTGAAAAGTGATTTTTTTCCCAATCCTAACTGCACAATCTCATACACATTTGTTTTAAAAGCTTTCTCAAATAGTAATGGGCGCCTACTGTTCCAGTGGACAGTACTAGGGATGCGCATGAATGAAAAAATCATGTTCATTTCACAACTGAAACAAATGTCCAAAAATGTGTTTCACTGTAGCATTGTAGTTGGAATGTTCAAACTTTTGCATTCCCAGGCAAACATCTTTGCTGCTTTTTTTCCATTGAAAAAGCATATTGTTATCCATAAAATGCTGTGAATGTGAGGACAAGCAATCAAATCTTCCTATTTGCAAGCCAGAAGCATTGTCTGTCTGAAATTCAGGACACTCAAATGTCCAGAATTTTGTTTTGATGCAAAAATTAGCGAATTTGAAAGTTCAATGAGATTTTCTAAAGTGGATTCATTCATGCACATCTCTTGATAGTACCTTTTGGGTAACCCAAGAAAATCACAAGGTTGTTGTCATACCCTGAATGTCTTTATACGGTGCTGTCATACAAGGGGAGAAATATGGAAAGAAATACAAATAACTTGTGCTTTTCCAACTGTTGCACTCTGACTTACTTGCAGCCACATGATAAGAGGGAGCTGTGTGAAATTTTGAGTAGGACTATCTGCATAATATAGCCACCAGAACATGCTTGCATTGGCTCTAACAGGGACATATCCCCACGCCTGCTTGGGTTCTCTTGGCTCCTTTATATACCAACCTAAGAGGAAAAACAAACAGTAACATTATTTTAGAGAAACACAACATGCATTTTTCAGACAAAATCTTTATTAAAGTTACCCAAAGAGCAAGGGTTTCCATATATTGAATACACATCACTGCTGAAGCAGTTCTGAGTTAGGGGATGCAGTCCCCTTAAGTATGGTTTGGGACTACTCCTGGATTCAGCAGCCCTGTAACATGAAGTCCAGGTGGTGGCAGTACGGTCTCACCTCAACTCCAAGAGCCAACTATAATCCTTTCTGGATAGGGACAGCTTGGCCAATATGAATCCCAAACTAATCACTTCCAGAGTGTTATCCTGCAATGTGCTGTATGCAGAACTGCCCAGAAATGATCTAGAAGCTGTAAGTTGTGCAGGACACAATGAACAGTTTTGACCAGATGCCCATCATGCCAGTTTAGTTGGTTGGGAATCAACTAAACTAAATGACTTGGACCCAAATAGCTAAATGAGGGTCTCCTCCTATACAGATGTACCGGTATGTTACAATAATCTAGAAAAACCTTCCTGACAGCATGGAAACCTTCAGTCATTTGAAGTACGGATGTTTCTTGAGAAAAAGTCTTCTTCATAATAGGATGACTAAGAATCTACCTTATTTTGCCACACTGCAACCTATATTACATCCAAGACAGACAACACCTATATTGATTATGGGTGCTACCCATTGATTGACTCCCACCTCTTTGCTTATGTAATTTTCTTCCCACCCTGGCCTAAAGGAACTGAGCTATGAAATTCCAAATACTGAAGAGGCAACCTTTCTGAAACATATAGACAGGATTAGCTGAATGCAGGCAAAAATGTTGTTACGGATGCAAAAATGTCCAATGGATGCCTCTTTAAACATGCCTGATGTCACAATTATTAAATACTAGTGAGCCTTATATGAATCAATAATAAACACTATAATCTTTAAGCAGATTAGTACAATGTGTACAAAGACATCCCTCACCCATTCCCCCCCCCCTCATATTAATGTTGATCCTTTCCCCCTCCTTCATGCATTACAGTCCTGTTATAATATTGTACAGTACATTCTTAGGGGATTGGTGCACATGTTGTCTATTTTATGATCTCCTTAAGAAGGACTATATGATGGGTTGTTACTAAAAGAACACTCCCACCCACAAAGGTTGGTTAAGCAAACCAGAAAGACTCTGATTAGGTATTTGAGTTTGCAAGATTACTGTAATCATGTCAAATAAATTATATTTTTCATAATTGTTATGTCTATACAGTAATTTATTATAAATATGGGGCAAATCATGATCCCCTCCCCCCCAAATTTGGTGAGTTCGGCCTACCGCTTACCTAAGGCAGAGGGTCTTTCAACTGCTAATATAAAGGGAACAGCCAAGCCATAAAACTGTGCCAATGGCTAGAGACACAGGTGCTCTTGCAGAATCATAGATAGAAGAAAGTGTAACTTTTTTCTCCGCACTGTCCATAAATCACAGAATCCATTTGCAAGCTTGAGTTTGTTATCAGTTTGACAGCATCACTGATCTTTCCAAAGACTTCACTCTAAATGATCCCTTTTCAGCTTGGCTTGTACACCAATGCACACAAGAAAGACCCAGTAAAACTGTAAAGTGGGAAAAAGAGTTGCGTCCACTGACAGTACGGTAAACTGTGCTCATGGTTCAGCTCTGGTTCCTTTCCCTATTGGCTGTTTCATTAATCAATCCCTGTTATGAATGCATAGATCAAGGGTACACAAAATACTGGATACTGTAGTTTAGGAACATCCAGAAACTACACCTCTGGATGTTCCTAAACTACAGTCCCTAGTATTTTGTGCTAATCTTAGCCATGGCTGGCATGGAATGCTGGGAGTTTCAGATCATGAACATCTGGAAGGCTGCAGTTGAACATCCTGGCACATATACTGCTTGACCTGTCACCAGTTCTACTCAACCACAGCCAGCATGGCCAAAGAGTACCCTTCCAGTATTACCAGACTCCACCACTTGCCATTCCTGCCATCTCTCCTTGAAGGCTGGAACTGGAGAAAGGCATCTAAACTGGGTAATTGTACTTTGGATCAAGGAACATCCAAGATGAATTGTTTTTCTTTAAAACTGTGGTGATGGTGGGCAATTATTACAAGGGGACAGCAAAATGAACAGCCTTGACCAAGGAAGTATCGAACAGACAGTTATCTTAGTCTGCCACAAGACACTTCATCAACAAATGAGCAACATGGGAAAGGCAGCCAGTGGGGTAACTTGTGGAGCAACATTAGTCAATTCATTAACCTTCAAGGAAGGGAAACTATTGTGACTTCCTCCTTCAGGTTCTGTACTGACTCAACACAACCTTCAGATACAATGTCTCACAGTGTCACTTAACAGGCTTTAAGAATCTTCTGTCAACACCCAGGAAGTCGCATATCAGAAAAGTTGTGATTGTCACTCTGACATAAACACCCCCACCACCCCCAACAATAAGAGAAATCCACATATCTAGGTATGCATTCTCATCTTCTGAAAGCAAAGAGGATGTGACTGAAAGAAGGTAACAAATATTTCTGTTGTTCTCAGGCACTTCCTTTGGTGTTATTTCACATATACACTAGGCCTGTTTCCAGACTGGATCTTTTCCCTTCTGAGTTGGTTTATGGATATCCTCCTGAGAAGGGAGACCTGCCAACAAAGAGTTAATATTTCACTGTTGGAAGGGGCCTTTCTGCACTTAACTTACCAGAGGGTTTGGATCATACAACACCCTCTGGTCCAAATCACGGTAAGGCTTGGACCGGAACAGAACTAGCTGCTCAGCACTGGCTGTTCCAGCCTAGTCCACGCACTGTCCCCAAAGCTCACATGAGCTTCAAACTAACCCTACCTCCTACAACTTTGACAGTAAGGAACAAAACTTCCTAGCCTTGGAGCCCAAGCGCATTGCCAAGACGAGTCCTCTGGTAGTCCAGAAAATGAAGGCAGGCCTTTTGCACACCTCCATGATCCAGACTGGCCGATGCTAGTATGCCAGTGGACCTACAAGTAATCCACATCAGGGCCTTCCTGACCTGGACTGCACTCTGCCTGGTGCAGATGAGCATGTTAGTGATGGGTGAGGCCTCTCTAGTCCACATCAGTGGGTGAACAAAAAGGCCCTAAGAAAACTACAAGATGCTCAGATGCAGAATACAGGTGAATGCAGAAAGGCCCTCAGTTTCTTTCCTTACAGCACCAGTATCACAAGCTGCGGGTGACTGCTGTTGGTTGTCCAACCATGGCTTTTGAAGATCTGGCAATTTTGTGTGAGTGAAAAGATCCCTATGAAAGATTTTCTACCTGAGATGGTTCATATTTAGTGCTTTTAACTACACAGAGAGCAGTGTTTGTGGAAATGAAGGAGTCTTAGCCCACGTCCCCATGCAATTGCGTGCCTGTTGCTTCGCTTGTGATTCGTGTCATAAAAATCCGTGTTACCTCCTGCTGTTGGGATTTATTTTTCTGTGTTTGCTTCATAACACTCCTATCCAGTATTTTTGACCTGGATAATCAAAAGATCCTTTGAGTTCTTCTAAATGGGATCCTTCCTTTGAGTTCTTCTAAATGGAATCCTTGTGGAAAGGGTCTATCCATGGCCCCTTGGCTTGTTTTAATTCTGTATTTTGTGTTTCTGTGGCATGAGTGGGAAAATGACAGATGAATGCAACTCTTGTCAAGCTATTGTAAATTCTGTTTGAGTAAGTCATGCTGGATTTGTTCTTTGTACCCTTATCACAGTATGCAGGGGTCCCCTATTATCCCAGTTCCTATAAGGCAGGAGATATGGGCATCTCCTTTGGGAGCTGATTTTTTTTACCCCCAAATAAGTTTAGGACATCAGTTAAAAATAAACTTAAAAGCTCTATGCAGTATGCTCCAGTTTGTCTTAATTACTATAAAATGGAGCTGTTGTAATCTTACTGTGATCAATCAGATTGTAGTTGGAGCACGAATAATGCTTTTTGAAATATCACTAGCAATTTAACTTAAAGTAATCAAGTTGCCTCAATCAACCAGCAAGCTCAGAGGGGGCCCAGGGTCCTGTGACTGATCGGTGCAGCCTCCACAATGCATAGACTTGTTCATACTTTCTGATTTATAAAAACTGATTTTATTGATTTACATTTTTATCTTACCTTTCCTCCAAAGAGTCCAAGGTGCAGAATATCATTACCCTCCCCTCTATTTTATCTTCACAACCCTGTGAGGTAGGCCATGCTGAGATGCCACCCATGCAGAGATTTGAACCAGGGGCTTCTTTCAACGTAACACTCTTGGCACCATACTATACTGGGCCATAGATTCTCTTTGGTCTACTGCAGAATTTGGCTTAGGCTCACACAAAGGAAGCTTTCTCAGAAACAGTTCCTGATCAATTTGAACAAGCCTGCAGAGGGACCAGTCCAAGGACCATTCTATACTGGCCAGTATACCAGACAAGCGAGGGTACTAGGAACCTCCCCCTCTGTATGCTGGTGTGTTCTAAAGGAGGCCCTACCTGTGGAAAGGAGGATCCTAGTATCCTAGCTGGTCCAGTATACTGGCCAGCATGGAGTCGCTCACTGATTATTGTGTTTGCTACAGAACTGCGTGTAGTCAAGAAGAATTTCCAGACTTTAGTCAGGCATCACTAGCTAT
>MTQE01002208.1:21198537-21210809 GCA_014337955.1 Aspidoscelis marmoratus | reverse complement strand
GAAACAAATTCCTATGCAACAGCACACATGTATTGTGTAGATTTAAAATAAAACCTTTCCAATTACTTTCATCATTTAGCCAACAACCAACAGGATGCAATCCTTCCTCACCCATATGTAGGTGTAAAACTGTATTATGAACACAACAGAAACTTGATGTGCCAAATACAAGTGTATCTTGCTGCCTGCAGCGTGGAAGAAGTACAGTTTGTGACACACATCTGTTTATCCAGATGTTTGTTCCACTGTACAGTAGGATTTGTTCTCCTGTAGCACACATATACCAGATCCTGCAAACGCACATTAAAAGCGACAACACACATTATTTTTATAGGTATGTTAAGCACGTCAAACAGGGTGGAATATGATACGCAGTAATTATACAAAAGCATCTAGTTAAAACCATATTATACTCCACACATGAGCACCAGTAATTAAAAGAATGGCAATTAGTAAAAGGAGTGTTTCCTCCCATACAGATTTGCCAGTCATTTAAGATCATTGGAGAAATTCCTGCTGGCCATACCGTCCATTGCCGAGTGCTGTGGGACAGTTGCTAGGAACATGGCTCTGCATTTGTGCACCTGGGCGTTTGGGAATTAGGAAATTCTGTATTGGTATATTTTAGTATCTTAGTAGGTCAAATTGTTCTTTCATCTGTCTCTTTATCTGGTCTGTCCAAAGGGCAGTCTCTCTGAGAGGCTACTTACATGCTGCAGTAGCATATGTCAAAAGCACAGCCACAAGAAAGGACAGTTAGAATGCAAAAGAACTGAAAAAAAAGCAGCAGCAGTATTCTGCACTTTTTAATAGGAAGTGTTTCAGCAAATTTTAATAATGGTCAGTTCTTTTTGCCCCTGAGGGCTATAGCAACAATTGTATTGTGCAGCAAATGCTGACATGCTAATGCCACATGAAAAACGAGTGTTGTTACAGATACAAGAACCCAGTTCCCCATTTGCATCTCAATTGAAAAGAACCAAATGCAACAAAGCCTAACTGGTCAGTTCATACAGTGTTTCCAGAAACCTCTGGTCACTTGTCCAAGTAGTAACATACATGCTGGTTTGGCTGCTAGCCACTTTTGCCATAGCAGGTACTGTAGTTGGAGAAAAAATAGAAAACCTGCATCTTAAAGCCACCTACACCTAAATTTTAAGCTGAATTTGATGCACTTTCAGAGTGAGAGAATGAATCAGAAGAATGACTAGCCATTTTCCTTCCCCTTTATCAAACCCAAAGGTAGGATTTCTGGGTTAGATATTGTAGAAGGAGGAGAGTTGGCTTTTCTAGCCTGCTTTTCTCACCCACTTAAAGGGACCCAAAGTGGCTAACAAAACTTTCTATTCTCCCCACAACAGAACACCCTGTGAGGTAGGTGGGGCTGTGGGAGCTCAGAAGAGAGCTCTGACTAGCCCAAGGTCACCCAGCTGGCTTTGTGGAGGACAGAGGAATCAAACCCAGTATTCCCAGATAAAAGTCCAGCTCCTAAACCACTAGATGTGTTCTCTCACACTGAAAGTGCACTGAACGTGGATTAAAACTTAGGTGTAGGTAGGCCCTTAGAGACTACATAGTTGAGATCAAGAGTACCAGACTCTTTAAAAAAAGGTCCCCAAAGAACTTAGAATATCATTCTTGTCTCTCTTTCCTGGGCAGATTCGCTGCTGATGAAATTTCATTTTGATTAGAACTTTTTTGCATTGCTCTGTTAGTGAGCCTTCCTTTTGCACAGTATCAAGATGATTATCAGCCGACATTTCAATAAACAGAAGCGTGAATACTCTTTCTACTCTTAGGAGATTTTCCCCTTTAATCTAGATCATGAAATGCAACACTCCCCAAATACACACAAGCTTGGAAAGATAAATTTCTATTAAGACTCACCTACACCCAAAGATATCAGAGAGAACAGCACAACGGCATGCTGTTTCAGCAACATCTCGGCAACAACTCAAACGTTTCCTGAGTAGAAGTCATATGATTCCAGCTCTCACGTCAGCTGCTTCTGAAAAGGGAAGTAAAAAGGTTGTTTTCTAAAGCACAGTTACAGCTTGCCCTAGGGCGCCCTCTTTCCTCATTTGCCTGGGAAGCACATTTCACAGTATCACAGCCAGTTCCTGAAAGTTTTACGTGGGATCCCTGTGAACAGAATGAACATTTCACACCTTGACCTGAATGAGTGACAAGTTTCAACTGGAGCAGTTTTACACAGCGGCATGCCAGCTCAGTGTCAAAACTGCAGGGGCTGAGTAATCTAACAAACAGCAACTTATTAGGCATGCAAATATGATAGCCTTTGCATACGGGGCGTGTCTCCAAGGCTGTGATCAGACACTACCAAAAACAAAAAACAAAACCCAACGACGAGGCACCTCTGAGGCACCTTAGAGAAGGCTTTGAGGTGGGGCTGTCTCTTGCTTCATCCAGTTATTGTTCCCTCCCCTAAAGTCTGATTAGTATATTGCCAAACTTGCCCCTCAGAGACAGTGCTGTGCCACCAAAGGTAGGAACACTCATACCTTCAGACATGGTAAAACCTTTGCAATTGCTATGCTGCCACTTCCTGTTGGACAGACAGGATGAGTGGAAGCTGTGCAGGGGGGGGCAGAGTCCCTGCGGAGGGGCTTCCCATTGCCCAAATAGGATGACCAATTGTCCGCAGCAACAGAGCAGTTTTCTACTTCAGAGTCATGTGGTTAGTGGCAGTGCAGCGGCTGCACATCTTTAAGGTGTCTGGAGGCACCCACTTGCAGTATAAATTACGGACTTCCTAATTAGCATACTGATTGGCATACAGGTTGGAAGTACAGGGAGGCTGACCAGGAGACCTGAAACCCCTGCATTAGACCCAAATCCATTTTGAAAAAAATCAGGCCTTAATCCAAAAGGGACAAGAAGGTATTATGGAATATCCTGTTTGTGAACAGAGACATCTATATAAGAAGACTTAGCCCAGAGAGATAATCTCTTCATATATACTTGACAGAAGTTAATGGATCTTCTAGCCATCATTACAGAAGCATAATAATTAAGTTTGGCAATCCACACCAATCTTTATTAAACAATAAATATCAGGAAGATTACTATCAGGAGTATCAGGCAGAGATGGTTGGATTTTCAGTGGGAAGTTGGGCCAACCTGTTTAGCAGGTGGGAGCACCTTTTTTGGGCATCAGTTGCCCCCATCTCTCATCTGTTTCCCACCAAGAACATGGCTATAAATTTGAATTGTATCACATGATGACCTCACCCCTGGGCTGGACTTAGAATTAGGAATAGCCTCAAGATCAGCAACAGCCCTACATGGTCCCTATCTAATTTCTTCCCTTAGCCACACTGATGTCGTCGCCAACTCTTGCTGCAGAAGACAGCAGCTTAGCCACACCTTGATCCCAGTCTGTCCCTTGGCTGAAGCACAGAACTGAAAGCCTAACACTTCAATGCATCATTGCAGCAGCATTGCAAAACTACAGATGTTGGAATCTATCCCAGTACAGGAACCTCACTGTGACAGCAGAATCAGTGCTCACAAGCCCCCCCCCCCCGGCTACCTCTGAGGGCAAGACCTGGCTGCCCCTAGGCCTCTTTTAGTGTAATGTGTAATAAGTTTCAACTAGGGGTGTTTTTCCACTGTTGCTAGAAGTACCCATTAACGGGTACTTAAAGCCATTAAGTACCCATTAATGAGTACTTAATGGGTACTTCTAGTGACAGTGGACAAACACTCTAGAATTCCCCGCCTTCCTTTCTCATGGTGACCTGTCAAAAGTTACCTTAAATCACCTCTTTATTCATAAAAGTACTGCTAACATTTCTTCCTTATCTGGTTCCTGTACATGTGAGTAGCGTTTTAGTAGGGAGACCTCTACTGAGGTTATCCCCACATTGCACTACTGAGGTTATCCCCACATTGCACCAGTATTATTCACAGTTCTTTGCCTTTTGACAGCTCCTAGTTGGTTGATTCTGTCAGAAGTCCAGTAATTTTGGCATTTTATGCCTCTTGGAAGCTTTTATTGGTTTTAAATAAAGCTTTTGTTTTGTTTTGATGATTTTCAACTCTGAAAGTATTGCTCTGAAAGTATTGCTCTTGCTGCCTTCTTGGTTCTTTTACAGGGTATTGTGCCAGTTTTACAAGCCTTAGTGTAAAGGTCCTGCCTTATTGAGCTTGTGGCTGGTTCAGACCTATGCCTACAGTTAAATCAGTACTTCCCAGTCCACTGTTCACAACAAGTATTCCATCCCAAAAGCTCAATAAATAGTTGAGCATTTTTAAAAGTTCCTATTTGGCACAACCAAAGCAAAAAACATATTCATCCCCAAGTCTGGATTACTACTCCCAGTAATGGCCTATGCAGAGATAGTCCATGGGAACTGCACTGGAAAAAAAAACCCTCTTCCAAACATATTCATTAGCATACTCATATTTAAGTTTTTTTCAATACAGCACAAGAAAAAAAATGGCCTGGAAAGATCTCCAGTTTGTCCAAAACATCAGATGAGGAGGTACATCCATTGGGTGAGACCAGCTAAATGCCGGGAGCTATCAGGATCCGTGGGCTGCCTGTTGCTGAGGAGATGCCAAGTTTTTTCACTGCACAAGGTGCCTCCAATAGTAACAGATGGGCCTAGAGGCAGATGGCAAGGGTCCACTACCTGTACATGGCAGCATCCATAGCATCAGGGGAAAGGGAAGGGCAAGACCACACTTGGCCAAGGCCTCTTATACTGATTGTTTCATAAAATGGCACCAGGAGGCTTTGTTCAACGTTTAAACCCCATTTGCAGCAGCAGCAAAGGCACTGGGGAGCCGGGCTATAGGCCATTCTACTCTAGCTATACCTCTGACAACTGACAAACCTACTAATAGGCAATAACATCAATATCTCTTAGCAGGTGAAGCTTTTAGAAGCAAACATTAGTGGTGACATGCAGCATCCCGTACAAATTCTGGTTCAGTGAACACAAACAATGGTGAGGGGTGAGGGGCACTGTATGGTAGCAATACCTGATGGGGCAATACACACCCTAATCCTGCTTTGAAGAAGTTTGATGTGGGACTAAGTACAGCCTGAGTAGAAGGAAGGCAAACTCAGTCCTAATCAAGGACCTATGAACTATTAGGATAAATTCTGACTATACAGATAATTTATGAAAGCAATGATCCTTGGAACTAAGTGGTGTGCGAACAATTCCACCTCCAAACTGTCTCTGAGCTGCCTCAGGGATGCTCTCTTTCTTCTTGCTGTGTCTGATTAGAGCCCAGGTATCTTTCCTGTCCTTCTAGTTTTCATTTCCAAGCTGTTGCGACATTGTGAGCCAGTCTGCACTTTCAAGAAACAGCAGGTGACCTTGGCAGTGTGCTTAGCCTGCAGGTTAAATACAATATTTTGACTTTTTAACTTAACCATGGCTCTATATTTTTAAACAAAAAACAGAGCTGCTTGTTTTCTGCTCAGCTGAACATCTAACAAAATCATTCCATGTCTGATGATTTAGCCAAACATTTACTAGTAGAAAGTGGAGCAGAAATAGTCTCAGGTGGCTTTTCCAGCTTCCAACTAGGCTGTGAACATAATCTGGCTTTGAAAAGCAGTATTAATGTAAAAAATGCCCTATTTGATCAGACAAAATGGCTCATCTAATCTAGCAGCCTATTTTCAGAGTTTAATAATCTGCCTGTGGGAAGTTCACAAACATAGTAAGAGTACAGGTTTTTTTGTTTTTGCTGTTCTTCAGCTTCTCAGTTTTAGAAGCACACAATCTTGCATGTAGCCACAATGGTAATACTTAGCTACAATGACTAGTGGACATTAAAGCCCTGTCCTGCATAAATTCATCTTTCCTGTTTTGAAGCCATCCAGTATGGTGGGCCTCACTGCTGAATCATATTTTACCTTAGTTTTCCATGATGTTAAATATCCTTAAGTTCTAGTATTTTGCTGGTTCCAAAATTGTGCATAATTGTGTCCAATTTAATAAAGGCAAAAAGACATCTACAAATGATATGGGTAACATCAAAACCTGTTCCAGGCTGCCAATTGGCAAATGGCTGAGCGACAAAGACAGAAAAGGGTAATTGTACATTATACAAATAGCTCTTAAAATGAGGTTAGTTGAAGACAAGATATATTTGAACACAAGCACGTTACCTGGCCAGCCAGCCCATGTTCCATATTGCAGAATCCCAGAGGTCCCTTTAATATATATGCACACATTAGCTGTTTCCAGATCCAGCTGTTACACCTGACATGCATAAATGGCTTACTATTTATTACTATATTTACTGATCACCTTTCTTAAGACAGTTTACAGAAAGAAAAAAAAAACAAATTTACTAAACACTAAAACAATACCCCACCTAGGAAATGGTAAATTAAGCTCAATTTCTGATGACTAAACTGAGACTGACTGTTTGGGTTTCTTTTAACATTATGGTCAAGCTATTTACAGCAAAAGCTGGCCTCATTCATTAGTAAGCCTTTATCTAAACCAGGACATTTACATCGGTGTCCCTGCACTTTCTGTGACGTTCCTACCCATTCTTTAAATGTTAAACTTTACATCTCACATTGATACATCCAGGTTTTTGAATGTAGATCCTGGGGAATCTGCATTCAAGAGCTACAAAGCATTTGCTGCAAACATATAAAAATGACTTCAGCTCCTTACTTTCAGTATAGGGCAGGATAGAAATGCAAACAAGGAAATCAAATAAGTAAATTCGGGGCATTTCATGCAAAAACAAAAATCATAATCGGAGGAAACGTTTTCACACACACACAAAGCCAAGCTGGTGTTTTTATACTCTCTAGACACTGAATTTAAATCCAAGGCAAACATATCATGAAAAATAGGAGCCACAAATAAAAGCGATCGGATCGCAACGTGCTGCCCTCGAGGCAAGAAAAAGAAAGGCAGCCGGCAGGCAGCAGACTCAAGTAGAACCCGAAAAGTGACGTCAGCGGCCACCGTTCCGCGTGCTCGCCCGCTGCCTCGTTTTTCTCCGATCGTTGTTTGTCCCGCGCAGCGCGCCGTAGATCCGTGGTCGCTCCTTGGGTAAGATGGCGGCTGCCATGAGCGGCTGCGAGCCTCCTGTACGGATCAGGCTGCTTTTCGACTATCCGCCTCCGGGCACTCCGGCCTGCGGGTTATGCTGGCTTCTGTTGGAGCCCAGCCAGGTGCGCCTAGTCACAGACCTAATCAGCCTGATCCGGGAGAAATTCGGCTTCAGTCGCCGCACTAAGCTTAGCCTCTTCCTCGACGGGGCTCTCTTGCCGCCTACGGAAAGCGCCAGGCTTGTGCGGGACAACGACTCCCTCCGGTAGGAGCCCCGGGGGAGAGGTGAAGACGGGATGGGGAACTAGCAGCGGACCCACCCTTGGGTATAGCGAGGAGATGGAAATACAGCATTTGTGGTACTGGGCTGGTTAGACAGGCGGGTAGGATAGGGTGGAGTGGAGTGGAGTGGAGGACATTTGCCTTGGTGCTTTCAAGTGAAATTTTTCCAGTTCTCACAAAGAATGTAACAAGGTTATCGTTATTAATTAGAATATAGATATATATCAACACCACAACAATAATAGTGCTCCCCCTCCCCTCCCCCGTCTCCTGGGGCATCAGTTTTATAATATCATTCAAATCTTTCTTCCCTTCCCTTGTTTTCCATATGATAATTTATCTCCAGAGAAACCTGACTATCAATCTTAGTGCAAAGATGGTTCAAAACTGAACAGCAGCTTAAGGACTAACTCCTGCAGCCCAGGTCTATGCGGAGTTCCAATGGAAATTAGGCTTCAGAGGCTTTGCATGTTATAAACACCCCTGAACTCTAACACGCATCTGAGTAGATTTCCACATGCAATAGATGATTGGATGTGATGGTCTACAGAACTTCCAGCAGTGTGTTAACCCTGCATAAGACCAGGGTGTTAGATTACAATTTTATGCATGGGAATTAACTTGAAAATACAGTGTGCTGTCTTCATCACATTGGGAATAGAATCAACGGCTTCCACATCTACCCTTCAGTCAGTTGTGACTGTTACCTAGTGAACAGGTGGGGTAAAAAGCAAGGCAGCTAAAAGGAACTCAGAAAAGATAGAGCTAATGATAAATGTGGCACTGTTAAAGACTGCAGTAGTTTTTCGACCCCACATGAGAATTGATCTCCCTAAAAATAAAGAGCTTTATAAACATTAGTAAATCCTGTATTGAAAAGTGTGAAGGAAAAGAGAAAATGAGCTTAAATTCTTAGCTGTTGTGTGTAGTAAGATTCCCTTTGTCATTAGAGGCCAACCACCTCTAATCTTAGATCTTCAAGACTGCAGCCATTTGGGACACATTTCTGAAAGCTTCTGTGGCATTTGGGAAGCCTCTGAACACATGGTCTGAGAAAGATCAAGCAGGAGGATGTTGCTTACAGCATCTCTTAACAAATCCAAATCTTGTGCTTAAAGTTGGTAAACCCTTTGATACAGAATGTACTTTGGATGCAGAGGGACTTACTCACGGGTGACTGCCAGATGCCGTGAAAATGCTGGCACATTGCTCATATTGAGGTTGGATTGCCAAACATCCTTGATGTTACATCAAAGTTGTTGTAGTCCATCAGACACTTAAGTCAGAAGTAAAAATAGTGTGGGATTCCCTGCATTATTTTTACTTTTCTAGCATAATAGAATGTCTGTTTGTCATTAGCTGCCTAGCAACCTTTAAGAAGTGCCCAAGCATGTAAAAGAAGAAGAAAAGGGCCATGTGCATAGTGACCTCCTGGTTTCCAGTGAACTAATGCTGAATGGACCTCACAGACATGTTGGTGAAAGAATCTATGCTGGGAAGTGCAGCACAAGTCCTGTGGGCCATGGCAAAGGGCAGTCCCAGGTTCTCTCTAAATTTGGCATCTCCTTTTGCTGCTCAGAGATTCCCATATAAAAATTTTTTTGTGAGACAAGCAGTAAGTAGGCAGTTATACTAAAATAATGTAAAGTCAGAGTTTCTTACTCTTCAGTCATCACATATTTATTCCATGCTGTGCACTATAGTGTTTCCTCTTTGCACAAGATGGCTATAACCATGAATCTATGAGCTTCCTGTGGTGATTCAACTGCTTCTTGACTGTCCCTGGGAACTCTGGTCTATAGGCTATGCTGGGTCTTTTTTGGATAGATGTGTTGTATTTGTTTTTAGAGCAATAATCTTATGATATTTTTTTTCTTGATTATCATTCTAGAGTTAAGTTGGAGGAGGTCATTGGAGAAGACAGGTACAATGAAATTGCCAATGGCTTCAGTACTCTGTTTAAAAAACAAAGAAAAAAACACCAGCAAAAGTTGGAGCCAAAGGATTCTGCCAGTGAAGACGAGCATTATAGAAAAAAGAAGCGTAAGCAAGACTGTGATCATCTTTCTAGTCAGGAAGAGACCGTTGCAGATAAGCAGAATGTGAAGACACATAAGAAAAGGAAAAATGTGACTACTGAAAGGGACTGTACTGCAGACACTAATAGTGGTGACAGTGTTTATCTTCCCAAGAAGCTTAAAAAGAGAAAAAAGGTGCAAAGAACTGAGACGGACAACAAGAAGAAAAAAGCATCAGTAGCAGAAACAAAGGATACTTCAGAAAGGACCAAAAAGACTTTTCCTTTGCGTCCTAATCAGAAAAGGACTGCAAAGGATAGTACAGTGCAGCATAGCACAAAACGGGTTGAAACTTCGAGTGAGTCTTCCACTTCGTCTTCAGAAAGTGACCACAGTAGAGCAAATATAAAACAAAAACTCCCACAGAAAACAAAGGTGACATCACAGCAAATCCATAAGCCGCAACTGACATCTTCTGTGAAATCTGTTTCTGCTGGTAAAGATGGAGCTTCTCCTACCACAACAAATAGTAAAAGGGCCAAGATCCAGGTCTCTAGTTCAGATTCTGATTCTAGTTCAGAGGGAGAAGCACAGCAAGACAGTAAGCTGAAAACTAAACCACTTCTTACTAGCCAAGGAACTGTAACTGCAAAAAACAAATCTAAAACATCCTCTTCGGACTCTGATAGCTCAGAATCAGAATCAAGCAGTGTTAATAAGAAAACCAAGGCCTCTGACAGTCTTTCTTTAAGAGGCCATGCTGATAAACAACTGCCAGCTGCCATTTGTGCTCCAGCTACAAGTTCTCTTGACAGTAGAAGGGGTGGCCGTGGTAGAGGAGAAAGCTCTTTCTGGAGAGGACCCCGGGTTCGTGGATGTCGTGGGATGATCAGGGGTCGGGGAAGAGGAAGGGGCGAAAATGCCAGCTACTGCAGTTACAGCAGTGAATCCCCCAAACTGCAGCAGTTGAATGAAATGGCAAAAAACATATCAGTTATTATTCAAGTAAGTCTAATGCTAACTTTGTGTTTTGTCTTTGTGATTCCATTTGGTGACTGAACATTGCCAGAGAAGTGCAGCTTACAAAGTTAAAAGAAAAGAACCAATTTAAGCTTAACTGTGGAGCTTATGTGCTAAATTACCTGAATACCTGGTCCATAAGCCAAGTATTCTCATCCCCCTCTAAAGCAGTGGTTCTCAACCTGGGGGTCGGGACCCCTTTGGGGGTCAAACTACCCTTTCAGAGGGGTCGCAATGAGTCTCCCACCACCCTTCCCTCCCACCTCCCAGCTGCTCTGCCCCTGTGGTTGGGGATCTCCACAACATGAGGAACTCCATTAAGGGGTTGCAGCATTAGGAAGGTTGAGAACCACTGCTCTAAAGCTACCATTTGTTCTTGTGCGAGTATCTGTAAGGCATTGTGGAGAGCAGCTACAGTGGGAAGGTGGAAGGACAAATTGCTTTTCCTTCTCGCACAACTGGGGATGCCTTCAAGGTACTGAGGGCTATCCTGCAAGTGGAATGGTTGCATTTAATTTAACCTTCTTGTTTCCAGCAGAAGCTGTGTAAACTCCTTTGGAAGCTAAAAAGCAAGAAATGGTAGCGGTTTGTAGTTCTCATATTTCTGCTAGCGTCTTTATCCAAGAGATGTGTGCATCTGGATATAGACGTTCTCTGTAGTGTACTGAAAATTTTCATGTTCATTTCCAGTGTGAATTAGTGTCTATTCCTTGCCACATAGAATTTTAATTCTGTTTTATTACTTTGCTGTTTATCTTGTTTTTAGATAAACTGCTTCAGGATGTTTTAGATGATGAGGTGGTATATAAATATTTTTCATAATAGTGTGAGGATGCTCAAATTTCAGCTGCCAGATATTAAGGACTGCAAGATTAATGCCCCATGTGCAGGAAGCACCTTAGAAGGTCTGAGGATTTCCAGCTCTTCTCCAGTGTACATGGAGCACCTGCAGAGATAAAAGTGGCAAAAACACATCAGTTATTATTCAAGTGAGTAATACTTGGATAACCTCTGAAGTGTGAAAAATATAGCTTCATCTGCTGCAGAAGTAAGGGGATTAGAGCTGACAAAATCTGGAGTGTTCCAGTCCTGTATCATTTAATTGCCCCTCCCCCAAGTAGCGTGTTGCACCACATTCATATTTTATATTGTGATGAACAATTTGTTGATGTATTTTCAATCATTGTTTCCTAGAATCCAGTGGAGACTCCAAAGAAGGACTATAGTGTACTACCACTATTAGCCGCTCCTCCACAAGTAGGAGAAAAAATTGCCTTTAAGGTATGAATTCTGATGCTACTTCTGTGCTATGATTTAATGGTATAAATATAGAAAACACTGCAGTCATACTGGTTGAGAAGCTTGAAATTAAGCGTCAAGGAGTGTGCTATTGAGTGACCCAGCGGAAGTGTAAAAGTACACTTGAATTACTTCCATAGTTTTGGCATAAAACCTCTAACCTCTTAAAGCATCCATGAACAAGGAACTTCTGTCTTTGTAAAGACACTTTGTTTGCATGGATAAACTGTGGTTTGAAATCTTCTTAAAAAGCGACTGTATCAAAATGGATAGTGACTGAGTGTAGGCACTTGAGATGACTGAACTCTTGAAAACTCAGGAGGTGAAAGAGGCATTGAATTTAGGAGGTGAAAGCTCTCAGTGCTGTTAAGAGGTAGATGGGAAATGTGATAGTGTTTCTAAAATCACTTGTAAATATGAAACAGTAGGCAGTGTTGAAGGAGCAGTTATTTCAACCTTAGTTCTTCTTTAGCTCCAAACTCAGGGTGTCTTCAAACATGAGGAAAGCTTTGCAGCTGCCGTGGTACTACCAGCTTGATTGATTGTCAGTTCCAGCTTGGGTGAAGTGAAAGCAGGAGCTTTTCTCAGAGCA
>MTQE01002208.1:21179197-21189780 GCA_014337955.1 Aspidoscelis marmoratus | reverse complement strand
TTCCAAAATACAGCCAAGTGCGAATAGGCCTCAGAACAGAAATGAAACCTCTCTTCTCCAGGCTCAGGGTCCCATCAACAATCAAAATAAAGCATGATTCTGTTCTATTAAAAATACTGGGATTGACTTCTTGGTCCTGGAAATAAGCAACACTGAGCACTCTCTAACTGACCTTGGATTTCTGTAGTCTTCTACTCTGTTACAGAAACCAGTTCTGTGCTCAATAAGGCCAACTTCAAGGAAAGTAAAAACTCCCATTCTTTACTGCCAAGAAGAAGTTAATCAAAACAGTGCCTGGCAGGAGCTGCCTTCTGCACCCCAGAGCTAAAGGCCTCCAGCCACCGCTGCTTTGTCTAAAACTGTATCTGTGGGCATTGTTTTAAAAAATACACCAAATTTTAAATGATTACAAATTTTTGTGTGTGTTTCTTTTAGTAGCAAAAGAACCAGGGAAGTTTGATCTTGTATATCAGTCAGCAGATGGAGCTGAAACAATAGAATATGCTATTCCTCAGGATAAAAAGGTACAGTAAGCCTTTTCTGAAATTCCCTTTTCGTAGCCTTTATTTTCTTTTATTTACGTATTTGGCTGATCTTGATATGCTAACTGGGATTGGACCTGGTAAGTTCTTGAAAATATCAGAACTATACGCTATATTGTGAAGTTGAAAATGCCCCCGAAGAAGGTAATGGCAAACCTCTGTGTGGGTGTGTCCATGTAGCAGTCCTTATAATAATTATTATGGATATTGGTATTTATATCTCATCTTTACTCTGAATGACCCAAGGCGCAGTGTACATCATTCTCTGCTTTTCATTTTATCCCCCAACAACCCTAGGAGATGGGTTAGGCTGAGAAGCTGTGACTAGCCCAAGATCACCCGGTGAGGTCTCATGTTTTATTGTTCAGAAGGTGATAATGTCACATGTGTAACTTATTCATGCAAAATAGACTAAATAGAGGCAGGGAAGAAGTAGTCCATCCTTTCAACCCAACAGCATAACGTAATTGTGCCAAGTAGTGTGTGGAAAGGAAATAGCAGGACAAAGTTCTGTTAATTTTTCTGATTAGGGACTTATATTTAGAGGGAATAAAATAATTGGGAACCTGATATATATTTTAGATGTAATCACAAGAAATAGGCTATATACTTCTATGCTATGTCATAGCAAATGCTATTAAAACTTTAAGATTATTTTCTCAGTGTATTAAAGTAGCCGAAGTTCAGTGGCAGGGAAACTGTCTGGAAAGCAGAGGGATTCAAATTCAATCAGTTCTTTTCCTGAGGGTTATAATGGCAAATCACATTTGTATCTGCTAATAAAATGGTTCAGGTGTATCCACATGTTATGAGGAGTCAGCTCAAACTCAATGAAGTGCAACAATTACAAATATTAAGGCGTAGACATTTTTGTCTATTGTTCTAGCTTTCATTATTCTTTTATTTCTTTAAGGCCTCATCTAGATGGGGGGAATATAGCATCATTATGGTGCCACTATGATGGGGTCACTGCACGTATCTATGGCAGCCCCTCCGTATCTCCACTGTATGTCTCCTAAAAAGTGTGAAAAAGTAAAACCTAAAGCATGTTTATTCACCTTCTGGATGGAGATGCCATTGTCACTCTATCCACTGCCCATATGTGGTGGCCAAAACAGACTGCCAGAATAAGTGGATGTGTGTGCCACTAAAACATTCAAAGATGGTGCTGGCCATGGTGCTTTATGACTAGCAAATGATAATGGTTGTTACCTGCCCAGAGACCTTCGGGTATGGGGCAGGATAGAAATGTAAATAATAAATAAAATAATTCACAGTATCTCCAGCATTATTTATCTATCACTCACTAGTGAGAGATCCAGCCACCATCTGGAAGCAGCCTTAATATCTAAATATAGCCACTTTTATTAGTGGGGAAATAAGCTCTGGTGAGCCCTGGGTTTTTGTACATCCTCATGGCATAAAGGGTTAAATTGTGACCTTTAATCTCTATTTCAGTCAACAGCAACCTTTTCCTTTTGAACTGAAATGTGATATAGGTTTATGCAAATGAAACCTGCAGTTTTGAATCAAGGGGTATTTTTCCACTGTCACTAGAAGTACCCATTAAGTACCCATTAATGGAAAACACCCAAGGAATAACATACTACTTCAAGGAGCCCTAGTAAGGGTTTAAATAGAGGTTATGGTTTGCTTTCATTTTGTTCATGGTCTTATGAGACACATCCATTGAAAAACAAAACAAAAATTTTTAACCCAAAAGTGACAAATACAGTTGGACCTCTGTATCTGTGGGGGATACATTCCACATCCCACCATGATTTCTGGAAAACAGATATTCCAGAGTTAACAGGAATCATGGGAAATCTCATGTGATTTCCTGACAGCCCCAGACTTCTAAGAAGCTTCAGGTAGGACTGTAATGCTTATCAGAAAAACTGAGTACTATAACTAAAGAGACAAGGGAAGAGGAAATAATAACTATTAGCTTCTAGTTGAGATATATACTGTTCAAACTAAAAGAGAATTAACTCCTAATAATTTTATTTAAAAAAAAACTTAAGAAAAAGGTTGTGGTTTGAATGTAGCACTAAACAATTGTTAATTGAAGTCACAAATCAAAGTTGCAGTAAAAGGAAAGAATATGTGAGGCTTCAGCTTATCTAATTTTATTGTTTTTTAAATTATTTTTTATAACACAGCCCTAAAACTCCCAATATGGAATCTCACATATTACATCATTTGGCTGTTAACTGTAAATCACTTCATTCTTCTGAGTCTTTTAGTATCACTTCTTTAGTGTTCCCCATCAGTAGTTTTTCCTTCTTTCAACTGTCCTTTTGAATGTAAAATCTATCAAATCAAGCAGATGTTATTCCTGCTTTTTGTAGAAAATCAATAAAGGGTCTCCAGTCTTTTATGTACTTATCTATTGTCCTGTTCTTTATTAAATTTGTTAATTTGTCCATCTCTGGTAATTCAGTCAGTTTAATTAGCCAGCTCTCCACAGAAGGAATTTCATCTTCTTTCCATTTTTGTGCGTATAATATTCTTCCTGCTGTTACCATATCTAGATGTTCATCTATTATTCCTAATAGAAACATTTCTGATCTGAATGGTACATTAATTTTTAAAATATTTCTCATTGTGGAATGTATCTTTATCCAGTATTTTTTTGTTTTTTACAAGTCCACCACATATGCTAAAATGTTCCTTCACTTGTTTTACATTTCTAACACTTATTTGACATGCCTTGACATAACTTTGCTAATTTATGTGGTGTTAAATACCATCTATTTTTATTATTGTCACAAAGAGTCACTAGAGTGTGAGAGAAACTGTTTAGCTCACAAATATTTAGCATTCTTTTTTTATTTGCCCATTCAGAAGAATGTGTATTATAATTAGAAGAATAGTTGATCATGTTCACATTTTTCAATTCTACTTCTTTAAATGCATTTATGTGCTGTGTCTGTGTTGAATCTTACGCATTTTTTTAATTTTAGATAACAGAGAGTTGGGATGCCCTGATTGAGCCAAGATTAATAGTTGACTCTCATAACGAATTAAGTACTGAAAATGGAAAAACCTAAGAAGTGAACGAGCTTGCCTTGTATGTAAATATTCTCTTAAGTATTTTCTGTTCTGTTCTGGAAATAGTATGTGTACCTTTTTTTAAAGAATAAAGGATTTAAAAAAAACGAAATTAAGGCCAAGGAATGTAAATCATTTGCTAATCTGTTTTTTTGTAACTGACATTTGCAATCCTATAAGTATTCAATAGTTGCTGTTCAGTGTTTCATTGAACAGACCAGGACTTCTTTCACCAATGATGCTGAATAGCATTTCTGCCACCGACACACAATAGTATTTCTGGATCAGGCAGGAGAGGACAGAGCTGGTGTCTTAGGGGTCATGCCTACCTGCACCCTTTGCCATACAACCTCTGGCCCCTCATCTTTACAAGACTAGTCACAGTTGGGAGACTTGTTTACTTAAAAAAGAAAACTTGTAGAAGCCGATAGATGGGTAGTGGCACCTGATGATTAAAAGCTGTTAAAGAATGTTTCATATTGATAAACAGACAGTAGACACATGAACTTGAACAGCAATTTGCCATTCATTTTTGTCTGAAATGCAGCAAATCAAGTAAGCACTCCTGTATTAGAGCAAGGCTTCATTGCCGTCCTTCAAAGACATCAAAGGCCTCACCTCTCACTCAGAGATGCGAGGAACCGTGGCATGCAAGAGTGCCTTCTCTGTGATGGGCCCTGGCTGTGGAATAATCTTCCCCAGGCCCCAACTTTATATGGGTTTTGGCACCTGGTTAAAACATCTTTTCACCTGGACCTTTGATTCTAAATGTTTTAATGCTTGTATTTTCATCATATGTTGTGACCTACCCTGTGACCTTTGGGTGGAGGGAGGGGTATAAATGCAATAAATTAATAAATGATGGATTGCTGTCCTGTCCTGTTACTGTGCCCTGTGTACCAGCTGCAAGTGTAACCAATAAGACAAGGTAAATATTTTTTTAATATCCTATAACTAGGAGTCTTCCTCTACTTCCATCTCAGCAGCAGGAGGTATAATATTCATGAAAACTAATTTTAAGAAAAACGAGAGTCTACAATTAGAGGAATTTGCTCAAGCAAGATCTATAAAAAGTATAAATGGTTACTAGATTCATTGTAATGGAAATTGCATTGTTTAACCTTTGTGTAATCCTCTGTCCCTTGATTTGCTGCAAGAATAAATTGCTTTTCATATGATCCAAAGTGAGCATCCTTACCTTTTCCTCTGAATTCTCCCCAACAAACTCCATTTTATTGGTACTTGTTCAAAAAGCAGTTTGATTTGGGGCAAGAGTTTTTTAAAGGAAGAAAGCTCATACCTTTGTTTTTAGCAGATCACTCTTTCATTAAAGCAGAAAAAAAGCAGTTAAAGAATGTTTCCCTCTGGGTGGTAGGCCGTTTCAGGATGCTTTCCATATAAGTAGCCACTATACATGGGACTTTCAGCATTGGTGGGAGAGAATATCTCTTCTCTGCCTCTCCACAGCAGCTCTTGTCTTACTCAGATCTGCTCCAACATCCCCTCTCCAGCCTTCCAGACCACTAATAGCTGTTTCCAAGCATTATCCAAAAACATAAAAAGCCTGATATTCTTGGTGGTCAGTGGATATAAACCCTTTTGCTAATTATCTCCAGTGACATTTGAGTCTTCTGACATCTGAATGTTGTATACTGTATTGTGTTTACTACAAAAAAACACTTGTTAGGGCCCAATTATCCTTGCTAACTTGTGCCACAGCCCTGCCCACAAAGCATGACTATCATGGCAGCTACTGGTTGTGGAAAGAAGTTCCCCTGCACTGCAAGGGTGCAAAGGTATTGAAGAGAGCCAGGGCTGCCTGATAAAACACAGTCCCAGGTCTCTGATGCAGTTCGGCACATCCCTATTTCTAACTGATTTTTAAATGGAGAACACTGCAGAAATTCTTCTGTGCAAACACCGTAGGTCCCAGGGTTTCTTCACTTGCTGATTGTCAGCATAGTTCCTTGGCAACAAAGTTACATGCACAAAAATTAAGGCACTGGATTCAGTGGACAAAATTTTATAATTTGAAAGCACACAAATATCAAGATAGGGGACACCGTAAATACAGCTGGGTCAACAGAATGCCTGGACCAGTTTCACCTGATTATTCAGCAGCACAGCAAGATCTAATAAAGGCAACTATAAAAGGATAAGTTTGTGTAACCCAGCATTTCTTCTACTTTTGGTTCCAGAAATGACATCCCTTTGAACTTGTTAAATATAATATTAAATTGGTTGCTGTACTATCTAAGTGGAAGTAAACTGAATATACACTGAGGCTATGTGAGGAAAGGAAAATTAAAAGTATTATTCAAAACATGAAAGCAAAAGCACAGCAAAATAATAATGCTTGTGCATTCCTGCATAAGGGCAAATAGCAATAAGAAGCAGGAAATGTTTCGTAGAGCTAGAAGCCTCAATACAAAAACATGCCAGATGCACAATTTCCTATGTTGTCTTCCTTGTCTTTTTAACTAAGTAAAGGGTGTTTTTCCACTGTCATTAAAAGTACCCATTAAGTACCCATTAATGGGTACAAAAATGCCATTACGTACTCATTTATGGGTACTTAATGGGTACTTTTAGTGACAATGGAAAAACACCCAAAATTCAAGTGACTTTGAGACTTTGGATATAGCATGTGCTGACTTGTCTGCTACTAGCTGAGTTCTCATAGAATCCAGATAGCTCAAGTTAAAGACTACAGCCTTCTTGGAACAAGATATTTTGATGCTGTACGCTAGATCATGGAAATATTTTTATTCCCTTGTATAATACTGTTTGCTTCTGACAAAATACCTAATATTACAAAACCATGTTACGCAAGTAATTGACCCCGATTGTAAACTGGGAATGAGGGGAACTTCAAGGATCTTGCTACACTTACCATTGATGGAGCACTCCAGTGGGACAGAAGCAGCTAGAACAGTCCAAGCACCCTGCAATAAGGCCGTTCACGTTTGGACAGCCGTTCCAAGACACCTCCACACCAGCCTCCAAGCTCATTCAAATTTTGGAGCAGCTTCTATCTGCTCGCTCCTGGCTGGAGAGCCCTTGGGAGCTCGTTTTGTTCTACCACCAAAATGAATCCCCTTTTTAAATCAGAAAGCTGTGGCGCGTACCTTCTGAACCACTCTATGGGATGGTTTACTAGATCTCTGGACTCTTTCATAAATCAGGAGAAAGGTAAGTGAGGAAAGGCACCCAGTGTAGATCAATGGTGCTGCAGAGGAGACATACAGACTTTGAATAAATGCAGCTGCAGAATGGAGTCCTGGTCTACCATTCTAAGTCAGTGGTACCTCACAGGCCAAGTTCACATTAATGCAACCCTGGGAAGTTTCAGTAAACAAGGAAAGCCACACTTATCCACTGGCAGATGCTGTTATTGTTTTAGGGTGTTTTTCCACTTAGCACTAAAGGACCCATTAAGGGTCCTTAATGGGTACTCTGTGGTACTCTAGTGCTAGTGGAAAAAAACCCTTAATGAGGTTTGATTTTAGATGTTGTTACCCGCCCAGAGACCTCTGGGTATAGGGTGGGATAGAATTGTTTGTCCTTGTCTCTGCTTGAGATGCCCATGAGCATTTGTTGGGCCACTGTGTGCGACAGGATGCTGGACTAGATGGGCTGTGGCCTGATCCAGCAGGGCTTCTCTTATGTTCTTATGTAATGTAAATAAATAAATGATCAGGGCTTTAAAAGCAAGACCATGCTGTTTTTTTTTTAAGTATCATCCTACAAGAAGAAGGCGCGTGCCATCAACCCTGTGAAAGCTAAAAATGAATTTTACGGCAGTGCCTCACGCAGCAGACGGCTTGCACAAGGCGTGCCAACCTTTGAACGAGGTTTCACCGCGGTTCAGCCCTAGGATCTCTTTGAAAAAATAAAGAATTCTAGAGGTGAAAGAGCGCAAGCGATGCAAGTACGAAGTTAACAATTGGCGGGGCGGGGCGACTTCAGTCAGCATAAAGGACCTGCGAATGCGAGTCTTCCGCACGTGATTTCGAGGAAGCCGCGACTGCAGCGCGCCTGAGTGTCCTGTAAGTTTCGTTTTCCTTCGCGTCGCCCGGGCGAGGGATTCCCAGGGCAGGCAGCGGAGTTTGACGAGGAGGGAGCGCGCCCGCCCGCTAGCCAGCACGCAGCCGCCATGGCTCAGCTGTCGAAGGCGCCCTCGATGCCTTCCCTTAGCGGGCTGGAAGAGGACCTGACTTGCTCCATCTGCTTGTGCGTCTTCGAGGACCCCGTCACCACGCCGTGCGGCCACAACTTCTGCCTGCCTTGCCTCGACCTGACGTGGGAGCACCTGCAGAAGACCTTCAGCTGCCCCCAGTGCCGATGCTGCTTCGACAGTCGTCCGGAGCTGAAGAGGAACACGGTGCTGTGCCGGGTGGTGGAACAGTTCCGCCTCACCGAGAATGACTGTCCCAAGGAAAAGAAGCCGGCGGAGGCCGGAGGCCCTCCGGCCGTGGCCTGTGACAGTTGCCTGGAGAAGGTGGCCGCCAAGACCTGCCTCACCTGCATGGCTTCCTTCTGCCAGGAGCACCTGAGGCCCCACCTGGAGAGTCCAGCCTTCAAGAGCCACGACCTCGCCGAGCCCGTTAAGGACCTTCAGCAGAGGAAATGCCAGACCCACGGCAAACTCTTGGAGTTCCATTGCATGGAGCACGGCAGTCCCATCTGCTGCCTTTGTCTGGCCGCGCACAAGAGCTGTAGCACTGCACCCCTGAAGGTGGCCAAGCACGAGAAGGAGGTGAGAGGGCGCTCGCCCGGCTTTGGGTACAAATGTACCCAGTAGAACTTTCTAAGTGAATGTGGGACTAGTGGGTGAAGCTCGAACTGCCTGGAGAGCAAAAGGTTGCAGGCTGGATTCCCAGGCTCGCCACAGAAGTAGGCAGTAGCAAACCCCTTCTGTATCTCTGCCAAGAAGACTGCGTAGAGGTGACTTTGCAGTCAACCAGAGGCCAATTTTCACTTGGCCTGCAGGTCCGTACTGGGACCACTTCTGGGAAGCACCATCTGCACTTGCAGGAGGCATCTCCACATCAAAAACATCTCATGCTGTACCAGAAACTAACCCAGTGGCTACTAGCAATGGTGCACAAAATCCCGCACCTCACGCGTCCGCAACCTTACCTGCTCTGACCAGCAGAGCAATCATTTGCACCTCTGCCAGTGCCAGGACTCATCTGAGGTACTAGCACACTTGCATGGCACCTCAGATGATTGGTATTACTGACTGAAAGTTGCAGTTTTTGTACATATATAGCTTCCAGGATTTTCCTACACATCTTATTTTCTGTAGCCAGGATTCTGATTTTTGTATTAAATCACTTTCTTCCTATGATTGTTTTTAATATGTAAAGCTCAGAGTTTTGTTGCACAAACTTAGAAACAATGGAACTCAGAATCATAGAAATAGTGCTTAATATTTGGTACATTTGGTAGCTGATGTTTGTCATATAAACCACTCAGGGACCTCAAGATCAGCGGTTCTCAACCTTCCTAATGCCGCGGCCCCTTAGTGGAGTTCCGCATGTTGTGGAGACCCCCAACCACGGGGGTAGAGCAGCTGGGAAGTGGGAGGGAAGGGCAGCAGGAGACTTGTCACAACCCCTCTGAAAGGGTAGTTCGACCCACAAAGGGGTCCCGACCCCCAGGTGGAGAACCACTGCTCAAGATGAATAGTGGTATGTAAATAAAGAAGTGGTAGTAGTAGTGAGGGGGGGGGGAAGAAGTTGCAAGATCAAGGGGATAGTATATCAGATTGGGTTGTTTTGAATGTGCAGAGATACATGTAGAAGAAACAGGAAAATAATAATAATAAAAATAAAAAAACATACAAAAATACAAATGAAAGAATATAAAAAATGAACACTGTATATACCACCATATTCAAAGAGCATTTTTGAGTGATATAAAATATTGGGAGAACAGGATGAAATCCAGGACTTTACATGTTAAAGACCAACGTAAGGGGGAAATGATTAATACATACAGCCCACACCTGCATCAATTCCCTGATCCAATTCCCTACACTGTCCCCAGTGCAAATCCAGAAAAGCTGTATGATAGCCCAAGTCTGCCTGAAATGCCACGGACAGCTGCAGATAATGAGAGCTCCTCATGAGCAAGTGATTCATCCTACCAAAACATTTCCCTCCCACCTCTCAGTGGTGAACCACCTAGTGTGGTTGTCAAAGGGAGGCACCCTTGCTTAGGCAAACAGTAAAAACTTTGGACTCTCCCTATCCGTTCAAGTTAATATTAAAGATGTAATATTTATCTTGCCGTTAAGGAATGCTTTTTCCTCATATGCTTTTGATACCTTTAGGTAATCTCATTAGAAGAAGTGAAACAAGTAATGGATCCGTGCTTTCTTTCATATCAAGGTTCTTTCCCAGCATAGACAAACTAGTGAGCCCACTTTCTAGGATGTTAGCCAAACTATCTTAATTTAAGGCTGCGTTCACATGCAATAATAAGTCTGCTGAAAATCTTCTTTTGCCACGGAGCGGTCGCATGCACGGCTTTAATCCAGGTTTCCAGCGCCGCTAATGGGGAAAACCCGCTTTTAAAAAATACCTGTTTAAAGCAGTACTTTCTGGAAGACGTGGGTTTTCAGTGCAACATTTTCCATGGGATCGCTCCGTGGCAAAAGGGGCGGGGATTCTCTCCCAGGTGGGAATTGCCAGCCGGAGAGATCATCTCTCTCTCTCTCTTTTGCCTGTCATCCAGCCAGCAATCTATGCAAACAGCGATCTAGGCAGGCATTTTCTCTTTGCTGTTTCTCTTTCCAATCCCAAAGAGAAACAGCAAAGATACATTGTGATGAATTGCTTCTGCGAAAGTGAAAGTGTAAAAGAGCTGGCTGGGTGGAGAAAAGCGGGTTCAATCCAGATTTAAGCGTTCCCAAGGGGGTAAACAAAAGACACTTCCTTGGGGACGGTCCGTTCATTTTAAATGCGTGTTTTGCTTACC
>MTQE01002208.1:21166770-21178994 GCA_014337955.1 Aspidoscelis marmoratus | reverse complement strand
ACTTCAGTGGAGGGGCAATAGAGGTACAAATTAGTACCATGGGAACGCACTCTAAGAGTGAATTAAAGAGAAGACAGGAGGTGTTTTTTCTGTCCTGATCTCAACTGATTATAAGGGCCTCTTCCAAATCCTTTATTGTGATTTAAATTGAGGGTGCCTGATTGCTGAAGTGAAACTCCTTCTGTTTTCTCACAGCTGCAGTTGAAGAAGAGGCTGACAGAACTCTACGATCTAAATGAAAAGGCTTTGCGTTCGATGGAAAAAGTGCGAATGGAGCAAAAGAACGCCAGTGTGAGAAATTAAAATTTGTTGTTCTTGCAGTTTAGTTCTGGAGGGACAATAAGTGGTTTTAGGGTAGGTGATCTGCCTCAGTTTGAAGAACCAAAAGCTTTCTGTTTGGATTCATTTGCCACAAGGTCCTGACTCGCCTTATATTTTATGAGATTTCTATTTTAAATTGATCAGGTTCTGTGTACCTGGGGGGGGAAAAGGCATTCTATCCATGAACTTGACCAGACCTTTAGAATTTCATTGGCAGATTACAACCTGTGCTCTCCACAACCCATTGCAGCCACCTGAATTATGGCAGGTGGTGAGCAGAAGGTGGTGACCTTCTTATGGTCATTTGATTTCTGTGCTGCCAGGCAAATACTTTTTTATTTATCTAGGATTTGTAATACGTAAACTGGACATGCATGTTTCCTTTTACCCCATCCACTGAGACCTTGCCCTGTTGAAATCCAGGAGTCACGTTTTGCAACCACCTTTGTTTGTTTTTTTCTTGCTAGGAGTTGGCTGTTTGTGAATGGATGATTTGATAGCTCAGGACCTTTTTCACTACCTTGAAAGTTGCCAGCTGAGTACCCAAGGGTACAATGATTTGTAGGAATGTTTATCTGGTGCCCATAATACCCAGAAGCTTCTTCTTCATTCATTGTTTTGGGGAGGGGGGAGCAGAAAAGGTGGGGCTGGTGACATCCCTATGAAATTTTAAATTACCAAAAGCCAAAAAGGAAAAATAGCAGAAATTCATAAAACATATTTCTGATACTATACTTAGTGCAAATTGTGATCCTTTTCACCTAATGTGTGGTGCTTGAGAATGAATATCTAATGAAAGTTCTAATATATATTGATAATGATAGAAACGAATTTCAGAGTTTTCCAAAATAAGTCATTCATGTAGTTCATGTGTCTTCTTTGGAAGATTTTAAACAGATGCTTGGGATCAAAAAGGATTGGAGCTGCAACCTTTTTCTGGAAGGAAATTAAAAACTGGGCTTGACATCCTGGAAGAAACCTAGTTGGCTCCTTTGGACTCCTTATCAGTTTGTAATGCAGTTGGCAAACACTGCTGAGAGAACAAATATATTTGTTTGTTGGTAGAAATAGATTCCAGAAAGGAGGAAATGGGAATTCCTTTGATCACAAATGAGACCTCCAGCAAAGCTTGGTTCCGCCTTCTCTCCGTCCTGAAACATAATCCTTTTCCTGGAAGGAAAGATGCACATCTCTCCCCGCCCCACTTTTCCTGTCACATTTTTCAGATTTGTTGCACTATCTAATGCAACTGATGATAAGAATGTGCCCCTCGGTCACTTTTTACCTCTACAGTCACTTGTGTTGCAAGATGGTTCATTTACTTGTGAAACAACTTTGTATTAAACAATGCACAAGTAATTGGCTTGAGTATTCTAGTTCCCTCTTGTCTATTCCCATTTTATTTAAATCTCAGTATTTGTCCTAGATCCTCATAAGCCAGTTTGATGGATTTTAAAGTTTCCTTTTTCTCATTTCCACATTCCTTTCTCCTTAAAGATCCTCTGCATCTTGGTTGGATGCTGTAGTCTTAGAATGATGCTAAGGAGGGTAATGTATGATGTTGGTTTCGTGTTAAATTTGTTTCTCTCCCTCTCTTTGAAATCCCTGGTGCATGTTTAGTTCTTTGAGTGCCGTTGTAGCCTTAGAACTATAATTAAGAAAAGTAACGAAAAATATAACAACTTTGATTTGATAAATATAGAAGTGTATGTTACATTTGTAAAGGTCTGTTAGCCTTTGCTCTACTATAAGCAGGCCTATGTGCCCTTTTGTTGTGTTAGAAGATAAGCGATATTAGATATAGTTCACCTTTGACCCATTTTTCTTCATATTGCATGACATTTTCCTTTTGATAACACAAAGAGACAAAAAGTGTATAAAAGCTGCCAGACTTAATCAGTAAAATCACCAAACTTATTTTGCATTTTTGCCTGTGAGAGAAGTACTGATCCCTTTAGACAAAAGTCCAGTTTCTGTGTCTGCTTAATTATTTTCTGTGAGCTTCAGAGTTTCCCTATGCAGCTCAGTGTCAACCCCATGGATTCTGGAACTGGCAACCTTCTTTTGTGCTGGTGTCCTTCTGGTGAGCTTCCCAGTGCAGCTGGTTGGCCACTGTGGGGACAAACTGCTGGACTAGGTGGCCTACAGGTCCAATCCAGTGGGGCGCTTCTTCTGTTCTTACAAATAAAAATTCAAGCCTCTGCTTTGTGTCCACTTGGAACTCCACATTTTTTCTCAGCCAGTTTCCTTGTCGCTATAAAATAAAATCTGGTTCAGTTTAGGATATGTTATATTACCTTTTGGGCCAGTTCTCAGACCTCCCTGAACTTATTTTCCAGATCTTTTCTTCCTCTTCTTGTAATTCAGGACACAGCTACTCGGAAGTTGGATTTGTTGAAGGCAGAATTCTTGGAAATCATAGCTTTAATTAAAGAAGAAGAGAAAGAATCGACGAAGAAGGTCAAGGCAGAGGAGAAAAGAGTCCAGGATAAATATGAGTTTGTTCATAAAGTCCTAGTCAAGAAGAGAAGTGAGATCCAGGGCATGAAAGACCAGATTGAAATGATTCTGACAGTAAATGATGACATTGCATTTTTTAAGGTAAGCCACCACCTGCATTTATTACCATACTGTTTTTTCATTTAAAAAAACCTGATGTGGTTTACTGTTTAACTTAGCTTGGTACACCTTGCTGAACCTGAAATATTTGATAGTAGGAACTTTGTAAACATCTGAGAAGAGAGCATTTCAAAATTGAACCCTACCATAGAGAAGGCCCTGCTGTGGGACATTACAAGATGATGTTCAGCAGTTCTTCAGACTAAAATCTTTTGTCCATTATTTTTGTGGGTGAAATTTCTTCCAGTGACATTGCTGAGAGCTATCAGTCCTCCTCCTTTTCCTTTTTATTATTATTGTTATTGTTAAGGGTCCACAACAGAGCTGGATTAAGGGCCTCTTAATCCAAGTCTAGCTCCATCTTGTGCAGACGAAGCAGGACTAATGAGGGGCAGGGCCTCCTTGATCTACATTAATGTGTGGATGAGGAAGCACAGAATAGGGACTAGAGGCTCCTAGATCTGGATCACAAGGTAAGTTCAGAAAGGACCCTGGAGGGTTGCAGCCATTCTAGTACCCATTAATACACCTGTCCTCCATGAAGTTGTCTAACCCTTTCTTAATACTGTCCAGGCCATGTTGGATTGGAGGTGGTGGGGTGTTTCACCATACAGTGTGTGAATCTTCATGGCCCGTTTTGCTTTATTTTAGAAAGCAGCCAAACTGCGGCAGTCATCCATCAAAGATGTGTTTGTTCCAAAAATAGAACTGGATAATAAGTTGATTCACAGCGTTTATCAAAAAGCCTTTAACCTCAAAGAAAATGTGAAAAAGTCTTTGACTCTACCTCAGGAAGAAAAAACAGAAGGTGCTTCTTTTTTTTTCTTGTTTTCCTTTTGAGCTGCATGTGTCTTTTTCTTGTTGTATAAATAATAATATGGATACACCATGCATGCGTGGGTGTACCTTTAAAAAATAGTTTTGAAGACTAATTGGCTTTTGGAGAAATTCGCTTTTGCCCAGAAAGGTAATCGTGTTCTCCCTAACAGACATGATAAGGTTAGCTAGTATGTAAGTTGAAGTCTCAAAATATGAGTGCAGACAGAGCACCATTCAATTGATTTGATCAGATCATTTGATCAGCTCTTGCCCTTAGTCTTTAAAGTGGGGATATGTGCATACATATTACAGTGCACTTCTGAAAACTTTATATTTTCATACTTGCAACTTGTTGCTAACTTGCAAATGCAGAATTAGGGCAATGAAATAGCAACAGATCCATATAATACACTGTTGAATGCACCTCATGCTTATGCATGACATTCCTACACAAGTTCAAAACAAAACAAGCGGTGAAAAGCTCATATGAAACATGTCAGTATTTGCCTACATATTTTTTGTCAGCAGGTGCACATTGGAAACCCAAGTCATCACAGTTGGGGAAAAAATCCCCTGGATCAGGTAAGTAAACAGGAGCCATTTGCTTTGGTTTCCTAGCAACCCATTCACCTAGCCCTATGAAATTCAGAGGAAGGAGGAAGGTACCTGCATACTTTTATGCAAGGTACAACTGCTCTGCTATCTTTAAGGTTTTCTGGCTTTGCTGCCCCAGATGAACATTTGTTCATTTAAGAATTTATATCCTGCCCTTCACCAAGAGATCTCAGCGTGGGTCAAAACAACCACAATAGTAATACCAATGCATAAAAATATTCTTTAAAATATAATCCTCCCTGCCTTCGTCCCATGCTCCCTGGCAGGACTACGCCCAGAAGAAGCTAAACATCAAAAAACTGGACAAACAGGTGTGTTTCAACCAGGTGCTGGAAACCATACAGTGTAGGCACCTGGCAAATCTCCAGAGGGAGGCTATTCTAGCGTCTGGGGGACACCACAGTAAAGGCTCTGCGGGTTGCCTACTTGTTTGCCAACTTCAGAAGTAGATGGCTTGTATAGTTTGTGCTTGCGAGTGAAATCGTTGCTTCCTGATCCTTAAGTCATGTACTCTGTCCTTCTTTCTCAAAGGTGGACCAAATGAGCCCAGTTCCACAGCAGCACCTTCACAGGATACAACTGCACGAGACACAACTCAAGACACCAGTGAGTGTTGAGGCCAAAAAAATTGTGATGAATGCTTTGTGCTTTCTTTCTTGGTAGAAGTAAGCTAGAAGATCGTGAAAGGATTTCCCAGCACTTTTTTGGGAAACTACCATAACTGGCCTGAAAAATTATCTTTTCTTTGGCAAAAATCTGCAAAGGAGAGAACAGAAATAAAGGCAGATCAATTTCTGTCTACCTATTCATCCTTAAGTATACCTCTTAATTCTACACTGCTTTCACACTCACTTCTGAAGCTCATGTGAAGAAATGGGGAGATAATAGTGATTTTTAAACATTGGAGCCAATGTACTAAAGAAGCAAAAGTGTCAGACTAGCATCTAGAGGTCCTTGGGTTCAGATCCCCACCCAGTCATGAAAGATTTCAGGGTCACGTTGGGCCATTCACTGCTTTCTTGTGTCATAAGGTTATTGGGAGATCATAGGATGAAGGTAGGGAAAAAGAGACACAGCTGTGGTTGCTTATGCAGTCTGCCATTTTGGGAATGGTGAGTGTGCGTGTGTGAGGCCAAACTGAACCTAAAATGATGGCCACCTATGTACATGAGGTAGTGATCACCCTTTTGTGGGTATTTAATACCTGGATTTACTTGTCGCATCCAAGCTAGGTAAGTCCCATGCGTCTGGGCAACTAGTAATTATTTTGGAAGTGCTTTCTTCTGGAATGTTTCTAAATAGTGCAATATTTAGGCACCATTTGGAGGCAGCCTAACACTAATTTGTTGAGAAGATTTTTTTGCCTCCTTTCCTAAAGAAGTATGTATCACTCTTAAGAATTTCATGGTGCTGTATTTTATCATGATCTGGCTTTTTATCTAGGGCATCCAATTGTTTATGCCAGGTTGCATTGTAAATACAAATATCTTGCTCTGTTTACTTGTCTCTTAATCTGCGTTATTTGTGTAATCTGAAGTAAAACACATCCAGACACATTTTAGTCCAGAGTATCTATGCTTTATTCAGAGTTATCCAAATAATATGGATTAAGGAAGTGCTGTCTGGATAAAGCTTAATAAATTTACTGATAGTGTTTTTTTTTGGCAGCAAATGCCTCAAAATAGTTGTGGCTTTGTCATTTCCTTGTATGTAGTCATGCTTACAAGCCAGATGGTTATTTCTGGTAACCCTTCTTTTTGTCAGGATGTTTTTTTTCAAAGTGTACAGTTATATTGGCCTCTGCAGCTAACTGTGTGATGGAAGTCAGACCAGGAAAGGCAGGAAAAGAAATCCCCAGCTTTTGAAATAAGGCACAGAGTTAGGGTTTCTCCAAATTAGGGTTTCTCAAAAGGAGTAATCTATCATGAATCCTCTTTAAACTACACTAGGGTTGCTACCTTCAAAGGATTTGGAGTCACAGGGGCATTTGGACACTCCCTTGCCTCCATGCAACTCTTCACTGTTGCTGGGGGCTGGCTTGGAACTTCATCAGTGTAAAGCCTGTGAATAAGACACAGAAAACAAAGGCGCCTCTGAGGCAGTTTACAGAAGGTTTTGCAGTGGGATTGTGTCCACACCAGTCTGCCCCTTCCCCCTCTCCTGAACATTCTGTGCTGAAAAAGGTGGAATAGAGAAGGGTTAAGAACACAAGGGCCACACTCTCTCTCTCTGATGAACTCCTTTTGTTATGCCTGAACACACCTGAACACACCATCTGGCCTCAAAGAGAGTGACCCTTGTTTTCTTGTCAGATGCTTCAGCCAGCAACATCCACTGGTATTCAAGCTCACATGAAAAGCCAGGTCAAGCTTTAAATCCCACCTTTCCTTGCCGTTGGGTACTGGCTCATTGGGTTGTAGTTCATCATGTGAAAAGTCCTAGATTTAATGGCTGTGCTATAGCAATGAAGAATATCCCTAAGCTCGTGTGTGACATTTCCCTCTTGCCACAGAATTAACAGGTCACAGAAGATGAGGCTCAGAACTCCGAAACAGGGATAGGACTTGGTGTGGTGATGTGGGCTGGTCTTGATTTTGTTTTTTGAGATCACTTCCACTCTTTGCATCAAAAGCAATATTGTGCCTTGAAACAAAATGAAACAAAACAGATTGTGTAAAAAAAACAAACTCCAGTGTAAAAAAAGCTCTAGTAAAAAAGCTTCAAGCCATTAATTGTTGGTGCCTTTTTCTTCAGGCAAGTCAGGAATAGCATAGTGGATAAAACTTTCAGACTAGGAGACTCTAGATTTCCGCCCCCCTCTCAGCCTTCATTAAATAAGCTGCCTGGGCAGTTTTGGTGCATTCTCTTCTACCTTTACCTCCCAGGGTTCTTGTGAGCATGAAATGCAAGTAAGGAGTTAATGTGCCCTTCCTTGAGTGCTTCAGGAAAAAGACACAATGAGTGCCACAAAATAAATTTAAGAAATACTATTTCACTTTGTTCACAGTAACAACGGATATTCTTTTATTTTTCAGAGCAGAGGAGGCGCCCTGTTAAACGCTGTAAGTTTAATCTTAACATCCATAATTCGAGTAGGACCAATCCTTGAATGTGCTTTCTGAAAAAGGCAGATGTTGAAAATGTTCCTCTGAATACAGAGTTGGGAAAACTAGGCTCCAGGATTGCCTTGGACAATGCCCATCCTTTCTTAAAAAGCAAGTTCTGCATCCTTGCCCCTCTGTCTCTCTCTCCTACACCACTGTCACCCACCCCTCTACTGTCTGCTTCTTCATGCTGCTGGTACTTTTGCAATGGAAGGATCTGGCTCAGGACAGCTGCTCCTTTCGCCACGCATCCTCTGCCACCTCTCTCTGCAAGCAAACTCTGCACCCCAGATGCTTCTGTTTCTCCTATGCCCCAGATTGCTGAGCCTGCTGGCTTCTTCTCTGTGCTCTTGGAGCTTTTACAGAAGAGGAGGGCTGTTGGGGCAGTTGTACCTTTTAGCAAAAGTCCTCCTTCCCCCTTCCTTTTAGGAAGGGGCAAGAACCACTCCTGTATCCCCTTGGAAAGTTAGCTGACCTCTGAGAGGTTTCCCTAACCCCTGGATTGCCAGTAGTTCTTATTACTTCCATAACATATTTTTGAGATATATACCTCTCATGGTATGTGTGATTTACTGCACTGCATTGCTGATTGATAGGTTCATAATGTGATGCAACACAATGAAACTGCTCCTCCTCACAGTCTGCAGGGTGGCCCTGGTAACGAAAAACTCAGAGATATGACTACCTAAGAGCTTCTTCCTGGTCCAGTGTCCTAGTAAGGGCCCACTAGCACATCAAAGCATTGGGCACCTCTGCACAAATGTTCCATTGCTTTAAAATGATCCAAACAGCAAAATGCATATCGCTGATCAATGGTTTTTAGGTGTGTGTGAGAGAAAGCCATGCTAGTTCAGAAATACCTCAGACTTTACCACCAGTGGATGGTTCTTTCCAAGTTTGAATGCCCAGGGATGCTTCAAAGCACACCATTAAACATTAATGCATGTGGAAAATTTTGGGGTGACCTCAAGAGAGCCTCTATTTTTACTCTAAGATGAAAACAGATGGCTGGAATCTAAAAGTAAATGCTAACTTCTGAAATCCCTGCAGGCCAGAAATAATTTTTAGTTTGGCATACCACCAGAGGGAGTATCAAACCTATGGAATGATCAAATGTGGCAGACAAGTATCTTCCAAGGATACATAACAGCAGTGCTGGAATGGGGAGCAGACAAACAGGCCTGCTTCTGTGGCAAAAATGTATTCTGTGAAGTGGTTCTCAGTGTGGTTTTCAGTTGTTTTAAAAAAAGATTTTGGCACTCTTGCATAATAAGGATTTTTTTGGCTTACGTAGGTCTCCTGGTTACATTAGTGACATCTGATTCCTAAAACAGCTGAAAAACAGCTGAGAGGAATAACTTCCTTCCCCAACTTCCCTCTTACAATCTGTTTTGTTGCTGCCTTACCAGATCCTCAGTAGCTGGGGTGGATGGGAAGGGAAAGCTTTCCTCCAATAGTTTTAATGAGTGGCAGGATCAAGAAACCCAAATTATTTGGGCTCTAAAGGAGCAGGGATTCCTTTAATAAGTGATACAGTCTTTACACATATAACACTGCCAGAATCTACATAGTGGTTCGGCTCAGCTGCAGCACTGAGAAACTTTCTGTTTGCGCAGCTTTCACCTTCTCAGTGCAAAAACATCACTGCTGGGGAACTTTTGTTCTTTGGCTTTAATGTTTTTACTTCGGGATATTGCCAGGATTGTAGGAAATGGCTGTAGAGGCCCCAGGGTGGAACACGGTGTACATTAAAACGAAAGGCACTTTTATTACGTAGTTGTAGGGGCCATTGAGTTAAATTAGTAGGTTGGGCTTCCTCTCTCTAGTGCTTCTGACTTAAATGAATCTCAGCCCTGCAGTACCTTGGGTATCAGCTGACTGACTGAGCCTCCATACTTCTCCTAACCCCTGTTTTCAGCAGCGGGCAGCTCCTTGCACAATTTGCTTTTCATTGCATGGCGGGGTTGTGGCAACCAAACTGCAGTAGTGGCTCCAAGCTTTCAGGGTTAGTCAGGTGAATCCCTCTACTGATTTATTTGACATCCCTACTGTTTAATAATTTGAATTGGGTACATTCCTAAATGCTACGGAATGGGGGAAAACCTGGCTAAAATAATTGAGACTGAAATGAACATGGCAAACCAATGAAACAGTATGATTTCAAGACGGTTTTCTATGGAATTTTACAAAAACCAAATCTAGCTGATGTGCTTTTAAAATTTTTTTTTAAGGGACTACTAATTATGGTGTTATGGTATTTTTAATTCCTTTTTCCTTTGTGGATTTTCAGCACAGAGTCCTAGTCAGAGAGGGCGGAGTACCAGCCGGCCGCAGTCTGAGACACAGCCATTAGCCCTTGAAAGCTTTTTGTCTAAGTCAAGAGAAGAATTGCTAAAATGTAAGTTTTCCAAATTAGTTAATCTTAATTGACAAATGAAAGGAACACTTTCATTAGAACATAAGAGAAGCCCTGCTGGATCAGGCCACAGCCCATCTAGTCCAGTGTCCCGTTGTACACAGTGACCCAGCAAATGCTCATGGGCATCTCAAACAGAGACAAGGACAAACCTTTTCCTACTCTTGAATCCCAGCAAATGGCCTTAGAAGCAACCAGCTCCCTCCCCCAGCCTGAAAGAGGCACCTAGGCATTCATTCTAGTAGCCATTGATACGTCTGTCGTCATAAATTTGTCCAACCCTACCTTAAAGGCATCTAGACTGGTAGCTGTTACCACCCCTTCCGGCAGCAAATTCCATAAGCCGATGACCCTCTGGGTGAAGAAATAACTTCCCTTTGTCGGATCCAACTCTCCTACCCATCAGCTTCATAGAGTGCCCCCTGGTTCTAGTGTTGTGTGATAGAGAAAAGAAATTTTCTCTATCCACCGTTTCTATACCATGCATAATTTTATATACTTCAATCACCTCCCCTCTTAAATGCTGTCTCTCCAGACTGAAGAGGCCTAGATGTTGCAGCCTGGCTTCGTAAGGGAGGTGTTCCAGACCTTTAATCATTCTGGCTGCCCTTTTCTGTACCTTTTCCAGTTTCACAGTATCCTTTTTGAGGCGTGGTGACCAGAATTGTACACAATATTCCAAATGTGGCCTCACTTGTTTTCTATTCCGTTCCTAATTATTCCCAGCACTGAATTAGCTTTTTTTGCTGCTGCTGTGCAGTGGGTTGACACCTTCATTGAACCCCAAGCTACCTTTCCTAGTGTGTTTCAGAAAGCTCAGAACCCATCAGTTTATAAATTTGGATTTTTGGCCCCGATGTGCATACTTTGCACTTCTTAAGATTAAATCACATTTGCCACTTGGTTGCCCACTCACCCAGTGCTAAGAGATCCCTCTGGAGCTCTTGGCAATCTCCTTCAGTCTTTACTACCCTAAATAATTTAGTATCATCAGCAAACTATGCTATTTTACTGTGTACCCCTTCTTCAAGATCATTGATGAATAAATTAAAAAGCATTGGTCCCAACACTGAACCTTGGGGAACCCCACTTTTTACCTCTTTCTACACTGAGAATTGGCCATTTATTACTACTCTCTGCTTCCTACCCTTAAGCCAGTCACAAATCATGGACAGAACCTGTCCTTTTATTCCATGGCTGATGAGTTTACTCAGTAGCCTTTGATGTGGGACTTTGTCAAAAGCCTTCTGAAAGTTCAGATAGACAATGTCTACTGGTTCACCTTTAACCACATCTTTGTTGACACTCTCAAAGAATTCCAGCAGGCTTTTAAGGCATGATTTACTTTTGCAGAAGCCATGTTGGCTTTTGTTTGGCAATGGTTGCTCTTCCATGTGAACACTATTTTTATCTTTAATGATGGTTTCCATTACCTTGCATGGAACCAACATTAAGCTAACTGGTCTGTAATTGCCAGGATCACCCCTGGATCCTTTTTTGAAGATTGGTATTACATTTGCTACCCTCCAGTCCTCAGGTACAGAGCCTGATGTTAGGGAAAGATTATATCTTTTTACTAGAAGGTCAGCAAATTTGCATTTGAGTTCCTTAAGAACTCTTGGATGAATATCATTTGGTCCCAGTAACTTGTTAATATTTAGTTTATTAGGACATACAAGGACCTCTTCCTTGGTTATCCCTGTCCAGTTTAATTCTTCAGAAAATACAGGCTCAGTTGCTGGCATGTATCCTCTGTCTTCCTCCGTGAATATGGAGACAAAGAATTTGTTTAGTTTCTCTGTAATCTCCATGTCTTCTTTAATTATCTCTTTCTGTCCTTTACCATCTAATAGTCTAACTGCTTTCCTGGTTGGATTCCTACTACTGATATACTTCTAGGAGTTCTTGTTTCTTTTGAAGTTTTTTGTAATGTGCTCCTCAAAATCTTCCTTAGCTTTCCTAATGGTCATCTGGCATTTGTGTTGCCAGTGTCTATGTTCCCTCCTGTTCTCATTCAGACAAGCCTTCCATTTTCTAAATGAACTCTTCTTGTTTTTAATGACTTCATCTACTGCACTTGTGAGCCACATTGGTTTCTTCTTGGACCTAGAAGTCCCCTTTTTTCTTTTAGGTATGCATTCTAGTTGCACTTCCATTATTGTGTTTTTAAGTAGGCTCCAAGCATTTTGAAGTGATTGAACTCTTCTAACTTTCCCTTTCAATTTCCTTTTGACTAGTTTCCTCATTTTAGGGAAGTTTTACTTATGAAAGTTTAAGGTCTCTGTGTTATACTTTATTAAGAACTTACTCTCTGTATTTAAGTTGAAGGT
>MTQE01002208.1:21137927-21159787 GCA_014337955.1 Aspidoscelis marmoratus | reverse complement strand
CCCCCCCCCCAAGTTGAGGAGTAATGCTGTTTTGTGTGTTTAACAAAACATTTGGAATTGTGGTTTAGCAAGTCAGTGTTTCCATTTCAGTAGCATGCATAGGATTGTAATGTGTTGTCATAGTTCTCTGGTCCATATGTCACTAGAGTCATTGATATAACCCTTAAAGAGCTTCCATTAGTGTGTGAATTCTTCATTCTGAGCCCAGCTTTGGGAGCTTTGCATTGCATTTTTTAAATGTGAAATGATTTCAACACTAATTACTTCATTTGAGGATTTTGTTAGTTGTGCCTTTATCTGGAGAGTTTTGTTTGAGCAAGAGGTACAGTCACAGATTGGTACAACATTCCAAATATTTAGTGAGCATTCAAACCTTGCCTTGAGCATAGAAGAAAAATAAAGATGATTGATTCACATTTGAATAAAGAATGCAACATTCTTAGAAGTGGCTTTTCTCTCTTTTATTTTCGATGCTTCTGTCTCATCCTTTGCCCCAACCCTTTGCTTACCCTTCTCTGTCTTCAATTGAGTGGCTCAAATAATCAATATGTCAGTTAAAAACATGTCATGATGTGGTCATTGTGTGACTCCCATTCAAAGTCCATGTCATTTAGACTTTCATTGGCAGCTATTTTGTCCCATTAAAAAGTTCAAGACAGCAATTTGTGAGTCCTGCTCAGCCAAGAGGAACTGTGAAAAAAGGAGTTATTTTAAAAGTCAATTAATTGTGGTCTATTGGAGCCCTCCTCATTCACTTTTTTCAGGCCTTGTCACGGGCCTGCATCTGTCAGGGCTGTGTTTCCCAGGCCGCTATCAGATGCCGTTACATTGTAAATAATAGGTTTATTCACCCTCTCTATTGGACTTTGTTTGCTAGACGCATTTGTATATCATTTTACGGTGTAACAATTCCATTTACATAAAATATAGGCAATTATGTGAGCAAGACCAAAAAGCTGTGGGAGGGAGGGAGGATCATCCATTAAAATAATAAAAGCTAATTGAAAAGAAAGAGATAATTTAGGGCTGAATGTCAGCACTAGGGGTTCGTGGCTCCAAGATGATAGAAGGAGAGACCAAGTGTGCATGTGTATGTGGAAAACTTTTTTATTCCTCTGAGTGCTCGAATGATACTGTTTTAAACCTTGCACGTTTTTATATTTCATATGTAGTTAGAAATACCGGTCCCTCCCCCAAAAGGTTATTTGGATTTGTGAGCTATTTTGCAATGAATGAGGCAAAAAGAAAAAGTGGGAGCTCGTTTAGATCCTGCAGTTACTATTCATCATCCTTGCCAGATGGCAGGAGAAAACTGGGTGACAAGCATGGGTCCTTGCCTGTCTGGATGCTGACTCCTGTGGTGGCAAAACCACAGGTATTTCCAGGTATTTCAATGGTGAACATCCTGAAGCATGCAATTACTGCTCCCCTGCATGTGCAGCAGCCATTTTGGGGGCAGCTGTGGCATCCAGACAAGCTAAGTAATATCTGGTGTATTGCTGTTCTGAGAAAATCCAGGTGGAGAGTTGATTTTTCTGGAATAGTAATGCTGCGTGATTTCACCCCGGGCCTATGTGGGGTTTGCCACAGATGTGTGACAATCCCAACGTAGCTCTGGGCATAGTTCTGTATTGTAAGCCCTGTCTGGATGCAGCCCAAGTGAGTAGACACCCCTTGTGGAAGCAAGAAGCATAGATGTTTCTAATTAAAACAAGTTTTCTCCCAAGTAGAGAGTGCCTGTGGGATGGGTAATTGCTGCCTCTCCTTTTGTATGTGTATCCATCAAACCTTGCATACAAATTAGCCCAATTGTTGTAATAAAGTAGCTTCTGTTCATTTCTGTTAAATGATTATCTAAATATTGCAGACCTAACACCTTCTAAGTGTAAGCAGAGCTCTTGAACCTAAGGAGCCAAACTCCTATCTGGGGATACAGGGTTTGATTCCGCCCTCTCCCATAAAGCCAACTGGGTGACCTTGGGCTAGTCACAGCTCCCTTCTGAGCTCCCACAGCCCCACCTACTTCACAGGGTATTCTGTTGTGGGGAGAAAAATAGAAAGCTTTGCTGGCCGCTTTGAGTCCCCTTAAATGGGTGAGAAAAGCGGAGTAGAAAAGCCAACTCTTCTTCAAACCCTAAAAATGTGTCACAGGCTTCAGCCTCCAGAAGAGCACTTTTTGAATGTTATCACACTTCTAGACAATGTCAGTGTCTTTGGGTCCTCAATGCCAGTACCCACATGACTGCAAAAGACAACAATGGTGGACCTCAAGGAGTTGAACAGGTGTTGTACTTAACCATAAAGCCTTTAAAGGCTAAAAATAAGGACTTTCATGTCACCTTGGAAAAAAATGTTACCCGTATATTCCAGTGTATAAGATGACTGGGCATATAAGACGACCCCCAACTTTTCCAATTAAAATATAGCGTTTGGGATATGCTTGCCGCATAAGAAGATGGCACCCAGCATATAAGACGACCCCCGACTTCTGAGAAGATTTTCCTGGGTTAAAAAGTAGTCTTATATGCCAGAATATACTGTACATCTGTATCCCCATTTTCCCATATGCCAACCGTTCCACAAGAGTCTAACAGAAACAGTGAATTAGGATTCGAATCAGAATATGTAACACAATGCTGGGGTCCTTCCTCAGGATATGTGTTGGGAGGGAAGCCTTTGTACAAGATTTTAGCTCAGCCTAGTATCTAATGATTTGCACTCTCCACCATTTGAAATTCTTTTAGTGTGGGAGTTGATGGCACAAAAAATCCAGATAAAATTAATGCTTTGCTTTCCTCTTGTTTTGGAAAGCAGTGGTGGCAGAAAGACACTGTGATGCAGTACTGTGATGTATAGAGCTGAAAAACTGGTAGGCTGAACTACAGTTTAATCCCAAGTGCTGCCATTATCTCCCAGAAGCCATTGGGGAATTGCCCTGTGTGGCTAAAGACCAATGTAGTTCTTGCTCCTGTATAATCTCTCCTGAGTTCTACCATCACTTAGGCTGGATATCCATGTTTATTCCAGAACATCCAAAAAGCGTGGAATAAGTAAGCGCCATCTGGATTCAGCCTACACTGAAGGCTATGCCTCCCCCCACACCTATCTGAGGCTAGGGAGATAACAGGTCTTTTCCCACTAGGACTAGAGTACGCATTAAACACCCATTAAAGACCCATTAAAGACCCTTAATGGGTCCTTAATGGGTACTCTAATGCTAAGTGGAAAAACACGCAACTATAGTGTATTAGGCCTTTTTGATGATGGCTTCCAGATTGTAGAGCTCTCTTGGGAGGTGCTTGGCTGAGGTTAGACCTTAATATAATTCAGATACCAGGTAAAGACCCATTTTCTTTAAACACATAGGCACTTTAACTGTATCTTTGGCTGTCCTTGTGGACAACTTAGCTGGTGTTGGTTGTGCTCTGTAATTTTTCATGGTGGCTTATTAAGGATGAGGTTTTGTTTTCATTTTGCAAAATTATCATGCTTTTGACTATAAAATACTGAGGTTTCACCCAACCAATAGATGGCACTATAGCAGCTACATGTGCAGCACAAAAGAAGTTAACAACCCCAACTATCAGCAACACTTTAATGAATGGCCTGTTTCAGTTTCTGCATGACAGCTGATATCAAAGTATGGTAAGAACAAAGAACAAACTATGTAGCAGTTAATGTCGTGTAAAATGGTACAACCAGTTAAGGCGGAAAAACAAAACAATGCACAGACGGGAGTTCTGATGTTAATGTGTTCTCAGAAGCTACATTAACTTCATGGAAATGATAACTTTGTTGTGTTCCAGGAACAAAAACTGTTCATACATATTTTTAAGTGGCAGCAGCATGCGCGCTGATGAACACGTATTTGTCAGAGCTGCCCACAATGACAGTACAACTGAGATCTCATCCAGACTAATTTCGTTCCTTATGATAACTTACAAGTCTGGAATAGGGAAGTAATTTTGTACTGCTTTGAAAAGAAGGCAGGACAAGCAAAAACCTAAAAAACTAAGGTATCTTTATTAGGGACTTGTGAAGCATCAAACAAATGCTGACTGTCGGCATTCAAAAGTTCATATCTGAATGGTTTCCTATCCCAGTGGGCTTCTCATTTACAGGAAAAGAATGACACATGTGACCACCATATTCTACTCATAAAGTCTGAAGCTTGCATGGCTGTTGTAAGCTACATCAGGAGGTGAACAGGAGGGTTCCAGTAGGGCAGGAAGTTTGGATTTCCTATCTCCATTACATTACATCATATGGAAATAGCACTGCTGCTGCTTGTGTCAACATTATTTGGAATGTGAAGGCAGAAGGTACTAACTTAGGTTATCTCCAGACAAGCAGCCTGATATAGTGATAGAAAATAACACAGGATATTGCTCCCCCAGTCTTATGACTTCCTATCAAGACAGAGATGGCCTCAGTGCAGTCTTTACACATTTTGGTGACCTACAGTCTGGGCAATTTTGTTGCTGTTGGAATTCCCAGAAGTACATGTGACCACCTCCATGCATGTGTGCTGGACAGAACTCTGATCACTGCTATCTCCAGAAACATAAGTGGGTCCCTAAAAAGCGCTCAGACTAGGAAACACACCAACAGTGCTGCATTTTCCAACAACAGCTAAAAGCACTTTTTAAGGGTGAAAAAGTGGGACTATGGTGGGGTTGCCTACAATACATGAGATGACCCCATCATAGCAGCACCACAATGGCATTATATTCATCCCATCTGGATGCAGCCTTAGTTTTGCATACTGGGGGACTTTTTCCACTAGGGTTTAAAACCCTTCTAGGACCTCATTAGGAACCCAATTAGTACTTGATGAGTACCAATCAGAAAGGCCCTGTCGTCGTCGTCCCCCAGACCCCATTAAGGGCCCCTTTTGCAAGGCCCTGTCCCCACAAAGGCAGAGGAAATCCAAATGTAATGGGTCCTTCAAGCCCTTAAATCTGGATTTCATGTGGACCTGATTAAAGGTGTCCACAATGGAGTCTCATGACAGTCTGATAAACAATGTTTGAGTTTTAGGGTGCAGTGTGGTCTAGAAAGCTTCCAAATCACTGGCAGAAGCAGCCAAGAGAGTTGAGGCTCTTCCAAAGCCTCAGAAATGCCTCCAAATACTTAGAAGATAGATACTATATAAAAATAAACACTAGGCCTACACATACAGTATTTGAAGTTTTGTGCAGAGTGCTGATACTGTTACACCTTGAGACCAACCTTTATGCTCTAAGTCATGGATTCCTTAAGGTTAAAATAGTTTTTCTATTGCATCAGTTTTAGAGAGCAAAAATGGACTCGGTATTTTTAAGAATATGAAAGGAACTCAGGGAAATCCCTGGGTTCTTATTCTAACCCAATAGTTAGTTTAGTTTGTATAGCTTTTGGGGATGGACTGGAGAGAGCTATCTCTTTTGATAGGAAAGTTAGTTCACAAAAAGAAGGAAGCCAATCTACAGAAAGTGAACAGCAAGTATAAAAAGGGACTTTTTGATGAGAATTCTAAATCATTTGTTTGTACTTGTGGAACTGTGGATAAGTAAAGCTTATAGAAACAGAAACCTTGTGGACATTTCTCTGTTCAGGCTGTGTTCCTAAGGGCCAGGAGTTGAAGCTACACATACTAGTATTTTAGTATTGCCCTTGGGACAAAACAGACTAAAAACAATAAGATGGCAGAATGCTTTTGGTTTGCAATGAAAAACACATGTTCCCCATTTCAGAAGCAGCATCATTTCTGCTCATCACTTGTCCCTCTGTTTTTGCAACAAAATGCTTTACATTCTTTAATGTTTGCCCCCACAACTACCCTGTGAGGTGGGTCACCTATTCCTATCTTACAGCCCAGGACCTGTGGTGCTAAGAGCCTGACTTGCCCATTACCTCTTCCAAAGCATTCACAACAGAATAAGATGTGAAGCGAAGCCTCTGTAGTGCAATCCTGACTCTTGATACTGGATTCCGCTGGTCCTTTCTTCCCATCATTGACTCCATTCTTCACATGGTTTATTTCCTGATCATGCTAAGAACTGGAACCTCAATTGAAGTGAAAGTCACAATGATTTGCTCCTTTGTCTCTGGCTTCTTGATAGACAGCAGTGAAGTCTTTAAATCTTGGCGCACAGCCCAACCAAGCTTCACCAAAGTGCTCATTGCCTGTGAAAAGGAAGTCACCCAGCCCTTTCTTCACTTTGCACTGTAACAGGGTGTTGATAGGGCCCTGCCATTTTCCTGATGCTTTATCTTGTTGGAAGATCTGGTTTTTCTGCCGGTAGACTTGGTGCACATCAACCTCCACCTGGGACATCTGGTTTTCTGAATCATGCGTGACATTTTGGATTGATCCTCTAATCACTAAATGGTTGATTAAAAAAAATCATGATCGTAATTGTAATCGTACTCATAATCAAAGAGTAATCTTGTAGGAAGGAGAAGGAAGTAATGCTAAGAGTACTTGTTTTCCTTCAGTTAAAAAGCCCAAAGCAATTTACACTATTGATCTGAAATGATGTAAGAAAGGCAACAAACAGAGAGCATTTTTGCACTTACCTTCTGTGGGACAGTATTTCATGGAAGTTAAGAGTCAAGGCTGGTAGCTAGTGTTCACACTGTGAGTGCCGTTCCCACCCCACCTGGGGATCACTGCAGTGCCGATGGTCCATCTGGGACCATCTGCATCACCATACCAACAGCCGCAGCAACTTCTGCTGCACGTTAGGTTGTTGCTATAGCAACCATAACACAGTATGTGACTTGCACAGCCAGTCACGATGCTCCACTCCCATGCAGTGTTTGTACAAGGCAGTAGTCTGAACAGTGGACCTTGGAGGCATTAATAGGTTGAATGGGGTTGAATAAATTGAAGCTGAATCTAGACAAGATGGAGATGCTTGTTACATGGTCTTGTATCCCTGAAATAAGAAGGTATCTTGTTCTCAATGGGGTTACACCTGGGAGAGACAGGTGTAAAATCTAGGGATGCTCTTGGATTCTGTGCTGATGCTTGGAGCTCAGGAGTGCATACTTCCAGCTCTGCTGTTTTACTAGGTACAGCCCTTTCTGGACAGAATTGGTTGGCCACACTAATCCATATTGTGATAACTTCCAGGCTGGATTACTGTAAAATGCTGTATTTGGGCTGTCCTTGAAAGTGGTATGGAAGCTGCTGCTGAAATAGAATGAAGCAGTAAGCCTGCTTACTGGAACTGATTTCCTAAAATAACTTTACAGGTTTCCAATTCACTACTGAACCCAATTCACAACAACTGTTACTTTCCACAATCAGTTCCATTCCCACTGCGTTGAAAAGAAACACTTCAGACCTAAATAGCCTATGCAAACTTTCCTGGGAATAAGTCTTGTTGAGCTTCCTTGCACTGTAAATGCCACATGGGTAAAAGACAAAAGGTGTCCTGAGTCTGAAACTGACTCATGATATATGGATACATCCATGTGATTTTCTTGGAAATAATACAGAAATGTTCTGCCACGCTCCTGAGGAGATACTCCTAGGATCTTTGACAATCAAAGCAGGTGCTCCGCTACTGAACTACAACCACCTGGGGTAAGAAATATGCACGGAGAAATTGGTCCACTCTGTAAACTCTTGTGATCACCCAAATCGAAGTCAACATAACAGACAGCAGTGAAGGTATTTTCCCCAACCATGTTGAGTTTTATATTTGGTTCTATTTCTGACTAAACAGTAAGTTTAGAATCCATCCCAACCAGCTGGTGACAGTACAATATTTGCAAAGGAAAGTGTTGATTGACAGGCACATTGCAGGCCATGTTTTATTCTGTCTGCTAAGGCTGGTGTTTTAAAAAATAAAAAAATAAAAAGTTCAGAGATCAATCCACCGACGCTAAATTTTAGAGACCCACACCTAGAATACTCAAACGTTCAATTGACATCTGCAGCTAAAATGGCATCCAAATTCAAGTAATGCATTAAGAAATGTATTTGCAAAATGAGACATCCTTTAAGCCTTCTCCATTGGGGATAATGATCTCATGTCAGGGCCACAAAGAACTTACTTAAAGAGATTTCAAGAACTTCCTTGTGTAATCCAATTTCCAGGAGACTCCAGCCCTTTAACATAACAGATGTTCCCTATTCCACCCTCCTTTTTCCTTTTCCTACCAGGGCTTTATTGTAAGCTGCTGCTGCTGTTTTTTTTTTTTTTTTTTACCCCTATGCAGTTAAGTCTATTGACAAGCCACGCAGCTGATGTGCTGCCTGTGTCAAGTTGCTTCTGTGGATCTCAGGGTCGAAGGGCTAAAGACTTCCATCTTAAGACCCATAAAACTCCAATTCACTCTGGAGGTCACTTACTTCATTAGTAGTTATTTTCTCTGATTTCATCCCCCATCTCACTCCACTGCCCCCCCCCCAAACCCTCCGGCTGATGATGATGATCTGTGAACTCAGGACAGGATGTCAAGCCATAAACAGAGTCAGTTCAAAGGGCTATTTCTTCTGGTCTGTTGGTGCTCTTAAGCATAAAGTCCTCTCTTGCCATTGTGTGCCCTTCAGCACCACATCTGTCAGTCTCACCATGTGTGTGTTCGATTGGGTGTGAGGGAAAGAAGGAGAAGGGGAGAGAGCGAAAAACAGCACTGTAGCCTTAGCAAAGAAGAGTGTAGCTGGTTCAAGACCTGATACCTTAATCAAGTAAAAAACAGTGACGTTGCTTTTCAGAAGTAGTAAAAAAATGACCCAACATCTTTAGCAGAATAAAGATAAAAGAGATTCCCGAGTTGAGCTCATCTCCTTGGGACTCCACGGACATGTCTGTACATTTTCACAGAAATAAAACAGAAGCGATTTGCCTCTGCATTCTCCCACATGCCCAAGGCTGAAACTTCCTGTGTGCAAAGGAGTCGGACAAGCATCTCAGTGCAAGATCTAAGGTAAGAACTAGGGATGTGCACGAATATGCATAACGTTCAAAATTCATACCAATTTGCCTGAATTCAGATGTTTGAATTCGAATTGAATGTTTCAGTACAAAGGCAACTTTGGCTGCATCCATACATTGATTGCTTATTCCACTATACTTGAATAATCTGGAATAAATCACATCCAGGCATGCTCTATCCTGGAATAGCCCTTTCATCCATAATTTCCTCTGGATGTAGTCTTGCTAGGGTGGAATAGAGGATGTTTTATTTAATAAATGTGTTTTGTGTTTTATTGTATGCTGTGACCAACTCTGGGACCATTGGGAGAAAGATGGGATGCAAATGTTATATATCAATAAATATATGCACAGGTTAGTTCACCAAGTGTTCCCACAGGATTTTCTCCTGTCCAGCTTACTTACCAAAATCACTGCTGCAAATGGCCATAAGAAGTTCCATATTATCACAAGGGCGGCACATTGCTGAAGATCAAAAAGACAAAGCAGAAATATAAGGGCTTTGCCAGGGGAGCCTTTAAAGGGGTGAAAAGATAATATGCCAACTGAAATTATCATCATCTGTGTCAGTATCAGTATGAAGAGCAATTTCCTCAGGCCAAGGCATTTTGTGTAACCATCAGATTGTGGAGCATGCAAAATGCTTCCCAGTTCTTAATTCATTACTGCTCCACACTCCCCAGCAAGTAAGCCAACCTGCCAACAAGGCAATTTTGTTCCTTGCTAGTTATATCATAGTATCCATGCAGGGTGGCAACTTTCCGCAATGGCCTCAGCAGCCACCTAATAATCTAGCTGCAACAACTAGCTAAGCATCAGCGTTATTCTGCTTTCCTGGATTTCTGATCAAGCAAATATGTGCAGTAGAAATCACCTTTCCCTACCCTAACATTGGGTGTTTTTCCACTGGCACTAAGTACCCATTGAAGCACCCATTAAGGACCCATTTGGCTGAGAGCTGGATGACCCCATTTCCACCATAGCCCCCATTAGGGACACATCTGTTTCCACCACAGTTAGGGAAATCCAGATCATATGGGTCCTTCAGTACTTATAATCCAGATACCGTGTAGACCCCATTAAAGGTGTCTACAGCCTTAAAATCCAGATTGTAGGGAGCCTGTTTCCACTACAATCCGGCAATGGGGTCTAGAGGCGGCTCAGAGGGGAGGCATCCATGTGGGGGGGTGCCCCAAAGAGGCCCTCCGAAGGCAGCTCCGAAGACCCTCCAAAGGCAACTTCGCAGATTAGCGCAGGCTCCGAAGAAAAAGCCCTTGCGAGAGTAATGCAGCTGTCAAAGGCTCCAAAGGGTCTTTTGAAGTTAGTGGCACCAAAAGCACCCAGGATGGAGCTGGGCGAAGAATCCATGGCTTTCAAAGGGGAAAGCGAGGAGGAGGAAGAGGAGAAGGCAGCGCTGGTGCCCCATGAAAACCATGGCAAATCCCTGCATTGGGATGCCATGATTGTCTTTACCGCCATCCTGTGGGGATCGTGATTTTGCTCCCTTTCCCAGGCAAGTCACTTGCTTGCCTCAAATGGGGAGTAAAAGCAAGGGAGTAAGGGGGTGCAGAGGCTTGAGTATTCTCTCTTTCTCAGGGAGAGAAATTTCAAGCCCATGCAACCCCTTGGAGCTGCCTGTTAATTAGCTCCTTGCTGGGAGTCTGACTCATCGAAGCAGAAAGAGGTGCATAATTAGCTCCTTGCTCACATCTCCTGCTCTTGCTCATAATGCACATCTGTTTTTAAAAATCTTCCCTGCTCTTTACAGCCTCTATAGCCACCTGACAGTTGCCCAGCTGGGTGCCCTATACCCACCGGAGAGTCCAGCTGTCGAGTGGGTGCAGGGCACCCAGCTGGGCAACTGTCAGGTGAGTATAGGAGCTGTAAAGAGCAGGGAAGGTTTTAAAAAATAGAAGTGAAAACCCTTTAAAACAGACAGGCTTTCCTGTCTGTTTTTAGAAATCTTCCCTGCTCTTTACAGCCTCTATACTCACCTGACAGCTGCTCTGCAACCAAATGACCCTTCAGAGACTTTGCAGCCTTTGACAGCTGCATTGCTCTCACAAGGGGGTTTTCTTCGGAGCCTGTGCTAATCTCTGAAGTTGCCTTAGGAGGGACTTCGGAGCCTTTGCTAATCTCCAAAGGCATCTTTGGAGACTGCACCCCCTGTCCCCCAAAACACCTGGGGTGACAGGCAGACCCCTTCTGGGTCAATCTGGATTTGCCACATGGGTGCTCTAGTGTTTCCACAGCAGGCAGGCTAGCACCCACTGGTATTGGGTGCTAGACCACCCATGGAAGCACACTGGGTACTTCCCTTAATCCAGATCTACTAGATCCGGATTAAAGGAGCGCAGAGGAAAAACACTCATTGTGCACAGAATTTTCCTTCCTAGGAAAGTGCTGACACAAAAATATTTTGTCATTTATACAGACTACAAAATGCTAGAAGGGTCTTAAAGGAGAACAGAAAAGATTATGGTGTTTTTCCCTGCATCCACCAACAGCTCAAGAATTATAGGTTTCTCATCCCGGCTTATGCCACACATACCCTAGAATAAAGTGTCCTGTGACACTTCCATTTTAAAATCTGCAAGTAACTTTTTCCCCTAGGATTTTAGAAGGATAATGTGCACAAACAAAGGTGAAGTTTTCTTTAAAGAACTGGCTGTGCACCTGGCTATAAGGAAAGCATGGAATGTTTTCAGTTCTACGGGGCTTTGTTATACCAACCAAGTAACTCTCTTATTTCTTCATTGTCTAAAATTTTATTATAACATCTTTTGATTACAAATCATTTTATTAATCATTTTTGTTTGTTATAGCTGTACTTCAGGTTTTCAAGCAGAAGTTATGGATGTCCACTTCTTGGAAATGGTTTAAAAGATTCCTGCACCAAACCGAAATGATCTCCAAGATAACTTCTAGCATGTATTCTGTGATTCTATCTTTTTTTTTAAACCTTCAACACTGAATAATTTTTTGAACTGGGATAGGGGGTTAATACTGGCCATTGTCTTGAGGACTCAATGAAGCCAGAGTACAAGGTGGAGAGAATAAATCAGTAATGATCTCCTCCTAGCCTACTCTTACCTTCCACAAGAGCCATTTTCTGGAAGTCTTGGCCTGGAGCACTCTGGTTGCTAAGCAATTCATACTGGAAACTGGCTGTCTTGCGGCTGATGTCCCTCTGAGGACTGGCCTGCAGGAATAGTGCCACTCTTTGAGGACTGTGGGTACTGAAGCATGACACGTGGTGCAGACGTGGTTCCTCAGCCTCGCTCACCAACAGGTGCAGCTGCCCATCGTGCTCCACATAGATGCTGGCACCCTGAAAGTTGCTGGATGGCTTGATGCAGACAGTGGTATGCTGAGCACTTGACAGGTTGGGCTCCAGGATGACGCGGAGGGCTCGTGCTGGGTACATCCATTCCAGAAAGCCCTCAGTACAGCGGAGGTGGACCTGCTCTACTGCACGGGAGTGGGGCTCCCAGCTCAAACCACTGGGAATAATGGGAACAATAGATGGCATTAATTGGGATGCAAGGATAACAGCCACTCAGATAATGGTTTGGGGTTGTTCCCTCTAGAGCAGACAAGTTCAGATCCTAAGCTTTCCATCACTATGTGCAAGCTTCAGATTTTATTTTCTTGGGCTCAAAGATCACTGCAGATTGCAGATCATGACCTCAGTCATGAAATTAAAAGTCTCTTTCTCCTTGGTAGGAAAATTATGGCAAACCTGAACAGCATATTAAAAAGCAGGCCTGATCCCAGGCCTGTAATTGCATAGAATTTACTGATCAATTCAAGTGTGACATTTTCCATCACTATGTACAAGCAAAAAAAAGGAAATCACGGGAATCTTCTCAGATCCTAGATCTGGCAGCCCCTTTTCACACCAGTCCCCTTAACTCAGGAAGTAACTGTAAACAGCACAGTCCCCATCTTCATCCTACAGGCAACAATGCATTTTTGAAATCCCTCAAGATTGCACTGGAGAATGCAAACGCCAAATTGAAAGTCAATATCAAAAACAAACAAACAAACCAAAGGCCTTTTCACATTTGGCCTAAAGGGTAGATCCTGGGATGTTTCTGTCCCAGAAGTCTCTCCAAGCATGTGGAATGAACCCCCGGCCTGGATAGCAATGGAGCACTAAAATGTGTTCCACAGCTGTACTAGCTGCCTCTAGGACATGGCCAGTACACTCTGGGACGCAACCTTCATATCTCTTCCATGTGAAGGGTGCATAGGAGTGAGGCAGCACAGTCACAGTTGCACATCACATCACCCAGTCTCTACGCCAACAGCCAGCACACACAGCTGTTGCCATGGTGAAGCAATCATTGCCAGTACAGCAGCATTTATCAGGCACTTAGTAATGTGTTGGGTAATTGTGGGACGGGTTGGGCATTCGAAATGCAAACACCCAATCAATCTCAGATCTGCACTTACAAAGGTGCAAAAGGGCCCTAAATTCATAGCATCCTGTCACACCAACTTCATGGCAAACAGAAAGGCAGAAATGGAAGCAGCTTCAGATTTTATTTTCTTGGGCTCAAAGATCACTGCAGACTGCAGATAGTGACCTCGATCATGAAATTAAAAGTCTCTTTCTCCTTGGGAGGAAAATTATGGCAAACCTGAACAGCATATTAAAAAACAGAGTTATTACCTTACTGGATGTTACCTTAATGCTCAAAGCTATGCTTTTCCCAGTAGTAATGTCTGGCTGTGAGGGCTGAATTATTAGGAAGGCTGAGCAAAGAAGAGTTGATACTTTTGAACTGTATTGCTAGAGAAGACTTTTGAGAGTCCTTGGGAATTCAAGGACATCAAATCATTGTATAACAAAAGGAAATTTAACCTTGACAGTCCATGGGAATGACAACTACTGAAAGTGAAGTTTAGATATTTTCACCACACGAGAAGACAGACTCATTGGAAATGGCCCTGATGCTGGGAAAGATTGGAGGCAGGAGGAGAAGGGGATGGCAGAGGATGAGACAGACAGATAATGTCCTGGAAGCAACAAATATGAACTTGGGCAAAGTCTGGGAGATAGTGGAGGACAGAAAGTCCACTGGCTCACAAAGAGTTGGACACAGCTTAATAACTGAACAACAAAAAAGATTCAAAAAGTGATTTGCACTGATGGATAGTGGTATATGGTAGGGTGCTTGCTTCAGAACTAAAAGCCAAAGCTCTAAGTGACCCTGGCTGTATTCTGTGGGAAAGGGATCTTGGGGTTCTGGTGGACAGCTCAATGAAGGTGTCAACCCCGTGCAGCAGCAGTAAAAAAACCAGACTTGGTGCTAAGGGTAATTAGAAACAGAATACAAAACAAGTCTGCTAGTGTCCTTTTGCCTCTTTTTAATTCTATGGTTAGACCACATTTGGAATATTGTATACAGTTTTGGTCAACATACCTCAGAAAGGGTACTGTGGAACTGCAGAAGTTGCAAAAAAAAGCAACAAGAATGATCAAGGGGCTGGATCATCGCCCTTATGAAATTAGGATGCTATGTCTAGGCCTCTTCAGCCTTGAAAGGTAACAGTACTGAAGTACTGTTGGCCCCCTGTATCTGCAGGTCCAGAAATCGTGGTTTCACTTATCTGTGGTCAATTGACCAGTCTCCCCCGCACCACCACCACCACAGCGCCATTAGGCTTACCTGAGGAGTTCTGGGGGAGTCAGAAATAATAAAAAAAACTTGCACAATTTCCCAGTGTTTCAAATATCTGCAGTTTTCCATAATCACAGTAGGACCTGGAACTTATCCCGCGCAAATATGGAACTGTATATCAAATCATAGTGAAGAAAAGGTGGGTAGAGGGTGTTTTTTGCTGTACTGCACAACACTAGAACCAGGGGGCACTCTATAAAGCTGATAGGCAGGAGATTTAAGACTGACAAGGGGAAATATTTCTTCACCCAGAGACACAACTGTTTATGGAACTGACTTCTGGAGGGGGTGGTGACAGCACCCAGCCTGGATAGCTTTAAGAAAGGGTGTACTAATGGCTACTAGAATGGAAGCCTAGGGAATTCCTACAGATTGGAGACACATCCTTTCAGCAGCCTTGGGACAGCAGAGAAAGGCCATAAAGAAACTGCATAAATAAGTACATAAAATTCAAATCCAGATAAGGGCATTTCCAAGTTATAAGTACATTATATAGTATAGCAAAAAATAAAATGGAATTTCATTTTCAAATAAAGTCTAAAATACTTGCCATTTATTTAAGAACAGAAATGAAGCTTTTGCTGGTATACAAAGAGCTCGAACTAAGAACAAACATTCAACTTGGTTTAGTGCTACTCTAAATGAATACATTACCTTTAAAATCCTACTGATTCAGTATGAGAGTTAAACTGAAAGGGACATGATTATACCCTTGAGTTAGCTAGAGTTTTAAAGGTTTTAATGCCAAGTTTTAAAGGTCTGTAAAACAATTTCAATTAATTCACTTCAGAACAGAAACTTCTGCACATATTACAATGCTGAAATCAGTTAAACACAAATCCAGCCAAAATCAAGCACATGTAGAGGGGAACGGAACTTTCAGGAATTGTGTTTGTGTATATATAACTGTTTAAATAGAATACATGCTTAGGTTTCTCGCGATGTAGTTGCTTGTGACATGTTTAGTTTTAGGTTCTATAAAATATACAAGGCGTCCCATACAGACACATATAAATAATTTTCATTATTTACTTGTTGTTCCCAGTTTGAATTAATATAGATTCACTGAGATTCAAACTCTGGATATTCCTTGATGAATAAATGGCTCCTACAAAAAAAAGGGGGGGATTTATAGTATTTAGATTGACTAATGTTTTATGGTAGCGTGTTTTTCCACTGTCACTAGAAGTACCCATTAAGTACCCATTAATGGGTACTAAAATGCCATTACGCACCCATTTATGGGTACTTAATGGGTACTTTTAGTGACAGTGGAAAAACACCCGAACTTTGCCACAAGAATCCTAATGCCAAATCAGGCACAGCAACTTTAAGCACAGCAAGAGGATTATTTATGACAATTTCACATGGATTTTAGTCAGGAAGGAGTAAACATCCTGCAGCAACCACCTGCGAGTCTCCGCTTGCTTGCCTTGGGGAACCCTGCTGGATCGGGGGCCACAGCCGACCTAGCCCAGCATCCTGTCTCACAAAGTGGCCCACCAATTACTTCTGGGCACCTTACGCAGAAGATAAGGGCAGAACCTTCACCTGCTCTCAACTCCCTGCAAACGGCCTTTAGAGGCATCCTGTCTCGTCTCTCCAATTTGGTGTCAATCCTTTGGCACCTATTCTAACAGCCATTGATCCTTACAGCCTGTCCTCTGTGAATCGCCCGTTCGGCAACGCTTTGCTGGCAGCGGTAGCCACCACTTACCTGCCCTTCCAGCTACAATAGTCGGTAGCGCATGGCTGTTGCAGAGACAGCAGAAGCCACAGGACCACTGGGCGCCTGCTCCAAGACTCCCGCCCCGACCGGGACATAAGGCGGCTTGCGCACCGCGCGTAAACCGAGCGGAAGAGCTTACGAGAGAGTCTCTCTCCGGGGCCACCCTTTTAAGAGGGACTGCTGGTACCAGTGGGGGGGCTGGATTGCCGGGCACGATGCGTGAAGGACAGAGAAAGAGCGCGCGCGTCCTCCTTGGGGAACGGCGGTGGGGGCAAGTGGCGGGGGTCCTGCAAAACAGCCGCGAGAGAAGCGGCAGATATCCCCATCCCCCCACCCTCTTGCATTTTAAGGAGTACAATCTGTGGTCGAGTTGACAGATGTCCTTATTTTCAGGAACTCCTGCACCACGAGAGTCGAGCACAATGGCTCTTCTTTTTTTCGGAGACCACCCGCCCCCTCTGCATGCATGCATACATTCACACATATAGGAATATTTGCACCATTAATGCACGTTGATGGGGCATGCAAATATAGCGTGGGTTCTACATGCTTCTTTATGTCTGCCTATTATTACAAGGGCGTCTACAATCCGCAGCACCAGTTCTCCCCCAGCAGCTCGAGGAGAGATGAAAGCCGTTCACGCCTAAATTCTGATCCAGCTTTAGTTCAGCTCCACAGTGATCGAACACATCAGCAAAGAGACCAGTCCCCTCCTCCCTCACCCCATTATCTGTCCCAAAGGTGGATTTTCTGAGTTAGATAATGACAAGAGGAAACGCTGGATTAAAGCTTCAGTGTGAATGCTGAGTACAAGCTACAAACGCGTCCTGCTGTAAAGGACAAGTTATTCACACACACACAGGCACACGCACACAGGCCCCACTCGAAATAGTAGGACACTGATGTTTTCCATTTTGTGTTTAGGCCTTGTAAAAATATTGCAGGCGGTCCCACCTGTTCCTAAGACATCAGGATATAGGGTGGAACAAAATGTAAATGACAAAATATAAATAAACAGGCAAATCTGAAAGCTGTTATGATTTCAGTAGTCTGCAAGAGTCTGTATCTGAAGTTTTTGTACTGGACCTGGCCGGTTCTCTAAATATTTTTGTGTATTTTACTTCTTCACCAGGTGTACGGGACAGGTTGGGTTTGGATACCTCTGCTGCTGCCCTATTTACTATCAGTTGCACAACACAAACCAAGCATCCTCTTTGCTGGTGCACATATTAGACTTGCCTTGCTTTGCTCTCCTCTACACCCTGTCTTCCAAACAGTATTATTCAGCATTCTGATTAAGGTGTCTTTGCTGCCCCTGTCAGTGCCTAATGAAGAAGAAGAAAAAGAGTTGGCTTTTCTACCCCACTCAAAGTGGCTGACAAAGCTTTTCTATTCTTTTTCCCACAACAGAACACCCTGTGAGGTGGCTGGGACTGTGAGAGCTCAGAAGAGAGCTGTGACTAGCCCAAGGTCACCCAAGTGGCTTCATGGGGGAGTATGGAATCAAACCTGGTCTTTCCAGATAAGAGTCAGGCTCCCTAACCGCTAGACCAAATTAGCTGCATTCTCACATACATTTTAATACAGCTTCAGCCCACTTTCAGTGTGGAAGAACACAGCAGCAAAGTGAACTTGTCATTTTCCTTCCATGTTATCTAACTCAAAGGATTTTCTGAGTTAGATAAAACCAAAAAACAAGCAGCTGGTCACTTTGCCAGTGTGTTATCTCACACTGAAGCTGGATTAAAATGTGGGTGTGAACGCAGTCAGAGCCTCAGCCTTGGTTTACAGTGGCTGGAATGTACCTTGTAAGAAATGCAGGAAAACAAAAGAAAAGCAATTTCCTGTATTAAATGTAAGAACATCTTTGATTTACTTTGAAATCAAGTTCCAAAATATTTGTCTTTGAGCACTATGATTTAAAATGATGATCACCTTGGTACTAAGGGTTATCACCAGCATGCTTAAAAAATATTATTACTGTTGCTTGTTTCTGCTCATCTTTCTGTCTCCTTGCTGCCATGAGTAAAGTTCCAGATGTGCAGGGAAGATCCAGCAGAACTCTTCTTATGTGCTTATGTTCTCGGGATGTGTCTTCTTTGTATCTGTTTGAATCCCAAAGATACCAAGAAGAGTGTCCAAGAGCAAAATAGGTGAAACCCAAATTATCTGTAAACAGTAGCTGGATTTTTAAGAATCTAAACTATAGCTGTGAGGAGTACAGAGATGTGTTAACTGAAGTTAGGATCCACTATGTAGCTGTTCCCCCTAGACTACATGTGGAACAAAGTTACAGGATTCCAGTATATTTTCTTTGAGAATAATTTAGGAATTATAGATCTGATCAGAAAATCAGGCGCAAGGTGAGTTCCTAAGGTTGAGTGTGTTAGGCGTTTATCATTAGCAAATTTAGGGACTTTCTACATGATGTAGGCTATTCTATGCTATGCTGGCCCAAGACAGGCAATCCATTCCACAATTAAAATTCCTGGCCTCCAAAGTTGCCAACTGGTGGGAGTATTTTTGCTGCGTGCCCCAAAATGATGCACTTCTGGCAAAATGGTGCCAGGCATGGTATACCCAGACCATGCCGCATGCACTGTCCAGTAAACCAGCTAAAATGCTTACAAACAGCCCAGGCTTGGAGTGGGCCATGGTGCGTCCATGCAGGCAGTCCATGTCTACTGGGAGTTGTGGCCTCCCAGTAGACTGATCTGATCCCACAAGGTTGGTTTACTGAACCACGGTGGACACAGCCTTAGTCTCCATGTAAGAGATGAGTGCCCTCACTCAGGTATTTTGAAAAGCATTCAAGATGGAGTTTTGCACACCCTTACGTTGTGCTGCACATTCTTTGCCAGACTAGCTTACTGCATGCAAGAAGAAGAATTTTAAAATCTGGGTCTTTGTATAATAGTTTAAAATGGTTCAGTTGCACAGCCCAGTAAAAGCATGTAACAATCAAGTTCCAGCATAGCTACATACCTAACCAAAGTGTAGGGACCATCCTTCAAAGTATTACGCAAACATGCATGTGACTGAACTGCAGGTCAAGTGGAGATAGAAGCATGATAGGAAAGGGATACGGCTTTGCCATCGATCCTGATGAACAGTGTTTGAATCTGTGATGGATCTCATTGTTTTCAAATTTATTATTTGGCAAAATACATTACTTAATGGCCAATAACTGCTGTAGATCAGATTCTCATGCTGACTTCCCCATAGGGCTGTTGCATCAGTCTCTTGTCCATTAAGTCACCCTTTGACTTTGAAACTGCAGTACAGGTTTAAAATCTGCAGTGCCATATTGGGGACTGGGAAATCTATAGCTTGGAGCCTGATTAACTGGACCCCATTCTGTTCCACAAAACTCTGTTCTCAGCCATTCTGGCTCTAGTTGGCGGTTAATGAGGAGACAACCTCTTTTTGTTTTAAAATAACGCAGAAGAAAATTCTTAAAGTGATTAATAAGACTTTCTCACTGCCCTTTAAAAGCCAACAAAACAGAATCTTGTCAGTGCAATCAAAGGGAACATTGAATGATTGATGGAAATTCAATAGCTTTAACTTTTGCTTTCACAATCACCTTTCAGGGGTCTGTGCACAAGAAAGCACCGGGACCTTGTGATTATCATGCTAAAAGCTTGCTCTGTGCCTGCCAATAATTAGATTTCTATATGCATTGCCCTTCCTTAGTTTCAATGCGCAACATGGGGAGATGCTCTTTTGCAGGTCTCAAGGAGCAGCACTCTTTTCTGGTTGCCCTTAAGCATGGAATTGGGATTTTGCACTTAGGGCTTCAACAATGGCTCTGTGCGCTGTTGGGTGGCACATGCTCGGCTCTGTGTGCTATTGTTCACCCCCCTCTCAATGAAACAAGCCTCACAAGCAGCAAGACTTGAAGGCCATCTGTTACCTTGTGGCCAACAGAACCTTCTCACATTGTCCACAGCTGCACAGAGGGGAGGGAGGGGCAGCTGAGAGCTATTGCTTTTCTGCTCCTGGAGGAGCAATTTACACTTTAATGTCATATTTGACCAGAGAAAGAGGCTCTCCTAGAGGTCAACCAATTTGAAACAGGGAGTATGGATCACGATATTTTCTCATAGCAGACAGCAGCACAGCTACAGGCAGTTAGGCTTATTGGAAAGCATTTTGCCACTCTGACAGTTTTCAAATGTCTTAGTCATGTAAACTGGCCCAAAGGAATTAAATGCAAGAATTATCAGAATGTCAAAGCAACCCCCCCAAATATTATGATAATGTAGTCTATCGGGCTGAGAGAAGATTGCAACACAAAAGCCTTTGAAAAGAGTTGAAGAATCCCATAACTTGTTTAAATATTATTAATCTGAAATAACAATCATCTGCAGATTCCCAAACCCCTCACTTGGTTGGACTAGGTATTGCATATGTGTATGTGTACTTCAGTTCTCACAAAAAGTGATATTTAATGATTCACAATTGCCATCACTCATATGAGGGGGAAATGGATATGTGTTTCTGTATGGTTTATTTGAATGTAATGGCATAATTTTGAATAGAAAAGGAAAAAAGAAAAGTGGCATCACTCATGCTCTTGACCGTAGATGAGGAATTGAGGGATGTGCACGAATGGTCTAAACATTTGAAATTCTATCAAATTTGACTGAATGTGGACATTCGGATTTGAATAGAATGTCTTTACATTCAAATTACACACGTATCTTGCAAATCTCATATGCATCTGTACGCATTTGCGCTGATAGTATGTGATGAAAATGGGTTAAAATGGGATGCATACAAAATGCGTACAGATACGTATAACACATACAAAATGCTATCAACATTTGGATCTTCAGATTCGAATCTAATATTCAAACAAACAGATTTGAATGTATTTGCTTTGAATCGGATTTTATTGCATTCAGATTCTAAGCATTCACATTGAATCGAATGTTGAGATATTCGAGTTGAATTTGAATGCAAAAAAAAAAAAAAAAAAAACATTCGTGCACATCCCCAGAGGAATCTGACCTGGCACACTTAACTGAAACCTGAGTGCGAGTGCTGGGCAGAGCAATTTTGAGTCAGCTATGCTTACCAGGTCTTTAATGTGACCACGTCAGGTGTGAGGATTGGGGTTGGGGAGCTGCCCTGGTCCACAAACCTTTGTGAAACCCCTGTAAGATCTAATGTAATGTAATTTGGGGGAGGGGGACAACAGTTATCTAGGAGTCTTGGCCACCATTCAAATTTGTTTTTTGACTGAGTACTATATTCTCATTTATAATTATAATTATTTATATATAATTTATAATGAGAATATATGAAGACAAAAAATGTCCTCCTGATTAGATCAGTAGTCCATCTAGTATAAATGTGCAAAATATTTTACAATGCAACATTTCACACTTGAAAGACCTGGTTTTACTCATGAAATTCTCTGTATCAAGTTCTTCCAAATTTAGAACAAGAAAGAGTTCATAGAATCATAGAATGGTAGAGTTGGAGGGGACCTCCTGGGTC
>MTQE01002208.1:21110199-21134003 GCA_014337955.1 Aspidoscelis marmoratus | reverse complement strand
TATCCCTTCATTTTGAAGTGTTTCCTCCATGCTGTCAAGGAAGTTCTCTCTGGATACAGAATAAAACCAGGTCCTGCCTGTTTGTAACATTTTGAGTTCCAGTGGGACAGCACCTTTCTGGTAGAAGCTACTTTGCCTTGTTGTCAACAGCTTTTGGAAGGTCATCCCAGCCTTGCCTTTCAGTAACCAAGGGAATGCCTGTTTAGTTGATCTATGCTAGTCTGAGAAAGGACAGGATCCCCTTTGCACATCCCCAAGTCAAATCTAGGGTATTTTTCCACTGTCACTAGAAGTACCCATTAATGGGTACAAAAATGCCATTTCGTACCCATTAATGGGTACTTCATGGGTACTTTTAGTGACAGTGGAAAAACACCCCTAATTGACAAGCTACTGGTATAATCAATAGAATTAGGTCTTCAAGGCAAACAAGAACTTAAACTCTTTTGGAAACTAGGAAACTGAAAGGGTAAAGTGTCCATTAAAAAAAGATATAGCTCTCAACCCTGACAGAAGTGTACAGTTCATTGCAAACAATAAGAATGATATTATTTGGATGCCTGTACAGAATGCTGATTAAAGAGGTCAAATGTCATTTTGAAACTATGTCCTCGAAAGGCAGCCTTTCCTGCAGACTTGTAAAAGAATAAAATAAAAATAGGGAGGAAAGCAAACATCAGGTGACAATTTTATTTTATTAATAGTTTATGCAAACAGACAGACATTCCATTTGGTTTCTCACCAAAATGCAGACAACATGGATTGCAGTCCTCATATAACTTCAGTATAGATTTACACAGAAGAGACAGAAAAGCTAGAAAATTCAGTAGTTGTATTCCCTATGAAAATATATTTAAAGGGTAGTTACAAAACAAACAAAAGGTTTCCTCTTAGCACATCAACTGCAGCATCTCAGAAACAATGAAAAAGACATTTAAAACATAAGTCAGTGGAGTAATTTTGGAAGGAATTGTTAGCAGCTGGTAATTATGCTGATTACAACAAGTTTCAGTAGTTCCTACGGGGCATATTATTCTTGAGCATCTATATATCACATGAATGCTCTAAAGTGCTTACCTATATAGACTTAGCATTTAACAGAAACTTTTAAACAAATCAATATAATAATTCTTTGGAAGGCAGGGAAAGACAGAAAAGATGATGGCTTACCTAACAGTGTCTAGAAAGTCCTTAGCCAAAAGAAAATGTTACCCAATGCAGTTTTCTACTCACAAGTCCAATTTTACCCAGGACGCCACATCTAGTCATCCAATTGCTGGATTGTGAGGTTTCCAACTGAAGGCTGAGTTTAATCTATTAAAAATAAATCTTCCCAGTGGACAAGAAGGGAAAGGGATCTAAACCACACACAAAATAACCTCCAGCAGCAGAGGCAGGAGGCTCAAAACTGCTGTAGGGGAGACCAAAACAGCGGGTGCGCATTCTGAGCCTTGCTGCAGTCCCCAGGACAGTGCTGTAAGAAGACCTCATATTAAGAGCAGGAGCAGTGAGGATGCTAGCCAGATTCCCTTTGTAGGTTTAAAAATGATACCAGAAGTCAGTCATGTTTGGTCCTCTGTGTAGTGACACCAGTGCTGCGTTCACACCTAAGTTTTAATCCAGCTTCAGCCCACCTTCAGACTGGAAGAACACATCAGGAAAGTGATCGGTCATTTTCTTTTCACCGTATCTAACCCAAAGGTAGATTTTCTGAGTTAGATAATGCTGAAAGCAAACAATCTGTCATTTTGCCTTTGCATTCTCACTCTGAAAGTGGACTGAGGCTGGAATAAAATGTAGGTGTGAATTTGTCTCAGGTGGAATGCTTGCCTATTGAGTCTCTTCTTCCCCTATCTCTGCATCCAAATATGGAATGAACCAAATCCTCCCTACCCAAAGCAGCTTTAGAGTGCTTTAAAGTGGATTATAATTAGGGCTCTTCAGTCAGAGGTTAGGGAGGCCTAGTGGCCTGGATGACCAGACTCCTGAGTGCCAGAAGGGGCATTCAGAAAAGTGATATTCTGTCTATGCTTTCAATTATTATAATTCGGAAATAGTTTAAATAATCCTGCCTGCTGTTTTTGAAAATCAGATGACAGTTACTACATCAAAGCAGCTAATGCAACAGATTCTGACTCAAATGCTACATACTCCTGAAGTTCTGTATTTGCATCTTTCTCCTCATAAGGGATAAATCATCTGAAATAGTTTAAAAAGCTTTGTCACAATCACAGGATTATATAACTGGTCATAGATAAAACATCTTTGTGAAGGGACAGGTTCTCCATAAATGAATCATGCGTTAGTATGTTTCTGGTGGTAACTGTCAGATAACTTTTATATGAGTAAACTATGTTCTGCTGGGGAACTTTAACAGGAAATTTGCTGTTACAATCCTCTTGTGGACTTAGAATTAAGAGTACACCATGGCATCTGCTATTGTAAATAGTGGACTAGACTCAAAGTCCTTTTCTTTACATGTTAACTCAGCATGTGATGAGACCTTTAGGCGCAGATGACTTCCAACGACCGATTACTCACGATAACTCATGCATACTCTAAGGAAATACAGATTCATGAGAGTATAATACTGTACCATGGTTTGTAGTGTATGCCTCAATTCACCTGAAGTTTTAATATCAGCGGGGAGAGCAGTAGAGAAAGTGAAGTAGCAAAACAAGTCCTTGTTCATACAGTCAAAATAAATTAATAAAAAATCCCTCTGTAGCTCTACTTTTAAAGCATGGTTGCGCTCAGAAATTCAGAATGTCAATTTAGAAAAATGTAGGTTAAATCTTCCACGCTGTCCCTAGCTACTAAAAGGTAGCAAAACACAATTCTAGCTGTTTACAGACAGCATGACCAAATACAGAAGGCATGGACTGCATGGCCTAAACTACCTAGTTTTCAGCACAAATGCACCCTTGGAGTATCACCTCCTGCTCCATAAGCAGTCCTTGCCTGCATGCTTCAATTACTTTCATATACTTCCTACTTTAACAAATCAGTCAAAATGCCAAATAGTCAAAGGCAGTGATTAGAACTTTTAGAAAATACAACTGATAGATAAGGACAATCACACAAGAACTTTTTAAATCACACTCTTTTCTGTCGCACTGGGTCCTGTAAAGAATAAACTATTAATTAGAAGAGTTTACACTAACGACACTAACAAAGAATGACTGTGCTGCAAAAACAAAACAAAATGCAACACAATACAAAACACAGATCACAAGTACCTCAAGCAATAAAAAAGCAGACATATATAAAATACCTGAGAAATACGCAGCAGTTAACTTTCAGGTGAAAAAGAACAGCCCCATTTTGAATCCCTCCCCCCCCCCCCCCCCCCCCCGGCTAATTCACTTTGCTTCTCTTGCAAATCTGTAGGAGAACTGACAATTTCAGATGCTTTAATGAAGCATTTGAAATAGCTACCCACTCTTAGGTGAGCTCATGTTTTCTCAGAGGACCTCCCAGCAAACCTCCTAGGAACCCACAATGAGTCTGGCTCCATCCATTGGGGAACCTCCAGAGAGAGAGAATAGGGATGTGCATGAATATCTGTAACATTCTTTTTTTGTACAAATTCATCTGAATTCAGACATTCGTACACGAATCAGATGTCAGGACATTCATACATCAACATTTGTACGAATACATGTGTTTCAGACGTTTGTATGAATGTTTCCAGACGTTTGTATGAATAGTTCAGACATTTGTTAAACTGGGAGGTGGGTAAGCGGCTGCGCCACACATCTGCAGCAGATCCAGACTGCATTTGACATGGATTGAGAGCGGATTAAAATGCATTCAGGTTGGATTTGATGCTTTGAGAGTACGGATTTGTTATGAGATACATATTGGATATGTATTCGTTTGTATTGGATACATATTTGTTCATATCTGATATTCATACAAATTCATTTGTATCAAATAGAATCCTACCACATTCTAAGGCTATCTATTAGGATGAATACAGATTTACTAACATCAGATTCATTACAAATCGAATGTAAAAAAACCCATTTGTGCACATCCCTAGAAGAGAATACAAGGCAGATTGTGCCAGTGTTTTTATAGATATTGCCCAACAGGTAATACTCAACTGGTTATCTTCCCCTTTCTACCCTTTAATTTATTATTTACATTTCTATCCCGCCCCATACCTGAAGGTCTCTGGGCGGCTAACAACCTTAAAACAGATAAAAACAGAATATACATTAAAAGACTTTAAAAATTCAACAACTCTAAAACAATACACAATATGTTTAAAATAAGTGTCTGTACTGAGGGAAAATATAATCAGCTCAGCCAAAGGCCAGGGCAAAAACATGGCAAAAAGGACAAAGTCAAGGAGACAAAAAAGTCCAGAGATGGTTGGCTAACAAAGTAGCAAAGAGGAAGAAGGAAAGGATGGGAGATGCTGCTACAAGGTGAAATAAACTTTTAAAAGGAGCAAATGGGGTTAAGGGAACAAAGATTAAAACCCAGGAATGGAGGGTAGAACAAGTAGGGAGCTGTAAGGGATAATCACAAAAACAAAATGGTGTCCTTAGCAGCATAAAACAAGAGAAGCTGGAACAATGGCCAGAAAAATGGCCACTAGAAGCTGTGACTGCAAAGACATTGGTCACAAATAAAGACACCCTGTACATTTTGCTGGTATATAATCCCTAAGTATACAGGGACAACTGTACTTAAAACTCTCTAATTATTTTAGGTCAGCAAATTACCCTCCTCAGTTCAAAATAAACAGTGGTAAAATGCAATTCCTGCTTGATTCTGATCACATTTTAAAAATATTATCACATTCCATCCAAATATTGAAGTTCAACTCAATGAATTTGCATTCAAATACAGTTGGCTCCATTCTGCACAAAAGCACAGAATAGGGTTTATTTTTGTTAGCCTGTTCCCAAGGTTCAGTTTTTAGAAACAATAATTCTCTAATTCTAAGTTTTGAATCTAGCCTATCCCTAAGAATAACCTCAATACACATACAATGTACCGTATCTTTACAAACCACACAAGCTCCAAGGAACCTGCTGACTTCCTTAAAAGTTTAGTTCATACATTTCTGAGTTCAGCTATCAAATGCTTTCAATGAAGAGGGAACCCTACAAAGAAAGTAACCATTTGTGTAGCAGATGATTTTATTCCTCTACTGAAGCAAAAGTTATAAACAGTAACTTTTTAAGAATACCGTTTATATTATCATCATTATTTAGGCCAGAAAGGCTCACAGAGTAATGGTAAGGCCAACTATGTTGTTCTATACCGCAGCTGCTTCCAAACATCCCAGCATAGAACTCTCCTTCTCCGTTTCTCCTAACATCCTTTTGACTCAGAGCCCTATGCAGAAGATGTGTGTCAGAACCAGCATTAATTTTATACAAAATATGATTTACCTCTGTAATAGGGAGGGTAAGGTTACTTTAGCACATGTTCAGATGGAGGCTAAACTTCCAAAGGATTTTGTCACTGCTTATTGGACAGACTGCTATACTAACAAACACTGTGTAAAATAACACACCATTTTAAAAATGGGATCTGAACAACATCTGCACTTTAGACTTTGATACTTTAATAACATGACTTAAATTGGAAAATTTTGGCCTTTCTGCACTTGGCCTTATTCTGGAATATATCTCAAAATAGGACATGCATATTATTGAAGACCATGGTTGCCCCAGGTGAGGCCTGTCATGGTCTGCATTACTGAGAGGACAACAGACCCCTATTTCGAGATATATTCCAGAATAAGGCCAAGTGTGGAAAGGGCCTTTGTCGTATTCAGATTTTAAATACACACACATCTTCAAGCAGAAAGATCTATAAAGTTAGATTTAATCTCTGGCCGAGGTTGTCTCTGGTGAACTTCCAAAATCATCTTCCATAATCATTCTGTCAGCTAGAGGAAAAAAGTAACTTCACCCTTGGAGACAGAACCTAGTTAAAAGAAAGGAAAAAGCACCCCTTAATGGGTCCAAGAAAATGTGTAAACAGCATTAAGTTTAGCAGCTGGAGTCAGTGGAGACAGGTAAACACAAAGATCACAAACACTCAGGGCCTGTTTGCACTTACCTGACTACTATGGTAAAATAATATAATAATACCATACCAGTCAGGGTCAGGAGCCATATGCACTTCAAGAGCTAGTGAAATTCTGAACTGGACCACCAGCACTTGAAGTGCAGATGGCCAGGTCTGAGCAGACCGGATCATTATGGTAATGCTTGTGGCAACATCCAGGATGTGCCTGGATATTGCCATGACAATTGAGATTTGGCATGCAACTGCAGCCATGCCACCAGACCCATTTGTAGCATTGCACCTGGAAGAGGCTGTGAATGCTGCTGCCTGAGAGCTACCTAGTTGCTCCAAGTTAAGCTGTGGACAGCATTTTAGTTGTCCACAGCTAATTAGGACCAGGAATGGCTTGGTGAGCTCCAGGATGGTGGCATGTAGACGGACCTCACAAGGGAGGGGATAGAACCACTCCAACTAGCACAGGCCAACAATAAGAAAGCTTGGGAAAAAAAGATAGCTTCAGCAACTTGAGTATATTTTAAACTATTGTGCAGCATTTAGTTCTAACATATTTATCTGTCATCATAAGAGAAGCACTGCATCTTGGTGGAAGAAAGCCTGTTATACCAGAAGGTTCCAGGTTCCATCCCTGACATTGCCAAGAAAACTACATGATTCTGTCCGTATAGTCAAAAGGACTAAAGTTTAACAGAAAGGCATCTTTACCTTTCACTGTTATTGTTATTATGGAAACAAAAGGTAATGATCTACTACAGTCTGACTTGCATCAAATGACTACTTACAGGTAGTTTTGCACAGCACCTTGAAGTTAGCAGATGAAACCAAAATGACCCATTACAGTATTAAAAAAAATGTCTTGGTATCCAATGGCAATTACTACATGCAGCACATGTGGTGCAAGGAACAAACAGGGCATAAGGATAAATGTGTGATTAGTATGCTCCCATGTTGCATTTCTGTGTACAGTTGCATTACTACATCAATGCAGAAGTTCCATAACACGGAACTAATATGGTGAATTCATAAACCAGCTAAACTGAAATATAGGGTGTTGCTCACCAAAAGAAGTTATTTAATCAAAGCCTCTGGCCAAGACCTTCTATAAAGTAGGGATGTGCCAAACTCATGTTTATTTTGAAACCAAAAGGGTGTTAGAGGCTAAGAACTGTTAGGTGCGCTTCATAACAGTCCTGCCTCTCTTCAGTTTCACTTATTTACAGGTGAGAAAACCTGAAGTGAGGAACTTACCTGCTTGCTACTCACTTTGGCACTGTTATGGGCCCCTTTGTGGATAGGTGTGCCTGTGCGTGACATCTTCACACATGAAAATGCACAGATTCTCCATGTATCTGTGATGCTGCTGTGTGCTGCAGGCTCATCCACAAGGGGCCTGATAACAGTGCTGAAGGTATGAGCAGCAAATGGATAACCTTCCCTGCTTTGTGGGTTTCCTCACAAGCAAGTAACTGAAGCTGGCGAGAGCCAGGGCTGTTAGGGAAGGCACCAAACTTGTCCCCAAATCTCCCTTGCTGTTTGAATAAATGCAGGTTCGGCACCTCTCTACTATAAAAGGTAAAACAAAAATGACATATACAGTAGTACAAGTCATTATAAAAGCAAAGTGTAGAGGGCTAGAGGGGAAAAAGAAATTCCAAGGTACAAGGAATAAATTCAAGCTCAAGTTAAAACCTAATACAGTGGTACCTCGACATACAAGTGCCCTGACATACAAGTGTTTTGAGATACAAGCCGCCGAGCGAGTGATATTTTGCTTTGAGATGAGAGCAAGATTTGAGATACGAGTACATAACAAAAACAACTGAGGTGGTGTTTTGGGAGCTGGAATGGATTAATGGGAAAATTGCTTTGAGATACGAGCGATTTGACATAAGAGCAAGGTTACGGAACGAATTAAACTCGTATGTCAAGGTACCACTGTAGTTAAGCACCCCCTATTGGATAGCTGGTGAACTGCAGCACCTAGAGAAAGTTTTCTGATTGTCTTTTTTAAATGTACATTTGAGACTCAGTCATTGAAACAGTTAAACAATTCACATTTCCTATTTAGAAAGTATTCTATAGCACATTTAAGGTGATAAAACTGTATAGATATTAACTGGATATCCCAGTAGAACAAAGTTACAAGGGACAGGTAACAGATGTTCCATGTGGAATTCTTTTATGCACAATGGACAGGAAGCACGCACTTGCTTCTTTCACTGTTTTCACATATTATGCAATATTGTCAGTATGCAAGATGATCATTGCCTCACACTGCAAAGGTGATTCCTGGATGTGAATGCATTGTTTAAGCTGTGGTTTGACTTCTTTTTTCTAACAGCTAGGCTAAAAGTGATAATGTTGCACGGGAAACCATTCCAAGCAGAAATGTCCTTAAAGTTCTGGCAAAACAAACTGTTCTAGGTATCTGAGGAATAATGGAGAAAGTACACTGCCATCCCTCCAAGGTACCAACACCCATTTTATAAGGAAACAAAGCAGAATACTCAGCTAGTCCTTCTGGAAGTACAGTCCACTTACTTAAATGCTGTTAAGTTTGAATATACTGAAACATTTAAGATCCCATTCAAATCAATAAAATGGAATTTAAAAAGTTAATTTTGCATTAAATCTAACATTAAACTCTTTAGATACATTTCTTACTGTTCTTACCAAGTTACATCTTTACATATGAATCTGTAACAACTTCTGTTGAAAGGACCTACTTCATCTTAAAAGCAATGATGCACTACAGAACAGAATCCTAGGTACGGTCATGCACTGTTGTTGTTGGGTACCATGGAGTCATGTCTGATTTCTGGTTGACTGCATGGCATTGTCATGGACACCTCCTATACAGTTTTTTCTTGGCAGAGACACAGAAGTGGTTTGCCACTGCCTATTTCTGGGGAAAAGCCGGGGATCAAACTGGCAGCCCTCTGCTTTTCAAGCACTTTGTGGCAATGCAGTTTCCTCCTCAGAATAAAACCCGGGCATCATTTTTTCCCGGTGTGGAACTCATCATGTGCAAAAAGAAAGTATACATGGTTGGGCTCTTGGAATGGGATGTTCACTCCATCAGGGTGCCACATTATGAATAGGTTAAATATGCATCTCTATAACAAAAAACATATCTAGAACCAGTTACTGCCATTTTTAAAAAGGAACGAACATATTAACACATGAGTAAGAATGCATCTCTTCTTCCTTCAGTAGTATTATTTGGCCCATCACAGATCTACTTAATTTACCAAGAAACTGTTTCCAGTGCTCGTGACTTAGGCACCAGCACACAATTGTTTATATCACCAGTGCTGAAAATTGCTGGGCTTATAAAAATGGTATAGATTACATTTTTCCTTCACTCAGAATGAGCAAAGCAAGCTTAATTTAAGATACACAAAACTATCTTAAGTCTTAGACTTAAATTATCCTGTATACAGATAGTTTCAAAATCACTGCTACTATCACTACTACATTGCACCTTTTCTAAAATGACAAAAATACTTCAGTGTTAAAGACTAACAGCAGAAACTGCCCAGAGGGTATTCTGGGCAAGCTGCACTTAAACTGAAATTTTATCTTCATACATCTTTTGTTTGTTTCTGTGGAATAAGTGGATTGAGTCCTGCGACAAAGTTTTATGAATCCAAGATCAAGGGTTCCCATGAGCATTCAAAGGTATACTTCCAGTTATTCTCATCAGTAGTTCTGCCTGGAAATCTTTGCAGAACAGTTCAGAAGATAACTGGAGGAAAACTGATAGAAAATAAATTCCTTCAAATTTAGATGACCAGAAATGGGCCTAAAATCCAGTAGGACTGTATTCCCTTCCGCAAGAAAACCCTTCCACTTGTGCAAGGATAACTGAGGTTTTATCTAGAAATGATCACCGGTATGAACATATTACTTCTGTGAACAGCCTTTGCAAAAGGATCTGAATAGTTTAGGAACTGAAGTGTAAATTATATTACATTCCAGTATAGCAGCTGTCTAATAGGCTATCCTTTGGCTAGTGCTTTTCACAGATTTTGTCAGACATTTTCTCAAGAAATGTTGTAATTATTGGAGGGCATGGGAATAAATTGCTCTGTTTTATTAGAACACCCACAGCTCTTGTTTCCCATAACTTAGTGATTAAATATGTTTTAATCTCTGTCCAGACAGTGTCATAGTAAGATTATCAAGCCTTTCCATGAAAAAAGAACAGTATGTACATACTGAGTCTTGACTGGTTAGAAGAGCAACATGTAAACATTTTTCTGTACAAGACCTAAGATTTTCACTCATCTAACACTCTGTGCAAGTTCAGTAACACTCAGTACAGTGATCCTACCCCAAAAGGTCAAGCTTGCAATGATCTGGTCCACACACAGCATACAACTTACTGGAAACAGCAACAAGAGGACACAAACGCTCATTATTTTCCAAAGTTAATAATGCTTACAATGTTTGCTCCCCAAAACAAAATGGGAATGTAAGTGTCTGAGTTTGCACCCACATATAGCCACAGGCATCTGCCTGTCTTCTTTCTCACATGTGAAGGGAAATGGAGCAAGCAGTTTTATGCCTATACTTGGCCCACAGGATCTCCAAATGGTATTTCTACAACTTCTTCAAATCTAGATGAACATAAACATACTGCTAGCTATTTTACAGAACTATACATAAAATTCAGATCCCTTGCTGAAGAGGGCCTGGAGAGAAGTCAGTGTAAAGTTATCCTGGAAGGTTCCTTCCACACTGCACAACTGTCAGCTCAATATAGTGCCTAAAAGCAGAGGTGCCTACTGAATTTAAGCCTGGGTAGCTTTTTTCAAATCACGAAGCATGGCTTTGTTACTTCTTTGCCACCTGTAAATATGGAAATGGTCTGGCATTAGAGGCTTACTGTAGACAGAATATTTAGCACTATGCTCCTCAGTAAAAGCCAAGCTGCATTAACATTTAGCATATTAAAGTTTGACCAAGACCTATGTATCCTCATCTGTGTGATCCTTGGCCAGTTCTTGTTCAGAGGCACTTGACACGTCATCATCTGTTTGTTCACCTGAGTGATAAAGCATTGGCGCATGGGTCTTATGGGTTATGGTAACGGTACAAGGCCCTTGTGCCCAGGGCTCTCCATCCACCTGCATCGGCATCTTTGACTTCTTTAAGATCAACTGGAATTTGGATATGTAAAGAAAAACAAGATTAAACAGTTAGAGAGATGTGTATCTTTAAAAGTATATGTGAGCAGAATACTTGAACTTGTATCGGATGCCTGGACATAGGGAAAGGAAGATCAATCCAGGACATTTCACAAATGGCCAGGCAAACTTTATGGCAAATATTAACTACTTTGAGATTTAGAGAGAAATCTAAAGTGCTGGGCTGAATGTAAGTGTAAAGCACCTTGGAAAGAAATGACAGGTTTTCATTTCTTCAGAAAATGCTTTGGAAAAATTAAAAGCTTCAGTTGGCAAGACTGGGCAGGACGTGGAACAGCTACAGTTGTATCTAGTATTGTTTGGACTGGTGAAGAAAAGAGTTTCATAGATGAAAACTGCATACAATATAGTTAGCTTTCTGGATTGCCTACTACTTCTTTTCTCCTTCCAAGCTAGAGAAGCTTGTTTCAAAAGAGAAAATGAATCATATTTCTTTAAGACTGTTCCTGTCCTCAATTCCCAAGTTAGCATGGGAGAGCAACCCATGATCTGAAGATATTTCAATGCAATTGCAAGTACCATATCAAGGTGGCCTACAGTGGGACAGTCTTCACAAACAGGCTTCCGGAGATTCTAGGCAGTGACTTGAAACTGAATACACAGTTAACTGTAGTTATTGTTTGAAGGTCTAACCACACTGACATCCCATATAAGTTAATGATGTGATTGTCCACTGCAGACAAAAAGGACAAATGAGGTATCCAAGAGCTACACTGAACTTTTTAGCTTAAAGCATATCCAGACAGCATATAACTCCCAGACACAATGGTCCTGTTGAACTTTGGCTAGCTTGTCTGCATAATCAGATGAACATAAGAACATAATAGAAGCCCTGCTAGATCAGGCCACAGCCAATCTAGTCCAGCGTCCCGTCGCACACAGTGGCCCACCAAATGCTCATGGGCATCTCAGACAGAGACAAGGACAAACCTATTCCTGCTCTTGAATCCCAGCAAATGGCCTTAGAAGTGTCCTGCCCCCCCCCTCAGTTCTAGTAGCCATTGATATATCTGTTGTCCATAAATTTGTCTAACCCTTCTTTAAAGCCATCTAGGCTGGTAGCTGTTACTACCTCATTTGGCAGCAAATTCCATAAACTGATGACCCTCTGGGTGAAGAAATACTTCCCCTTGTCAGATCTGACTCTCCTACCCACCAGCTTCATAAGGCATTAATGGATGGAACCATAAGACATTAGATAGCCTTTGTTACTAAGAATTTGGCTTGCATTTGAAAACAGAGCAAAGCATGGCTTTTTACAGGATGCTTCAAGTTTGGGATTAGATGGCTGAAACAAGCATGCAGAAAGAAGCCATTGTGACACGAACATTGATGATCACTTACCCGGACAGTATGAGCTTGCCCCAGCCGGATGGGGTTAGCAAGCTTCACTTGAATTTGCGCACAGTGAAAAGAACCACTGACACCCACGACTTCCAGGAGTCCGTCGTCATGTCTAAATCAGAAAAGGGAGCGTTTATTAACAATACAGCATAGTCCTACTTAAATAAGCTTCAAAACTGAAGCCATGGGAGAAGAAATGGATTTAACATGTGTGTTTTTTGTTTCTTAAAAAATCCAATATATGTATCGAAGAACCCCAATTAATAAGGATGAATATTAAGAATGCAGTAAAAAAAGCAAAGCAAGTTAAGAGCCTTAAAACATATACTAATCGTGTGCAGAAAAACAGATTTAAAAAGCTTACCTTGCAAGCGGATAAAGTTCATCTCCCATTCCTTCCCACAGTCTACAGCCACCTCCCCAGTAGGCAATGTTCAGAACTATGATTCCCTCCAAACTAGGCAGATCAATTCTCTCTCCATCCAACTCTAGCTTTAAAGATATACAAGAAACTGTTAGCAAGATACATTCTCTTTGAAGCAGTCTGAAGAAAATATCTGATCAAGCCAATTCATCCACTTATTTAAAACATTTTAGGCCACCTTTTCATATTAAAGATTTTAAAGCTGTTTACAAAAGTTTGAAACCAACTTAAAAGCAGTTAAAAGAGGCAATACTTCTCCAGTATGTTCCTGATGTATTTGATGTATTTATCTTGTTTTCTATTTCCAGTGCTAATACATTAGAACCAGAAGTACATTTTTCATGGATGAAAGGAGGAACCATTTGAAATAAGAAACAGCTGTCTTACCTCAACCTTTTTGTCTAAATCCTTACATTCCTGTATTAAGCAATCTTTGGTTCCATAGAAAAAATAAACGGCCTATACAAAAAATAAGAGTCATATTTGAGAAAGAGAAAAGGATAGGCAAAGGAATGCTATTGCTATTGCTACTACTACTACAATGACTGATAGTCCCAAACATCTTTTGGAGATATTTCTCATTACTAAAATATATTATTTGTCAAGACTGTTACTAAAACACAAAAATCGTTATCCTCAGTACAGTATCAAAGATAAATACAGCCACTTAGAAGGAATCTATCAGTAAGAGAACTTTTCCCTCAAATACAATAACACAGTAATTTGACAAAAGCAAATTATATTTATTCTATCACCATTCTCAACTGATGGACAAAACTGTTCCCGTATCACTTTTTAGATTCTTCTATCTAGTAAATGCCACTGGAGAAGGTTCTGAGCTTGGGTTACCTTCAAGACACCAAGAATTGTGCTATGCTAAGAAATAATTTTTCAAATCGTTAAGTCTATCTGTACATTAAATTAGTACTTGCTGCTACAATCTAGGAACGAATTAGAAAGTAGAGATAATGGATCTTTTGTTCTCAAACTGAATCTCAAAATTTATCTCAGTTTGAGATAATGATTGACCACTGATTTTTAACCTATCAGATGAGACAAAGAACCAGGTAAAATTTCCTATTCAGTCACAAAGCTCACTTGGTAACTTTGGCACAGCCATCAGCCTCCTTTACTATATCACCAAAATATAAAACTGATAGGAAAAAGGCCTTGTATAACTGCTGGAAGGGGAACCAGTTTTAAAAAATTTATACATTCATGAACAGTTATCTTTTAAGTTATTTGTAAGCTACAAATTAATTGTTTGGCACATATCAAATCTTAACTTTGCTCAGAATCACAAATTTTATGTTGCCACATTATTTAACTGAATAAATAAAACACTTAACAGTAGTATTAAATTTTTGTTCCAACTGACATTTGAGATACAAAAGCTAACTTTAGCTTAAAAAATAATTCACAGCTTTTGATTAGCCAGGCACTAGGCATAATTTACAAGGAAAACATGCTAAGCCTTTGAATTTACGGAGTTAATGTAATGGATATAATACATAATAAGATGAACACTTTGTATTAGCAAAAAGAGGTATATGCCATTGTCACTATCTTTATCTGTTAAATAATGTTTTATGATGAAAAAAGTTCTGTAATCTGCACACGCTCTTTACTAATTTATGTTTCTTGTTTCCATGTTTGTTTTTACTTTCTGTACATTGTTGTAATATTAAATTTAAAAAGAGATATAGTATTTACAATTTGCATATTATAGCTTTGTGTTCAGTTAATCCATTTAAATATCTAATATCACCTACAACATGCTGTAAAGTATAACTAAAATTCTATCACATTAACAAGAAGTCTGTAATTCAGTATTTTTATATAACATGAACTACCTTTGGGTCCAGTCTATGCTTCTGTCATCCACACACTACTGTGGAATAGCAGAGGCTTTGCCTCCTCCTAGTATGCTCCATCCACACAAGACACAACACAGACCAAGCTAGGCACCTAAACTGTCAATCTGGTATGGTCTACTCATATACCTTTTTTGTTGAGATCTACTGGCATACTAGCAGGTGATATGCTGGACCATGGAGGCATGAAGATAGCACACCTCTAAAGTCCAGTATACATGGGGACCCCTTCCTGGGAGCTCTGAAAGTCAGGAACTTTTGTTCTTGATTTTTGGAGCATTGGAGCCTCCACCCCATGTCAGCTTCAGAGCCAACACCAAGGCTGGCACAGAACAGTCCATCCCAATGCAGAAGGGTTTGTTCTGCACCAGGAACAATCCATCCCAGCTTGCGACAGGTTGCTTATTGTGGTACAGTGTGACTTACCCTATACTGGAATAGCAATGGTAAGTGTGAATACAGCCTTTATTTCTTCAGTTCTACATGTAACTGACCACAACCAACAGAGATTCAGAAAGTTATGCAAAGCCTAGTATTTTAAGAGCAGCCAAGTCAGTATGGCATGAAACGAGAGATCATTTGCCTTCACTAGTGGTCCTTTGATTTCCAAACAAAGACACATTTTTAAAGAAATACATACAACAGAAAACAACCTGTCAATGTACTCTCCAATGCATATACTTCATTGCTTGCATTTCTGGGTTTGGTAGCTGCTTCATCTTAAAGTGGCTTAATTTCAGGATTAACATTCTACATGGACAAACTACGGGGAAGAACATAGACCCTAAACATCTGTACAGTAATTGGCAGGTGTAAAAGGAAGTGACAGAAAAGTTCACTAACAGTAGCCCTGTGCAAAGGGATGTAGCAAGCTCTGAGTTTACCCAACAAGATACCTTATTAATAATCCTGCTGGAGAACAGAGAGGGAGACTTCTCACGATGTGCATGGAAGTTCAAAGCCATTAGAGCATCTGGTCCTATAGAAAAATAGTTGTTCATTGAGAACACCTGAAAAAAAGAAGATCTGATAAAAATCCTTCCAGTCTCTTCCCTTATACTAAGAATCGTATAAAAGAAGGGTGCCTCCAGTCACGATTAAAAGTAGCTTTTCACTTTGCAATTTCTGGGGAATTCTGCATTTTTACTGTGGGCAATCGAGCTTCCTGCCTCTCAGAGAAAACTGGCTGCAATCGCTATGCAGCTTCTGGAAGGGGCTGCACAGTCTTTCTGCAGCTTCTGATTGTCCTGTCTGTCAGAGAGGAAGCAGTTATGGAGGGACTGTGCAGCTTTCATTCTGTCTGGAAGCAATCTAAATGTTTACACATTTTGTTAACATACCACTTGTTTTTTAAATATCCATTTGCTTAGAAACAACCTTTCTGCATACCAAAATTAAAAATACCATCTTTAGTAGACCCAGAATTTCATAGCTTCTGGTCCATAACAAATGTTGTGAATGCTTAATGTTTTAAATGATGAATCAGGAGGTCTGACATGCAGCTATCTGGTCTTCCCCCTCCCTTTGGTTAGCTTCAACAAAGTACCCGGAGAGCCACAAGTCCTGTCACTTTAGGGAGGAATTTTTGGAGGGAGGGAAGATGAGTAGGTCTCTTAGCAAGTCTTCCCTTCACATATCCACAATTCGCTATTCCCTCCATGAAAGGGAAGGATGTTTATTTATTTATTTGTTTACTATTTGTATTTCTATCCCACCCAATACCTGAAGATCTCATGGCAATTAACAACATTTAAAATCAAACATATTAAAACAATAACTGATATCGAACCATGAAGGGCCGATCGCAGTTTGTACCAATTGCAACTCCCAAACCAAAGGCAGCTCCATTACAGAGCGCATTACAGTAGTCCAGCCTGCGCATTACAGAGCATGGACTGTTGTGGCTTCTATCCAAAAAGAGATGTAGCTGATGAACTAGCCAGACAGGAAATAATCATTCACGGCAATTTGAGGCCATGCTGATGCTCTCATCAGACCTGAAACACAACTGCCATGGATCCAGAAAGACCGTGAACAGAGCTTCATTTTCTTAATATTCAAATTAAGTTGCTACTTTTGTGTGGGAAATGCTAAAATATGGCAACCCCTTGTAATCAGATTCCCCCCCCCCTTTTTGCTAACCTCAAGATTGGGACACTTTTACTGATTATATAATGAACCAATACATTTTCAAACATACCTTTAGTTTTCGTAAATTGTAGTACCCTTTATTTGTTATCTGAACCTTCCACCTTAAACAAGAGAGAGAGATTTGCATATAAACTAAAACAAGAAACACCAATACCTGAATAATCCTCCAGTTCACCTAGGTATCAATTATTGTAACAACTGGCATATAGCCTCATATCTAAATAAGCTCAGTTTTGGTAACCAACCTATCCCTTCTATCAAGGTTGTAAGAAATGCCCTTCCTGCTAGATAGATCCTAGGGACTCCCTCTCATGCAGAGACTGAATCCATGAAGCATGCTCTCTTCCAATTTTTGTGTTGCTTATGACATAATGTTGTCTGGCCACTACTTAAATACTTACTAGGCAGATCTAATCACACTAATGTAATTTTTTTATGACCTGATCATAAGCTCAGGGTGACTTTTGCAGTAGCCAAATTTTTGACTGCAGCAATCAAAGTGAGGGAACAACTAGTGACATACACAATAATCCTTGTCCATGCTGGCAGACCCTTGGATGTTATTTGGGTATTTGAGAACTATATGATGATGGATTGAGTTGATTTTAATTGTTACCTTGCACTTTCAGTCTATTGTACCATAATATATCTGATTTGGTTTCTAGCAGGTCCTTAAGATTCAGGTAGTATAAGAACCCACTTCAGTTTGTATAAACTGGCACTGCTACAGTTTTGCATTCACATTTGGATTAATTCTGAAAGATTAGGTTTCTCCAAAGCTGCTTAGTAAAGGGGACCTTGATTTCCAATTACCACAAGCATCAACTTCCCAGGGCCTCCTAACACTTTCTGCTATTGAACAACAACCCCATTCCTTAATTTTAATTTTTTTGGTTGTCTCTCCCATTAAATTATTTTTGTCTAAATTAGATTAATGGTCGTTACTAACAGCAACAACATTCACAGCCAGATAAGGTTAACGCCGACACGGAAATAGATCTATATACACAGAATCAAATCCACACATTCCCTTTCCTATGGAAATGTTTACAGAGGAAAGGGATGTTTTGAAACCATCCGTAACTTAGGTTATTATTATGTTTGCTTTGTAGCTCACCTGTCCAGCCTGATCGCATCAGCATCCAAGACATTCCGCAGAATATGTTCTACTGGCACTTCTCCAGCATATCCAGCACCCCAGCCCAGGGTATTTGACAGGTCATTGCCTGTTCCCAAGGGTAAGATTGCAACCCGTGGTATATACTGCTCTTGCCCCTGCAATAAAATAACTTACTTCAAGGCTAAACTGAAAAAAAGTGTGGTTCCACAACATTAACTGAAAATCTGTTTAAGGATTATGATTCAACTGGGAGGCTGTGAAGAACAGATGGCAAAGCTACATACCAATAGAAACATATACATCAGAGAATACGTGGAGGGTATATCTATTTTTTCTTATGTAACACTACACAGTGTTTAGAACAGAGCAGGACATGTGCAATAGCTCATCAACCTGCTGAATTGCTGCAGGAAAAAATGCACTTGAAGCTTGATGTGTTCTCTCCTGGAACAGCACTGAGCCACATTTGGAGGCTGCCAAAACAGTTTGGGGGTGTTCAAACACACGGTTAGGATGCCCCTGGGGCAAATTTGAGACACAAGAGACACACATAAATTATATATAAAAAACTTTACTATGTCCCAAGGTCACTATTTATGTATCTCTTTTACAGATGCAAAATAATCACTCTTGGGACAATTCACAGAGTTTGGGTCAGATGGGTTGGGAGGCTACAGGGATTCTAAGCCAATCCCAGTCTGCTATAGCTGAGGATCAATCAGGTCCATAGAAAATTGGGCTGGAGGCAACTAATGGGAGGCAAGCAAGGAAGGTAATAATGAAGAAGGAAGAGAAGAGAAACTGTCTGTTTTTAAACTGTCTGATGTGCCCCCCCCCCGACTCTACAGATGGGGTGATCCTTGAAACTGGACACTCTCCAAGACCACTGTATGTTCACACCCTTGGATTTGTCTGAAATGTCAGCTTGGTGCAACATCAGGAACAAGTTCCTGAACTAGGGCTGTATCCCCAAACAACTAATTTGCCTCTCTAGTTTGCCTCTACTGTCCCTCTGTCCCAGCAGACTTTAAAAGTGCCGTTCAATACTGGAATAAGCATCTGCATGAGGCTCGAAAAAACACGTGTTTAAAACGCACCTACAGTCCCCACGGAAACGTGTTTTCCTTGCCCGCATCTTTTTCTCCCCGCCCCCCTCCCTGGTTGATAGGGTGCCAGCGGGAACGGGAGGGACTGCGCTCTGCGCGACCACAACCAGGAAGACAACCCCTGACGTGTCCAAAAGAAAAATAGCCATCCATCCGTCTCCCCTCCCCTCCGCAAAGGCAGCTGGACTGCAACCAGCGCTCAGGTGGAAGCAATTCATTAGGCTATGACTTCCTGTGCTGGCAAAGGCAGCAGCTGCAGCCATCGATCGCACAATCATTCGCTCATTCACACTTTCACTCTGATCACTCTGGGCTCTGATAGGGAAGTGAAAAATAGAAAAATAGCCATGGGTATTTACAAGTTCTCTGTTCATCTCCCCTGCCCTTTGCTTCCAAAGGTAGTGATTTCACTATCAAAATCCACACACCCCCATACAGCAGTAGTTACACTGTAGTAATCCACCCACTTCACACCTGATAACAATGTTGCAATTCTCTGCAATTCTGGCTCTTTAAAAGTTCTGACCTTTAGAAAGGGAAAAGGAAGGGAAGTGGTTGCAGTTCTGGGAGATGCGTGACTGTTTAAGGCTGTGCATGCAGGCAGCAGCAGAGCCAGGGTGCTTTTTTCCGAGATCTTGGCCTCCAATCCCCGCCCCTTTTGCCACGGAGCGTCCCCATGGTAAATGCTGCCAGGAAAACCTGCAGCTTCCAAAAAGTGCTCTGGTAGTCTTCCTTAAAGGGCAGTCTTTTTACTGCGGATTTTCCTCCTTTTGTGCTGCTGGAAGCTCAGAGAAAAGCTGGGCATAGGGGCGCTCAGAGGCAAAAGAACCTTTTAAACAGACTTTTAACAGACTTTTAATTGCTTGGGGACGGGGCCTATGGCAGTTTGGATGCTTTCAAAGCTAACTAATGCACATTCCTATCACAGAAGTCCAGATACAAGCAGAAAACAAACAACACACACACACAAAGGGTGCCTCCAGACACACTTAAAACTTTGTAGCCACTGCATTGCTAGTGAAGCACATGACTGGAAAGGGGAGGACTGATCGCCCCAAGCAGCTGGGAAATTCCGAAGTAAAAAGCTGCTGATTAATCAGCAGCTTCTTACAGCAGACTTTGCCTTGAATTCTGTGTTGTTGCTGTGTTCAGTCTGGACAATGAGAAGCTGCTGCACAGTGGTGACAAATTGCTACACAGATTCCAGTTGTCCTGTCTGTCCTATGCGAAGTGGCTGTGAAGTTATAAGTATCTCTGGAGGCACACAAAGACAAGGATTTCTACTGTACATTGATAGCATACTTAATGCTGCCACATAGCAGAAGAACCCTTCACATTCACAGGGGAATTAAGGGCTTTTAAACTAGACTACGTGGCTTGCTCCTGGCTGACTCCAAGGGTGACTCCTATGAGTTCCAGGAGTCAGCCATGACTCAGTGTTATCCAACAACAACAAAAGTGACTTGTTACAATATCTAAGTCACAACACCTCCCTATTTAAAAAATTTAAGCTCAGGTAACATTTAAGGAAAACATCATTTAAGAATCAATATATTTTTATCTATAGGCAGAGCAAATGCACAGCAATTAAAAGTGTCCATTTGCCACATAAAAAAGGAAGGGAGGTGGCTTGTGATGTTAAACTATAGGGAATTTATTTAGAAATACAAAAAGATGGCTGCAATTAATGTTATTAAATATAATACATTTCTTGCAATTAAAAGATTGATTGCAAACAACTGGAGCGCTGCAACTTTGTTTTGCTCATCACCCTTAGGAAATTAAAATGGCTTTTATGATAAAAAAAAGAATCTACCCTAATTTTAATCTGGAAGCACATGGCATGCATTATGCCGTTTGCCTGGTATTGAGTAAGAGAGACTTGACAGAGTTGGAGCTTAAAAATACTGGTAGAGTTGCCAAGGCATTCTGAAGACCATACCTTTATTTTCATGTCATCAATTGCATCCAAGACCCAGCCTACAGTGCCATCTCCACCACAGACAAGTAATCTAGCAGAATTATAAGGTAACCAAGTGCAAAGCTGCAGGGCTTTTGCGGGAGTTGTTTTGGTCAAATCAAAAACCTGTAGATATATACAAAGAGCTTACTCATATGAACATTTGAATCTGTAGCATCACGAAACTGAAGTTAAAGGTTCAATGCTCTGAAATATAATTACAAGTACGTAGAACACACACTTGTGCAAGAGTGTTCTCAGGTCACCGTTTTACAGTATAGAAAATTTTACTATGCCCATTAGATGTGTTAGTTTTTAAAGGTATTTAGGATGCTAGCTGACAATACAGAACCTCCAGAACTTGGCTGCTCTTGGTTTAATTGCTGCTCTGAGATTTAGAGGAAGAGGACCAAAAAGTTAAACAGGAAACTTTATGAATAGAAGGCTTTTGTTGTACCTTCCTGCACTACCCACCCCAGCTGGGTCAAATGACAATACAGAGAGGAAGCATGGTGCCAGCATTTATAAAAGCAGGTAGAATATTTCAGCAATACCCAAGGAAGGGGGAAATCAACAAAGGGAAGAAAAACATATTCAATTTTTTTTAGACACCATCTTCACTGAGTACTTTACCAAAAACTCCAAATATAGGCCACTTCAGGTTTACTCCAGCTGAACTGTAGCCAAATCCCCCCCTTAGGCTAGATGGTTTTGTTAACAGGGCAGTATGCAGAGCATAAATGTTCAGCAAATGTGCTGCACTGTACACCTTTCTGTTTGTGACAGAGCTGCTGCTATATGATGCCCTGGATTAATGACTGAATGGTTACAACAAGCTGTCAGGCAAATCTCCAAAAGAGCTGGACACAGAGGTTCCCAAATGGCACAGGCTGCCTGAGCAGAAGTCACAGACCTGCCCTTGATGTACTATGCTGTTCTTGATGAAGAATGATAACCTTATGCTTGTTTGAATTTCAACAGAATTCCTCTCTTTCTCTCTTATTCCTGCCTCTTCCTTATTTTACTTTTCTTGCCTTCACACCGTTTCAGATGCCTAAGAAATACACATTTATGAACCAATTCTAAGAGAAAATACCTTTAGAACAGAATTTACTTTTGTTTGAAGACTGAGGATTATGTGTCCTTGCTTAAGGCTATTTGGTTGTTCAAAAGAACCCCTTCACTAATGAATAAGGACTAAATTCTAACAGATATTCTTAGACTGAGCTATGGAAATAAAACACAAATAAGTTAAAGAGGGCAAGGTGGGATACCTATAGAACCATATAGCCCTGTCCGCCATAACTTTGTCCATCCATTTTTCTCAAACCATCCAAGCCAGGGGACCTAATCACATCTTGGAGTAAAAGATTCCATGTTTGATCCTGTGTGGAGATTAAGTGCTGCTGAAAGGAGGGGTCATGTAAAAGAGTGTTTTCCAAGGTTTGAAACAGTTTCTCAGGATAAGAAAGGAGTCAGGTGTTCAGATATTTGATACATTACTGAATCATGACTTGCAGGTTCTGGGAAGCATGACGAACACTGGTAAGTGCTCTTTACTCTTTCCAGAAGGAAGGAACAGTGCTACAGGAAGCCAAAACATTCAAGATATTCTTTTGTACGTTTCTAGCATGAAGACATGTTTCTAAGCTGAATGTCTTAACAAAGGCATACAAAAGCATCTTTTTTTTTCACAATCAGCATAATTACCTGAATTGGGTTTAGCAAGATCTTAAATTGTCCCAGCAACGTTTCCCCCATGTTATTTCCACTTCGTGTATTAGCTAGAATTATTATTGGAGTCCAGTTTTTCCCGCAGGAGGCTGCTAACTGCAGAAAAAAAAAATAAAATAACAGCATTTGCATGTGTGTCTCTGCAATACAGCAGAGAACAGCGCTGCTTTATCTTGCCTTTTCATTTTCAGCTGTGGCAATAAAAATTAGACTTTATCAACCACTCTAGTGTCACTAAAGAAAAATAAATGACTTAGGGTGTTTTTCCACTGTCACTAGAAGTACCCATTAAGTACCCATTAATGGGTACATAATGGCATTTTTGTACCCATTAATGGGTACTTAATGGGTACTTCTAGTGACAGTGGAAAAACACCCTTAGAGTTTGTTTAAACTTTATTTGCCTTGTTCAACAAAAGACAATCATGACTGATTCACATATGATTGATTTTTGTGTCTGCTCTTCAAGTTTTCTCAACTAATTAGGGTTGTTCTGTTGAGGCATCACTTGCTTCTTTGAACAACTAGCAGCTCCTACAGACAATTTCAGATTAATATACGTGCCTTCAAAAACAGTATGGGCATGAAATGCTGTGGGTGTTTGAAAACCAAACTGTGTAGCATGGTTTTGTCTATGGTTAGCAAAACATGACTTCCATTATCACAATCCTCAGAACTTTCAATAATGTGATTTGGCCTCTGAGGCCCCACTGACTTCATCTGCTTTGGCCTCTGCAGCTTAGTTCTCTCCCAATGTGGTCCCCTTGTGGATCAACTGTTACCAGATCTGCTCCAGTAATAAACTGTAAGCAAATGTGGATAAT
>MTQE01002208.1:21096802-21108953 GCA_014337955.1 Aspidoscelis marmoratus | reverse complement strand
TGCCAATCATATTTAGCTTTTCTTTTTATTAATAATTATAGCTGATATCACAACCACCCACCATTCAGGCTGCTGGAGGGCCCAAGTTAGCATATTATTGTCATAGTTATCCCCGGGCCTTCTCTAATCTTCTTATAGTCCTGATTTGTTTTTACATTATGTTTGAAACTGAGATTTGGTTTTATTGGTCCCTAAAAAGCTATTTTATTTATTTGCGTTTTCATCTCACCCTGTACCTGAGTGTCATAGGGCAAGTTACAACAGTCAAAATAAACTATAAATAACTCACTAAAAAGAAAACAGTGCTTGGAAGTGTGGGGGGAATCGGTTTTCTCAGCTAAAGGCCAGGGTAAATACATATCTTTACCAGTCTTTTCAATGTATAGTGAAGATACTTGGTGTACCTCGAGGGGGAGGGGGGTACCACAGAGAAGAACCTATTCCAGGTCCCCAGCCCTTCAGCTACTGAAGGGGGTGGGAGTGGAGGCTCATCTGCAGATCTTAAGACATGGGCAAGCAAATACATAAATGAATATGGGAAAAGACATTCTTTTAGATCAAACCATTCCTCCCTTGATGGCATATAGAGAGTAAGTGCCAAACCGTCTTTCTCCTCAATCATGGGTTGCGTTCTGTGCCAACTAGCTGTTACATTTGAGTGGAGAGCAAGAAACTACAATTACTGGTTAGAATATATGAAAGTTTCTGTGGGTGTTTATTCTGTATCTATTAGTACAGAAGCATGTAAGTAGCATGCATGCATGCAAATGATGTTTCATCTCAAAAACTCAATGCATTTGCTTCACTTCAAATCTGAACAACTAAAAAGCATTTGTGAGATAATACAAAGAGGGCAACCTTCCAGCAGCTGTAAAATCCTATTAATTTTATAATGACCTTCTTTGCCAATGCAACACAGGCAAGGGATGTACTGAAGTAATATATGAACTGTTTATGATAGATGCTTTGTTGCTTTCTTCTCAACTGACTGTAAGAGACACCATATCTTTCTGGATCCCTCCGAATTTAATCAGCAGCAGCCACCATTATGAGCCAAGTTCATTCTAATAAAACTCCAGAAACCCTTAATTACGTCTCTAATTATAAATGCAGCCAACAAAAAGAGCTTACCTTGCCATAGTCCATTCTTCTGTCTTTTCGCATCTGGCTGACATTGAATAGGTAATACGGCGGGATAATTAAGTTACAGAATTCTCCCAGCTCACACCTCTCGCTCTTCAGGGAATTCTGCATACATTCATCATGCACAGTCTGCTGACACCAGACACACCTGAGAAAAAAAATTGATTGGCCAAACTCAATGTCAGGTTTTATTGTGGGATAGCTTAATGAGAAAAGTGATGGAGTTACAAGCAGCACACTTTGCCATTAAGGAAAAACAAAGACTTCATTTATCTAGGATTACTGCCTTTACTTCTTTCAGCTCTTGAACAGTGACGTGACTGTTGAAAGACACAACAAGCCACACAACTCTCTTGTCAACCCCCACCCCCACCCCCACTTCATAGCTATGCTATGGTTACGCTGTATATATAAATTACAATTTGTATTAAACACAACTACAGCCATTTTCTTTTCTCTCTCCCTGCCCACAACAGCATTTCCAAATTCTCTTTCAGGTACAATATGAAGAACTAGTCAGATTTTTTTTAAAAAAAGAAGCCCAAATTAGCAGGTTCTTCCAGATAAACCAGACTTGCTACTTGGCTGTGCCACTTTCTATGTAGATCTAACCAGGAAGAAAGGTTTTTGGCTGTGATGCATTGCTTATGGAACAGCTTGCTCCTGAGGAAAAAATAAGCTCTTTTAAGATATGGATATGCATAAAATGCATGTTTGCAATCAAGCTTTTGTGGTCTTTGGTATCTATCCACAGTTCACCAGAAGATTGTGTTTTGATTTTAATGCTTTGGTATTTTTTTACTTGCTTATTAGTGGTCTGACTTTTAACTCTGCTCATTGGTCTACGGAAGTTCCTGCAGCTCAGCAGTACTGCAGTTGCTAAAGATCCCAAGTTCAATCCCAGAAGGTCTCAGGAAAGAATGGCAAGCCACTTCTATATTGCTGCCAGGACATCTGTGTGGCTATGTCCACACAGGCATAAAGAGCTGAGGATATTGTTACCTTTTCCATTTATTACTGTTCTCAAAATCTGCCCTGAAATCTTTATTATGGAAAGTGGAGGAACATTTTATATAAAATAAAAGCCTCTGAAGTATCAAGTATCAGCGTGAGATATGGGAAGATTTTTGCCCCTAAATATTCCCCCTCGAGCTACTTTGTTGGTACAAACTGGAGTTAGGAGGCATTCCTGCTGGCATGAAACCCCTTTCTTATCACAGGTGTCCATACACATTGCCTTTCGCTCTCCTCTTGATGCTTGATTCTAGTCTTCATTACTATAATTTATGACAACTTTCCAATTCTGTATACAGTTATAACCACAGTCTCCAAGGCTGCATCCAGACTTGTTTATACTGCGCAGCCGAATGTGCAGTCATGATCAGTGTGTCACACATGACGATTGCTGGATCGTCATGGTAGCACATTGTCTGATTGCTACTGAGCATTTACCTTAATGCTGACTTAGTAACACTTGCTGGGAAGTATAAAGAAAATTTGAATTTTCTCACCAGTTTGGGCAAACAGCAAGAAGAGAGAAACAAGATCAGGAACGACAGCTCAGTTCTGACTGGCTGCCTCATCCCACATGACCATGCATGCCGACTCAGCTCTTGCAGCTTCCAAGGAGGAAGCTATGGAGCTGCTTTTTAGTCAGGATGGCTGGTTGTTGCTGTGCAGCAGGTAAGCTGTGCTTTTTCCTTTAACTGCAGATTTATTCCGCAAGTCTGGAGGCAGCCCAACATGCCACAAAAAATCATACAAAGAAAAGTGTCTACCTTTAACTTGTCTGTCCCTTTCAGAGGAGGCAAGTACAGTGGCCTCACAGCTTGTGTGGAGAGGTGGAGTGGGGGGAAGGCAGCTATTGGCAAAACTCTTGCTCAGGGCCTCCATCTGCAGCAGTTTGAAATCTGGTCTGCCATATAGCCTAACCATGTTGGAGTGTGTGTATGTTGCACAATTTGCTTGGCTGTGAGCAAACCCCTCCTTAAATGACAGAATCAAATGAAATAAAGTTGTTTTTAGCTTCTGTTTTATTGAACATATGGTATAATCCAGATGGGTTCTCCCACACTCACTGCAGATCATCTGCCGATGAGGTCTCTGGAGAAGACTTGGATATATTCCACTGCAGACAAGTGAGGCAGATCAGACTAAGAAGATCAAGATACCCAGCACATCCTATCACATTTGAGACAAAGCTGCCACTGACAGTTACTGAAATCACTTTCAAATTTTGGGCAGATATACACTAGACTCAGCCAGTATGGATAGGATGCCATCCCCAGAGACATGACTGCTGTTATGGTGACTATCAGCTGGTCTTCAAATAAGAACTTACGATCGAAATAATTACAATTTTTTTCTGCCTCCCCTAAGCTATTTTGTATGAAAACGCAGCTCTTTCACTTCCCAGAAGCAAAAGGTAAACATCAGATTTTTTAAAAAGTATCAGATTTCCAAAGACATAATGTAAAATACTCAGCCTGAATCAAATAATAAGTAAACAATTATTCACTAGATGCCCCATGTTTTATACTCTTTCCTTATAATGCAAAGGTTCAACATTCCTATGGTTTTCTGAAGATTACACTTTTAGGTTAGGTGAATTAGTAAGGACAAGAAAACAACTTTCAGTGGTTGTCACTAAGTTTCAGAACTCTCTCCAAAGCTAAAATATCAAATTCAGAGTCTGAATTCCTTTTGGATGCACTGTGAGACTGACATGGTTGGACTGTCATTTGGATGTCTGGACTCATTTGCAGAAGAATGAGGAAAATACAGTGTCCAATTCTATTCTATTTCATTTTATTTGTACTGGATTTTAAAATATGTATTGATACTCTATGTCTTGCAACTACCATATATGAGAATACAGTATATTCAGGAATAGCAGTCTTAAAATGAAGCAGTATAAAAAGGTCTTAAATAATACTGCATTACTACCTGTGTTCCCAGTTTGCTAAATTTAATAATAATAAAATAAAATAAAATAATAATATGAGCTTGGCAACAGGACAAAATACAGATAGCCAAGAGCTGTTAATACCAAAAAATGAAGAGAAAAACAGTTATCAACATCTTAATAAAGCTACATCCTCAAATCGTATGAAGTGTAAAGGGACTAGCCATAAATGCTAGAAAGAGAAAGTACATACTAAAGTTTCAGGTGTTTCTGGAAAAAGCACATTGTGTACTCTAGTACAAACATACAAACATTAAACAACTGGGAAATGTTACACAGCTCAGATTCATGCAATTAAAAAAGTAAGTGACGCCCTGAACACATACTGAGCAAACTAGACTATTGACTTAAAGCTTCAGAGGTAGTTTGGCATAGTGACTGAACTCAATGGGATTGGGGAAGAAACATGTAAAAATCCAAAAGAAGCAAGTATTGTATGCTACAAACTGGCAATATTTGGCCTATGAGGTGAAGCTGGAACCTTTACAAGGATTACAATCTAGTAGAATTAAGAAATCCTGCCTTTAACTTTTCTAAAAAGAAACAAAATCCTGTAACATGAAAGTGTGTTATGACTGCGCTTAAAGGAGATGATAATGTACACAAGTGCTGTATAAATAAGAATATGTTGCAAGATATCAGCCCCAAGTGGTTGGACAGAGAAAAAAATTCAAACAGCTCATCAAATTCATTACATTTCAACACAGTGCAACAATCAAGTTGCAACTTGCACTTTCTTGCTTGCTACTTTCCTAACACTTCATTTTTCTGACCAGGATAAACACCAAATAGTAGTTTAGTAGCTGAACTTCAGTGATGTGCAAAATATTCTGACATCAGAACAACTGAGTGGTGGGGATCTGGACCAATGGGAGATTCTTAAAAAAAATCCTCAATTGGCCAAATATTTCATGGCTTGGGAAGTAGGTAGAATCGATTGTGCCCTATCAGGAAACCCACTTGGAGACCCCTAAGACATTCTTTATAGGATTAGGAGACTCAGGATGGTTTCCCTATTATTTCCTATAGGAAGAAAATAAAAGACACCAGAATGTTCTGATACCTTTTGATTATTGTTCCATTAATATTCATATGTCCTACTGTCTCAGTTAAGGAAGCTGTACACAGATGTCTTCAGGTAAGTATCTACTTTAAACACTGGTTTATATTTTGATGTGTTGCAAATTAAATTTCATAAAGGAAATTGAATTAAAAAATCTTTTTCTATGTATCCACAATGAAGACCATAGGAAATATACTGGAGATTTGGGGGTAGAGACAGATAAATAACCATCGTAACATGGACTGCTCTACTCTGACAGAGAAAAGATTTTAGTGAGTTGACTGGATACATCTTGTATGCTATTTTTAGTGCTTTGTGTTAATCCATTTCTAAACTCTGGAAAGGAGCAGCATGTTCCATATACTGTAGTTACAGGCATCCTGCTGATCTGAACTATCTAGTAATTCACTGCAAATCAAGAACTAACATTCTAATGAAAAACTCTCACTTTGATTTTGGTATATAGTTGCAGTGGTACAGTATTTCCTTAACATTTTCTAAACCAACTTTTAATTCTTTAAAATTTGAATTAGAGTACTGCCTGGGGACCTATTTCCAGGAATAGAATTCAGCACTGCAGCAACAAAAAGCAGCTTCTGAGCATACACAGAGGACAATTAATTTATCCTATATCTTGGATTGGGTACTGCGCTTCTATATCAATTAGTGTGGTTAATGTTATTACAGTAAAAAATGGACTTGTGTTTTCAGATGCTTCGCCCTTAGATTCGTCTTTTCTACTAACTTTTGATTTCATAAATAAGGGGTAGAGATCTATAAAGAAAACCAGGGAAATAGCTGTTTTGCTCTTTTCATCTTCGGACAACTTTGTGATTTTTCAAACCTTTAGTTTTAAGTTTGAAATGGATTCATTTGCCTTTATAAAAATAATTTCTTACTTCATATATCAATCTTATTTTATTTAAGCAAATATCCTGTTAATATTAATACATTTTGTGATGGACAGGAACAGACTTGAGAGGAAAACATTTTCTAATTAGGGCCAAGTATTGAGAAGTACTATGAGGAGGGGGAAGATCCAAAATTAAATGGGGAGGAAGATTCCCTCAAAAAAACTCATTTTCCAAATTCTGTGCTAGCAATTAGAAATAACCTCAAATAAATGGCTGCACAAACTTTTCAAAACATCCTTCTGGCCTACTATGTGGATCACGCTAGCATTATAACCTACAAGCTATTTTGCCAGCAAGCTTAGTTTAACTACTATTTTTATCACTTCCAATCACACATTAGAGAACAGCAGTTGCAAGGCCAGAGAAATTGTCAACCTGGCCACATTTTGTATACTGATGCCAACCAGAATAAAGGAAGACAACACTGTGAAAGGAATTCTAGCATAGAGGCATTATGTACACTCATCATAGTCAACCAAACTCAGTAAAAACTTGCATTAGGCCACTTTATGGAATAGAGAAACAAATGCTTTTATTCCTCCTCTTCTGCAAAATGTCATACTTTTAAGCAACAAAAATGAGCTTTTACTGGTCTTTAGCATTGAAAAGCTCAGCAAATAAGAGCAATTTATTTTTCCCTCTAGAGGTGGGGGATGAAATGTCAAGAAGCATCCACTTTGTCAGTCTTAATTTCACCTCAATTATCAATGAGTTCCTGTAGCTCTTGATATAAAAGAAATACTACTTTAAATTCCAAAGTATAAAGAATTATAAAGCCTTTCAATGAATAGAACTCAACATTTTATGCATTGAAAGGGTGAAGCAACCCATGTAGGCATTCCAAATGAAAGGGCACAAAATTCTTAGAGCGAACAGTCATAGACTTAGCTAGGATATTCAGCAGTCAAGCCCAGGTGCACAAGGTATACAACACACACACAAAGAGTACAGCCATACCTGGATGGCTTATCATTGTTGTCACATTTATATTCTCAACATTACCTGTAATCACAAAGCTTGGGCTGAGTGCCACACTGCTGTTTGCAAATGACACAGTAGCTGCACAGTGGGACATTTCCTCGGATCCAGTGGTGTACCATAGAGGTCCGGATCCCACCTTCACCTCTCATCACAATCTCCTTGCACAGGAAACGACGGTCAGCTTTCTTCAGACATTCTTCATCCACACACAACCCACAACAGTTGCAAAAAGCTCCCTGAAGGATATGCTGAGAGCAGACACAGCAATAGGTGGGTTGGCTGAAGAGGTCCATATCCTGCCAATCATGTTTGCTTTTACGCAAGATGTCCTGGATGAGTCCTTGCCGTCGCGATCGACGAAAACTGCACCACAAGGTGACCAGTACTGGAACAATCACTGCACATAGAGTCCAGAAGGCAAGACTCCATTCTGGAAAGAATCCCGAGGATAATTCTGGTCTGCTGTTTTCAATCCCTTCCATTCCTAACACATTTCGTAACTCTTCTCTAGATGTAAAACGACAGACCCAAGAGGAGGTCTGCTATTCCTATGAATACATTCCCTCCATAACTCCAAAACAAGATTTACCAGGCATACTCATAATCTTCTACTGTCTTACTTTACCATCTTGTATCACTTTCCTAATTACTTCTTTAGCACTCCTGTATTATGAGAGTCAGTTCTTTCTTCTATTTATGGCACCTCTAAAACAAAGTTATAATATTTATTTTCCTGAAAACAAATACAGCTAACCATCCCTATATTCCAAAGACTGCAGGCATCTATTCAGTTCTCTGCTTTTTGTTTTGCTGTGTTAAGTCTACTAAAAATGCATCATGCTCTGATGACAATCTGCTCACCTATTCCTTGTCGTAGCAAAATCCAAAAATATATCCAATCCACAAAAGTTAAGCCTAAAGTGTCTCCAACTCCAAAAGCAAGTACGTTATCTTTCCATTATGCTCATTTTCTCTCTTCTTGCTACAGAAAAAAAATAATTTGTTTCTTACTCCTATGCATGCAAAGAATCAATGTGAGTCAGTTAAGTTATTCATAACAACTCCTCACACAAACACAGTCAAGATGGTACACAGGCCTATTTCTCTTCATTTTCTTCTGGTCCCCGCTCATGCACTAGTCAGTTTACAGAGCAGTACAGGAGTGGTGGTACAGCAGCTTCAAATTCGGTCATCTGAAAAAGATGGTGAGGAGGAAAAAAAAGGCATCAATTACTGCAAACAGATAACAGTACACTGTGCAAAAAAATAACAGCCATTTAATATGGGTCTTTGCTCCTTTCCAGCTAGTTTTTTTCCTGGTTCAGTTCGGCAGGATAAACCTTCTACCCATCCAGCCTCTGGCTGATCAACCTGTATTTAGGCCTTATCATTTTGCTGTCCTGTAGAATTAGACTTGGGTGGAACCATTTAGACCAGTGGTTCTCAACCTGGGGGTCGGGACCTCTTTGGGGGTCGAATTACCCTTTCAGAGGGGTCGCGACGAGCCTCCCACCGCCCTTCCCTCCCACCTCCCAGCTGCTCTGCCCCTGTGGTTGGGGGTCCCCACAACACGAGGAACTCCATTAAGGGGTCGCGGCATTAGGAAGGTTGAGAACTGCTGATTTAGACTGTGCAATCCAAACATCCCTGCAAAGCATCTCCAAACAGAGGGCTGTTCCCTGAGGGAGAGGTCACTATGCATTTAAATAACTGGCTCTCCCAATGAACTGTTTTGGGATTTTTACCCACCGAATCTCCCTGATGGTAACTTTTATTTATTTGTATTTTTATCCCGCCCTACACCCAGGGGTCTCAGGTCGAGCTACAACAAATAAAATGAATATATTAAAACCAATAACATGCAAACTTAGGGTCACTCCTCTACGCCCTGCACTGTAATGACAACAAGCAGGGAGTAACAACTGCTTTCGTCCCTCCCACGTTAGGCAAGTTACTCCCTTCTCCCTCAACGCTGAGACAGTCCCACCAAGGCAGCATACGGCTCTTCGGCAGCTCCGGGCCTTCCTACCCCAGGCCCCCTCACAAAGCACGCCTGCTCGTTGCTTACCCGGCTCGGGCAGACAGCAAGACCTAGGCAGGCGCCGGCCGGGCGACAAAACGGATGAGCAGCGGAAGCGGAAGAAGCCGCAGCGCGCGCCGCTGAGTGAGCTCCCTAATCCGATCCGCGCTCGGGAGGAGGAGGAGGGGGACAGAGCAGGCGGGAGGTGATGAGGTTGCTAGGAAACCGGCAGCCAATCGCGAGCCAGGTAGCGAAGAAAGGCGAAAGGGATGAAGGATGCTGGAGTAGTTGGACTGTGGGACGTGGGGAAACGCAGGTCGTGACCCCGGGAACTCTTATTCGGGAGTAAATCCTACGTACAGGGGTTGAGGAGGGTGACTTTGAGTTGAGCCCAGTAAATATATACCGAAGAACATAGTTTGACTTGGTAGAAGGCGCTGTCCGACTATTGCTGCTCAGGGGCGGCTGAACTATTCCCGTCTCCCAGTGACGCAGTTTGATTAAAGGAATGATGGGAGATGTAGTACAGCAACATTTGGACAGCCATAATTCAATGACATTGATTAAATCATTTCCTTGACTGACTGACCGCTGGAGGTTTCCTAGCCTTTCTAACGGGATTAGTCGCCAGCAGATGCCTGGGGTGAAATTTTTTTCAGAAGCAAAGCTGAGTTGTGGTGTCTTACGTAGGAAGACTACGATTTTATTTTACACAGGTGACAGACTTAACTGTTTCTTAGAATCACAGAATATATGACTTGGAAGGAATATAGTCAATCTGGCACAAGAAATAAAAGATCATTTAACTTCTTTTTGAAAAATTCTGGTGTAGCTGAATCTGTTATTACAGCAAACTGTTTTATTGCTTACTAGCTCTTGCTCAGAAATTTCTCTTAACATCTTTCATGCTTCTCATATTCTAATATCTTCCCAATGCTTCTAGTCTTGCTGTTCCATCTTTCTTGTGAGCACTGTTTGTGTATTTACAGATTCCTATCACATCTTCTATCAGTCTTTCCAACTACAGTTGGGATGTGCCATGATTTCCTTAATGCCATTTATATTTTTTCAGTCTGTTTTTTGTTTTACAAAAAGCTGCTTTGTTATCATCCTACTATTGACTTATATTCAATCTCTGGGCCATGAAGTTGCCTAGATCATTTTCTCACGAGCTATAAGTCTTAATATTTATCTTTGTCCTTAGCTGTAATGCTTCAGCAGTACCACTGCTGCAGGAACAGACTTTCTCTCCAAAGAGTGATATAAGGAGGTTAGAATTTCTCCACAATTCTAAACTTCTTCCCCATCTTTACTATGCAGCTGACCAATGGTATTCTTGGCTCTTTTACTTTAGACATATCCAAATTCTACTTTTTAATAGTCTTTGGCACATCTTGGGTGTTTTTCCACTGTCACTAAAAGAACCCATTAAGTACCCATTAATGGGTACATAATTTCATTTTTGTACCCATTAATGGGTACTTCTAGTGACAGTGGAAAAACATCCCTTGCTGGCCTTATCATTAGGGCCTTCAACCTTTCTAACTCTGTTCTCCTTACTTATTGCCCTCTTTTCTATTCTTGTATATGTCATCATTCCTTCCTCTTAGGATTGATGATTATTTACACTTGTGCTTTCATGATCACGCTTTTCCTCTTGGACATGCTTATTCTGCATCTGACTTCTCATGGCTTTCTTCTAGTTTTCTTGAATAAGAGGTTGTTTCCCCTCAAAGGATGCAATGCAATCCTCATGATCGGTAAGAGGCATTTGGTCTATTGGTTAGGGAGCCAGACTCTTATCTGGGAATACTAGGTTTTATTCTGCTGTCATTCATGAAGCCAGTTGGGTGACCTTGGGCTAGTCACAGCTCTCTTCTGAGCTCTCACAGCCCCACCACCTCACAGGGTGTTCTCTTGTGGGGAGAAGAATAGAAAAGCTTTGTCAACTGCTTTGAGTCCCCTTAAATGGGTGAGAAAAGCGGGGTAGAAAAGCCAACTCTTCTTCTTTCCTCATTTTGTTTGGTAATTGAGCTTTCCCCTCAGCTGCTGATCTGGAGAATTTCCCAAATTGTATAAGCAACCCTTTCCTCAGGGTTATATTCTAGATAATTTATGAAGATGCTGCAGGAGAAATCTTTCTCTATTTGTGTACTGTCTATAGGGTTCTTCCTTTGACTTTCAGGGGCTTCTATTAGGGGAAGGTATCAATAACTGTTGTTTTGTGTTTCTGCTTGCAGATCACTTTGGTTTCTTGATGGGTATAAATACATACAGCAACAAAACAAACAGAACAAAAATAATTGGCTACTGTTTATTATGCATAAGAATGGTTAATACTGTAGATCTGTGATTTAACTTCTTCCAGAGCAGCCCATCTTTTTCTGGAATAATTATGATTCTTTATTTTTCTTACAACATTTGCCCTGATCACAAATGGAAAAACTCTCAGTTGGCAGTTCCCTTTCTCATGTTCTTATTCTAACATGAGTGCTTGAATACAGGCTTCAAAGCAATTCGGAATCTAAAGTCTTCACATCTGAGAACACAGCTATCCAGAGTAAGACCCTTCCTTGAGCTGGTTTCTCCAACACCAGAGAAAAGGCAATCCTCTGGGCCATTCTCTACTACTACAATACTCTGTCCTCCAACTGGCTATGGGTCGCAACGAGTCTCCCACCACCCTTTCCTCCCACCTCCCAGCTGCTCTGCCCCCTTGGTTGGGGGTCTCCACAACATGAGGAACTCCATTAAGGGGTCGCAGCATTAGGAAGTTTGAGAACCACTGATAATAGAGGCCGACATGCTTTCAATGTCTGCTTCTGCTTGTAACGAGAAGCACTGAAACCACGTGGTATGGGGCAAGCTGCCCTTATTTGGGGTCCAACTGGATTGGAATATGATGCCTACTGATCTACCTGCTCGAAAGGGACCCAATAATATCTTGGGTGTTTCTCCACTTACTGCTGGAAATCCGGATTAAGGAAATCCGGATTTCTGAAATCCGTCACTGGCAAGATCCGTCTGAAATAGGGATGGATCCAAATGAGGCCTAACACATCCGC
>MTQE01002208.1:21084527-21096692 GCA_014337955.1 Aspidoscelis marmoratus | reverse complement strand
TCCGTCTGAAATAGGGATGGATCCAAATGAGGCCTAACACATCCGCACTCGCATGGGAAGCATGGATAGCGAGGAACACATCATGTGTTTGCTGTGCGGACGCCGGAGCACTGATATCCAGAAGGATAAGGCCTCTTTGTGGTCCTGCTACCCAAGGTGCTGCATGATTGGAGCCCTCAGCCATCAGTCACTGCTTGTTTCCACCATCCGTGGGCGTGTCAGGGACAGACTGTCCACCAATCTGCGGCGTGCCTGAGATACTTTGGCTGCCTGGCTGTGCTCAATATGGTGACTTCCAGTCCCGCCCACATGCTTTCCCTCTCCTGTTTGTGCGTGGAATTTGCAAGCAGGAATGGTTTGATGAACTAATTTTCCTGAAAACCGGAATTGTTAGAGGTGGATCTTGTGCGAGGCCATGCGAAAGCAGCGTCCTTGATGGGGCCCTAATCTGTCCCACTGTGCAGAAGGTAACTTGCAGATGTGTGCCATATGTGTCCTATTAGGTGCTTAATGAAGTCTTAACAGCCTGTGCGGAAATACCCCTTGACACTTTCTGGGGTACACTTTCTGGAGATGTCTGGAGGTGGCTTAAATCTTTTTGGAGAATTTTATGGAATTCTTCATTCCTTTTAAAAGAGTAAAAAAAAAATTTCTGCGACTTTATGGAATTATTATTATTCATGCAACTTTATAGAAAACTAACTACTTCTTAGCCAACTTTCCTATTGCTGAAGAGGAGCTAGAGGTTATTGAGGTGACCAGTAGGACAGCGGGGAGAATGAAAGTCTTTCCACATGTGGGGATGTCCATGTACAAAAAACATTACAGGATTTCTTTCTTTAGCGTTGAAGTGAAAGGGGAAGTTTTTTCCCCCAAGTGCAGTGAGCTTGAAAAGCAATATCAGCTGGCATTAAACACATTATTAGGAGTCTTGTCTGCTGCTGTTTGGAATTCTAAGTTGACACATTGATGTGAATGATTACCCCACTGTCTTGGTTTAGATGCAGATCTTATGCTCCTTAATTTCAGTGGCTATAATTTTCCAGAGGTTTCTAACTCCCATCTGCCTCTGCACTCACTCAGTATCCCACAGGCACCTGAACTGAATATTTGCCAGGCCAAGCTGCTGGTGGGGAGGTCTTCAGGATGTTGTCAGGGTGTTTTTGCCCCAGAAGTTAGATTAGCCCTTGCCAGTTGGTCTGGTCTTAGAAACCAAGCAAGGTTCAGGGTTCAATCTGGCTGTTCTTTTGAGAATAGGCTAACTAGAAATTCAAGGAATATCCTACAAGAAGGCAGTGGCAAATCTTTCCTGAACTGTGCTATGCTGTCATAATCTGGGGTATAATCCAGAATAAGGCCCATTGCAGAAAGGGCCCTTGTTTCCTTCCTGCTTTATGGGTATTGTATGGCATATCCTGAGCACTGAGTAGTTATGGAAGGTTGGGTAGATCTAATGGGAGGAGATGCCACTGTCTTCAATATTTGGCTGTTAGGTCACTTAAAGCATATGAATAAACTCTTTCCCTGATTCTTACTGATAACCCTGGATACAGATGTGTACAGGGAGGACCTATATTTCAACTATCTGCATTACCAGCTTATTCTATGACTGAAGGCCAAATGAAACCCAAAATTAATAACATTCCATGAACCTCCCCATTTAAAAAAAAATATTCTGAGCTTATGAAACTTGTTTTTATTTTTACATCCAGGAGATGGAACTCAGATAAGCACTAGGAATTCATTTATTTGAAAGAGGCATTGATACTGTAGTTCAGACTTTTTCAAAGTATAATTGTTCATTTTAGGATAGGGCAAGGGATGAAAATACACTTTTTTTTAATAGTTACAATATTCTGATGTGCAAGCTGTGTTGCATGAGTTTTTTTAAAAAAAATCTTAAAAGATGTACATTTTAGGCAGCACAGTTTGTACCTTGCACCTTTTTGACATTCACTTCACTTCCTGACTTTTGGAATGTTATCCTGCAAAGAAGGCCTTTCTGTTTCCTCTTCCAAGGAACAGATTAGTATTCAAATGTCCAAGCCTACAATAGCCATATTCAAAAGCTGAGGACCAGATGTCCTCAAACTCATACTGGTAGGTCACAGTAGACTTTTTTCAAAAATAAATCTGTGACTGACGTAGCTGCTTCAAATAGGCTAATACCTTGATTGGGGTAATTCATTTTGAAGTGCAGCAGATCAACAGACACCAGTCGAAAATGAAGAGAGCACTTTTTCTTCTGCCCTTTCTCATCATGATTGTTGGTAGGTATTATCATCTGTAGGGTATACAGGAGCAGGTGAAATTTGTATCATGAATATTGTAGATATGTATTACTTGAAGCTCTTTAAGTACAGAATACTGGCCCAAAGTTATTTTGCATTGATATTTTCTCTACAGTTCTTTCCGAGCCTTCAGGTATGGCTTTACACTACAGCTTTTTCCTTTTAATAATCACATTTGACAGGCAGTCTGTAGCAAAAGTAGCCCTGTCCTATATACAGTTAATCTCCCTGGTAGGTAAGCCCCTCTGAATTCAGTACAGTTTATATGCTCAGAGGGTATGCCAAATACTGTGTTCATAGACAGATCCAGCATGTGGATAGTAGAAGCATTGATCAATGAATTAAATACTGGCTGCTGTCCTGAATAGACTCTAGAGCTGCTCCCAACTGAATTAGACAGAAAATTACTTTTGAGTAAATATATTTTGGATCATGCTGTACTGCTGTATTCTTGTGATCTTACCTGCAAGTAAGGGCCCTTGAATTCAGGAGGATTTCTTCTAGGTAACCCTGCTTGGGATCTTTTTTGTATGTTTTAACTCTTTCTTTTTCCTATGACTTTGCTGAGCATCACACAGCATTTTGATAACACTGTGATCATGAGAGCCTTTTCGGTACTCTGAAAATAAAGGCATCATCAGCTGGGATGTTCTCTCTCTTGCATGAAACCTGTGGAAATGTGTGAGAATTCTGCTCAAGGGACCTTTCCATTCATTTCAGGAGGGCCGGCATGGAGTGGGGGATCATTGTGCCCAGTGGAAAATAAGTAAATCTGATTACTAGATGGTGCCGTTTCACTTTCTCTATTTTATGAAGAGATGTGGTTGTGTGCAGGTTTTGTTTACTTTAACTTATCCAACTTATAAACAAGCCCTAGTTTATTATTAAAAATGGTTTCAGATTCCACTTATGCCTCCTGGAATGAAGTATCCTCTTGAGAGGGTAATGTAATGAATGAACACTTTGTGTATTGTCAAATAATATATATGTATATGCATACACACAAATGTATATACACTTTCTGAACACTTCACCCTTTGAAAACTTAACTATTCTTGTCCATTTTATTTTATTTTAAAAGATATGTCGCCACTACTACCAGAAAAACAAGCCAAACAACTTTTGAGATTCCACCGTGAAGTGAGGCCAAGAAAGGCTGGTTTTCCTGATGAGCCAATGAGGGTGATTTCAATATGTCAATGAAATAAAATTGTTGCTTACAGTTTATTGCTGTTATCTTTAAAAGGGGGAGATTCTGAATAACTTGCATAATCAGAATAGAGCTTTGATTGTTAAAGTATTTGAACAGTTTCCCAAACTAAACTGTGTTGATCATTTCTACGATGGCATGATTGAATAGGCCTCTGTTTCAATATTGTACACACCTGCTTCCCCATTCTAACAGAAGGGCTCAGTTTTTGGTTAAGGAAAAAAAAAAGTCCACAGGAAAAGATATTTATTAAGTGACCTTTTAATTAGCAAGTATATAAACAGTATATAAAGTGAATTAACAGAAGCCTATAAATAATAAATCCTCTGTGTAAACATAATATATACCTATTGTCTCATTTTCACAAGATTAGTAAGAACATTTTTGCTCTTCAGAATAATGGGATCCATGGCCTTTTCTTTCTGTTAGTTTCATATTTTCTTATGCCTTCTGCTAGTACTTGCATACAGAAGGAACAAGATTATATAATGAGAAGCCAGACTAAATGGTAGTTTTAAAAGTGATTTCTAATTTCTGCGTAGGCTGAGCAATTTATGTCTTATAAGGTGTCCAGTACCTGTTCTGGGAGTTTAAATATCACTATATAGATTGGGAAACTACAGGAATGAGTCTCAAACCCACCCAAAGTGTGTATAGTGCTGCTGTTAAATTCTTAAAACTCAACTCTTAGAATGGAGCCCTTTCAGTGGCTGTTTCAGTAGTCCATCCTCGCAAATATTGTCTCAGGACCATGCATAGCAGCTGGAGTTCCTCAAAAACAAGGACTTTTAAAAAAAAATTATTTTTTTTTGAGATAACTGAAACTTCTAGTGGTTAGGGAGCAGGACTGTTATCTGGAAAGACCAGGTTTGATTCCACTTGGGTGACCTTGGGCTAGTCACAGCTCTCTTCTGAACTCTCACAGCCCCACCTACCTCACAGGGTGTTCTGTTGTGGGGAGAATAGAAAGCTTCTGTCAGCAGCTTTGAGTCCCCTTAAATGGATGAGAAAAGCAGGATAGAAAAGCCAACTCTTCTTCTCCTCCTCCTCCTCCTCCTCCTTCAACTGCTGGCCCTGTTACCTTCTGATGTCAAATAGGGGGAAGATATTTGAGCCAGTTCTGGATCCAATCATGTGCATGTCCACTTAGAAGTAATTTCTAACAGCTCCTAGATACTGTAAGCCTTCCTCAGCAAATAGCAGAAGCACTTTCACTTACTGTAAAGCAGGAATAAAGCCCCAAGTAAAAGTGCATGTATCTGTAAGGGGATCTTACCACTTGTTCCCAGTTCCAGGTTTCAGATTCCCTACTTGGGAGGTTGGCTTGGAGTATGATCTCAGGGGCTCCTACTTTTAGGGACAGCAAGAAATGCTTTCTACTGCTTTTTTTCAATCCTTATTTTTAAAAATCCTTATTTTCACTTAAATGGTAGTTTTGCATACCATTACTAATTATAGCTTCTGCTTCCTAACACCTGTGCCTCTCCTATTTCATTCTGCATAGCTAACTGGGGCACTGTTAACATGCAAGATTGGCTCTGGTCACACAAGTAGTTTAGGATGACCTCAGGTCTTCTTCAGGTCATGCTACTCACATTATTTTAATTTAATTCATTTTTCGAGCTAGCCTACTCCTGGTAGATTGTCTTAATGGTAGTCATTTTTATAGGATCGAGGAGGAGTCATCCCATCCCGGCATCTCAGGATGACTTTGCTTTCTCAAATGTGAGCAGGGGGATGGGCTAAAGGAGGCTGAACTGTGCTGTGGTGGGTGGGATCCACTCTTTCCTTCAGCCAATCAGCACATGTGGAGTTCATGAGGCAACTCCCCTTCTCTCCTCAGTTTATGTGTATGATTCCTCTATCTAGGATTTTTATGCGAATTTATTTTTTTTTAGATTAATTGCATAGAGAAGCACCTAAAAAAAGAAGAGGTGGGGGAGGAGCCTTAAAAAACAAGTGCAAACACACACCTCACCTCCCGTGAGTGAAATAACCACATCCAATGAAAAGGTGATAGATTTGATGCAGGGTAAGGGGTGGAGAGCCAAGAGGAGTCTCAGGTCGATCTTGGAGAAAGGTGTGACCAATGCAGCCAAGACAGGGACATCCTGAGGATGACCTATAATGATCTACGTGTGACCAGCACTGGTTTCGACCTCAGATCAAATTAATGAATAGGGCACCCTGTCTTAGACTTGTCTGCCCAGGGCCATTGAAGCTCTATAACTCACACTTGAGTTTCAAAAAAACAAACCCAAAAACTTGAAACAAGGTCCTTCCTTTTTGGAATTATCACTACTGTTACTTAGTATCCCTGATGACTTTTACATTAAATACATTATAGGTATGATATTTTCTCCTACGACTACCTGCTCTACAACAAAGAATGAAGAAAGTTTCAGTGTTGGTGAGATTTCAATTGATGCTGCTGGAAGTTACTATGCCAGAGATATCTATCGCTCATTCAGTATTAAAGCATCACTCTCATCATGCTTAATGGAATATCCATTTACAAAATGTGATTAATTTCCTTATGAGTTTTTAATTGCTTGTCCTTTGTGGTCACAAAGGACCACTTTATAAGGATGCAGACAGAGAATGGATGATGAAGACATGGCCATTAGCAGTACAATCATTTATCATTTACTGTATAATCTGCATGGGATTGCCAGACTGATATTCATGACAAAATGGCTGAAGGGTAAAGATAAAGTGATTTTAGATCAATTGATTTCGGATATAGGTCAGAGATCCTGAGATGATGATATGTGCTCCATTGTTAGCACTGACACATTATGTGATGTGGTTGCCCTGGTGACAGTGCCACACATGCACCCTGGTGCTGGCACTAGGATTCAAAGATGGCTGCCGTTCACTCTACAGATATGTTTTGGGGAGGGTTGGAATGCACTACACATCTGCAAGTGCAGATGTGTAGTGCATTCCAGTCCATTTTGCCCAAACCTTCTCATGGTCAGGAAGCCGAGGGCAAAAAGGCCCTTGTTAAAGACCTATCTCTTTTCCCTGACATTCTTTGGGTGAATGAACATTCTCTTCCCTGACTCACCTAATTTTTACTTTGTTTTAAATTGTTGATCTTTACTTGTGTGTCGTTTTACCCTTGTTTTTAATCTTGTAAACCACTTGAAAGATTTATTTTTTAATGAGAAATAGTGTATAAATGTTCTAAATAAGCAATAGACTTTAGTTATCAAACACTTTTCAAGTGTCTCTGAATGTTTCAACATGGTTCTTGATAGCTTAAACTTATAAAAAATACTGATGAAACTATTTTATTTAACAGGAATACCTGCTTTACCTCCAAGTATTGGAGCAAAGGTCTGAAGAACAATTTCTCGAGCACTGGCTGAACCCACACTGCCTCCCACATTGCAACAGGGACTTAGTGTATCCAGTGTAAAAATGGCCAGTTCTTCCTTAAATGGCTGTAAGCCTTTTTTTTTTTATTTTATTTTTCAGCACTTCTTTCAGAACAGAATTTGATTTCTACAAAGTCTTTTAAATATAGGATGAATAACAGTTTCTAAAATCTCTTTCCAGGTCATCCTTCTGTGTGCTGGGAAAAGGAATAGGCAACTGGAAACCGGTCAAGGTTCATCTAGCCCTCTGTATGTAGCAAGATCACCAAAGGCTTTGAGAGTTTTATGATGATGACTGTGCAGAAGAATCTAGCTAAATTTACTTTGTGACAATGTAGTTGTTAAGATCTTTGCTTTTAATAAGTAGCATAGGCATATGTTGGAGATTTCAGCCTGTCTTTAGTAACACCTAAGTCTTAATCCACATTTGATCCACCTTCAGGGTGCATTTTTGAGTTAGGTAATGTCGCTTTGCTAACGGGTTTCCTCAGCCTTTCTGTACTTATTGTCCTCATTTCGAGTCAGGAAGCGGCAACCTGTCCTATGAGAGCCATCGGAGGTAGCTCAGAGACTGTTTCCAGGAGGGCCATTTTCAGTGGTGTATCATTCTGGCACCACTACCTGTGGCACATACTGGAACACCACCAAAAAGAGTCACCCAGTGTATTACAGCCTACAGGAATGTGCTGTCTGCATGTTTTCCATAGTCTGGAATACAGGTACTGGCCTGATGGATGAAATATGACAAGGGGAACATGGTCTGCAGTAGTCCATACTACCTTGCTGATGGCAGGCCTTTGTTCTGAGATTTATCCTAAAATAAAAGTGAGTGCAGAAAGAACTTCTATTTGAAGGTGGATCAAAGGTGCATTAAGACTTAAGAGCATCTGGACCCTTAGAGAGAAATTTGTGGCTAACAAGTCGAATATGAAAGCCAACAAGCAGGGCATGAACCCATAGCCTTCCCTAGTATTCAGTCCTATAAAGCACAGCACTACAAAAGGTATGAAATGTAATGGGGTTACAACTCTTTCCTTAATACCAGTCAGTGGGAAAGGAGGAAACTCATCCACGCCCAATATACTGAATACAGTGAGACTTGATTTGTGAGAAGATGTGTGAGAATTTTAATTTTGGCTCACTTGTTCCTTCAGCAGGCTACATTGGGAAGACTACTGGGTTAATGATTCAAAGGCACATTTGTGCAATGAAGCCTTCCCTCCCAACTAAAACCCCTCAGCACCCTACTTAGGATCAGGGGCTGGGGAAATGGTGGAAGTGTCATGGCTATGGCACGTCCTCAAAATCCACCAAAGGACTGGCACAGAAAAAATAAATCACAGGGTTCTCAGTTAAGGCTGTGGGCATATAATGAAACTGCTTTGGAAGACAAGCCTAATTAACAGCATTTTGGCAGTTCTACTAATCACGTTGTAATTAAATGCAACTGTTTTCTCAGCATTCATTGTGTGTTAATTGGTTTAAAACGCACATCCTTGAAACAAAACCAACTTTTGTTATTTTGGCGTTTTCAATTAATTAGCAGTGGCAAAAGATTTTGTTGTATGTGCTGCCTACAAAGTTACACTGTTTCATAAAATCCAGAAGATATTTTTGTAGATTATGAACATAAAATATGAACTGCAGTGTCCCAGTTTGCAAAATATAATAATATACAACACGGTTGGTACAAAGATATTGCTTGCTCAGAAATCCCTTTCTCTGCGGTAAACAGTTTGGAACAGAAGATCCCTGCTACCGTCTTTCTTGCTAGATGCACAGCTGACCCAGGCTGTGCATCTAGACATGCAACTTTGGGTGACCCTGGGTCAACTGGAAGTCAGGTGGGTGCATGGATGTAACTATGCATTCCCTGGCTGGAAAGGTGGCCCAGGACCAAAGACAGGGATAAGAGTTGGGCCAGGATGAAATATGAGATAATGTGGGTAAGTGGTGGATTTGTTCATAGAGCATTCAGTTTCATTATGAATAACAGGATATTTTTTTTGGGGGGGGGGAGGAGGAAGGAAAGTTTGAAATGCCTTCTAGTTAAAGTTATGATATTGGATATGAGTATAAGGGCCTTCTCACACTTAATTGCTATGGGGAAAGTATCCCACAGCAGTTAAGATCAGGGATGGTGACTGATATCAGCACTGGGAGCACTGGCCTGTCCCAAACTTAACCCAGACCTTAACTGGGGCCGGGTGAAGTTCAAACTGTCTTGTCTGAGAATGTCCACCTTACCGTAACAGTGGCCCTGCATGCTGGGTGCTTGCTCTGGTGATGCAGCACATGATTGTGCAGCATCAGCCATGCCATGCTCGCCCCTACACAGCCTTCATAAATGGAAATAGGTTTTACTGTTCCACAGCTAGTGGCAACCAGGACATCTCTCAACTGCTCTGGGACAGAGACAGAACTGTGGGGTGCATATGTTTTGTCCCAGAGAGTGCTGGCCTGGCCTGGTCACCTTAGTGCAAACAGGCCCATTCCCCCCCCCCCTTAAATTAAGCATGAGAGAAGCAGGAGTTTTCAATGCAGTTCTTGACAGGTAAAAGAAAATCAGTGACTCGTGTTTCAGGATTCGCCTGGAGTGAAGTTACCATTAGGCAAAATCAACTTTTTAAAAGAGGTCCCAGTAACCACTACAGAAGGGGGTGCTGCCTGGGCATATCTGTTTTGGCTGGCTGCTGAGCTTGGTGTTTATATGCATGTTTTGTGCATGTTCTTGGTCCTGCTATGCATTGTACGGCGAGGAGGCATTACAACCTTAGGCCTATTTGTACTTTGGCCGGTAGGTAGTCAGCAATTAGTGAACTTCTAGGGAAGAGCATCTGCACTTCGAGGAGGCTGTTACAGCCTCCAAGCGGCACATGCAACCCAGAAGTTCATTAACTGTTGATTAGGTGTGGAGCACTAAATGCTCCACACCTTTACCAGTGTTGACCGAAAGCTTACCTGAAGTGTCCAGCGGCACAATTATTCACTCTTCTTCCGGTTATCTGGGGTCAGTGGGTGGGGGAGGCGGAATCCGTGCAGTCATGGTAGCGGCCATGTTTGATTGCAGGCTTCTGACATGACCAGACTTCTGATCCTCGGTGTCCAGTCACTGATTCGTGAGACGGGTGTTTGACCAGCAAGTGAATAGTGGGTACTGCGTGTTCGATCATGGGTGCTGAAGTGATTGGCCACAACACGCTCCTCTGCAATGGTGCCTGAGCATGTCATGTAACGGCCAATCGTGGCTGTGAGGAAGTGGAACTTCCAGCTTCAGACAGAGTATGCAAGGCCAGCCTGATCCTCTTCCTCACCTGTGGAATGGTAAAAACTGTTCTGTAGCTTGACTGGAATTGTCTAGTATGCTTCCAATAAGCTCCCATATTGCCAGAATTTGCTGCAACCTTTGCTTTGGTGATACGGATCATCCACACTGCAAATGCTGCTAGGTAAGTTGGGGATGGTGCTGAAGTGTGAAAAGGTCCTGTGTTTGTAAAAGAGCAATGCTGTAGAAAAAAATGGAACAATTTAGACTAAGAAGCTTTAAATTTCTGCTGTCCACTAGATGTCACTATTCCTGCATATTAAGTGAAGAAACTTTCTTCCCGGCCTAAATCAGTAAGGGCAACAAAGGCTTAAATATAGCCCTTACCTGTGCCTGAAAGGTTTGTAATAATCTATGCATTTTTAGCGATGGAGAAACAGCACCTCATTTTGTTTTAACAGAATCCCGAGCTCTGTTATCTGTTACCTCCTTCTCCTAAATGGTTTCATTTTGCACAATCTCTGGCACAGATAATAAATAATGTCAGTTTTTGAAGACTGAATAGCATGGAGGAGGCTGGAGGCTTGCCCTGTAAACAATCACTCCTGAACGTATTTACACGTGTGTGTATTTTTTTTGGGGGGAGGGGAAATGTGATCTTAAGATGTGCATTTTTCACTGCAGTTTCCAGCATCAGTTTATTGCTGTTCTACAAGTTACTGTTACACAGTGACAGAGCATCTGCTTTGCATAAAGAAATGTCCCAGGTTCAGTCTCTATCATTTCTGCAGAAGAAGGCAATAGAAAATCAACATCTATATTGTTCCCCAAAAAAACACATGTGAATGTCCATGTAGTTACCAGGAGTTGACTCTGACTTGGTAGCGGCTTAACCTCAAGCTGTAGGTTGTGACATTTCATCCATCAAAGGAACAGCCACCTTTATGTTCTTATGCCCTTTCCTTTTTAGAGTCCATGCCTGATAAAACATTACCCTTATTTATTTTTAGGAAAGTATTTCTTTTTTTTTTTTTAAAAAAATCTTGCTATATATATATAGTTGGCTCCATGTTTCAGTCCTCTCTTCACATTTCAGAGCAGCTAAATCTTAATATCAGCCATGTGTGTATTTTAATACACCTATAAATGGATGCACGTCGATCAATAGTCTCAGCCTAAGCAAGATGGCCAATGTACCCACTTCTCTCTTCACTTATGCACCACAAGCTTCAATATTAATTTAAGCTAACCACAGTTGCTTGACTTCAGGCACCACGTGGCACCATGTTTTAAAATGGAAAGTGGAACCTTTCAATTTTCTCCTCTGGTAAGACTGAGAGGAGGTCAGAGCATGTGGGCCTGAACATATGCAGGTTCATTTGCAAACGGGTATTCTCAGTTCAGTTCACAGTGTTCCTTTCACCCATCTCCAACTCTACGCCCCCAATAATTACAGCAGTACAATGCACAGTTGTGTGCAAAATGTCCCAAGTTCAATCTACAGCATGTTTAGGAAGGATTGGTAAAGATTGCTGCATGAAACCCTTGAACTCACCAGCAGTGACTAATTTCAAGCTAGATAGATGAGTTACCTGATTCTATATAGGGGTGCTCTCTATCGTCAGGCTGTGGTCACATCTAAGGTTTAATCCAGCTTCGGTCTACCTTCAGAGCGAGAGAACACATCAGCAAAGTGACAAGTAATCTATCCCAAAGGTGAATTTTCTGAGATATTTAACACTGAAAGAAAACAGCTTGTCACTGTGCTGACCTGAAAGCAGACTGAAGGTGGATTAAACCTTAAGTGTGACCACAGCCATAAAGAGTACATAGCTCAGCTTCATCTTTTACAGTTCTCTGTTTTGGTGAGGTTTAAGGCTGCGTTTCCACTGGACTTTCGGCATGAATATGGCCTGAGAGCCCACCGTCCCGACACTTTGGACAGGATTCTCCGTTTCTGCAGACGAAGGCCGCATCCCCATGGCATGCGTTAATTCAGTTTAACAAATCCGAAAC
>MTQE01002208.1:21064043-21080677 GCA_014337955.1 Aspidoscelis marmoratus | reverse complement strand
ACGTTTTGAATTCGAGATAACGACGTCGTGGGGATGCGGCCTTAATGTCTGAAAGCCTGGGGAATCCGTATTCAGATTTTAACAGCACTCACTGTGGAATCAAATATTTATGTAATGGGAACACCGCCCCCCAGCATTTACTGCCCCCTACCCCGTTCTGTCATCGTCCCCTGCTGTTTGCCTACCCCACCTGTTTCACATCTGTCAGTTTCCTGCCCCTTCCCCCACCTCGTTTCTCTGTCTTTCTTCATCTGCCATCTCCCCCTGCCACGTTTCTCCGTCTTTGTCTCCTGGTGTTCCCCCACCCCACCCCTTTCCTCCATCTGTCACCCTCTTGGGCCACTTCCCCCTGCCCCTTTCCTCTGTCTGTTGGAGAACGGTGGGGAAGGCAAGCAGCAGGATGACAACAAAAGATGGAGGAACAGGGTGCGAGGCGAAATGGCACCCCAATGCAGCCAGGATGGCTGCAAGGAGCCCTCAGCATTGGTAAAACAAATCTGGGTTAAAAGCTGGATTTTACCCAGATTTTTTTGACCAGTGAGCACTCACTTTTCCCTGGTCCTAAGCAATAATAGAATGATCTAAATACAACCAAAAACAAAACCATAAAACCAATACAACTCAGCGGAGTCAGGATATTAAAAAAGGGGAAAAAATTAATGAAACAAAACCTTTACTTCACAGAAGATACTTATTACAGTGTTTAGTTTTCTGTTGCTTACTATACTTGAGATTATTCCCGTTAACATTAACAACAACAGTAGAATCAAATCCATTACAAATATATGTATGCAAACTCAACTAATTCAATCCAATCCCATCCATTGAGACCAGAACTTTCTTATCTTATGCCTGGGTCCGTGCTTGGTGTGGGAGCACTTTGGCATTGCAACATAACTGCCATTCCATTACTGAGTAGTAACACTTGTACTCCGCCTTGTGCTATAACAGCCAAATCAAACCAGCATCATGAAAAGGTGTGGACAGAGCCTATATTAGCTCACCTTGTTGGTAACTTTATGCCTTCCAGATATTTTCAGATTTCCACATTTCTTCAACCAATGATCAAGGGTGATGTAGGTTGTTGTTTAAAACTTACACCAAGAGCCAGAGTAACAGAATAAAACTCTTGGAGTAGACTGATTGTGTCATGACCTACTTCTGGTTGACAGGACACCTTTATGGCATTTTCTTGACAGGGATACATGTTTTCCATTCCTACCTCTGGGGAGAGGCTGGGGATTGAACTAGTGACATTCAGCTTTCCAGGCAATTTGCTCTACTGCTAAGCTATAGCCATTCCCAGACACCATTAAGCTTTGAAGTCCCTACCCAGCTACATACCATCGTCCAGATGGGATGATCGATCATCTGCAGTATCTTCACAGTGTGTGAGAAAAAGTATGAAGTAAAAAGGTGTGGATTAATCAGCAGCTTCTTACAACACACTTTCCCTGCTGCCACAGATAATTGTCATGTGACCAATCACATGACTGGTGGTGGCGCAGCAGCTGCACAGCTTTAACTGTGTCTGGTGGCACCCTGAGACTGCATTCAAATGCAGAAAAGAGCACATCTGAGGCAATTCAGAGACGGCTTAAGCTGTGATCACACACAGCCAAAAGCATCTCTGAGGCAGCTCAGAGAACATAGAGATGGGATTGTTCACACGTTAGTCTGCCCTTCCCCCTTTCATGAACATTCTGTATATAAAAGGCGGATTAGAGAAGGGTTGGGAACACAAGGGCCATAGTTTGTCTCTCTGAAGCATCTCAAAGCTGCCTCGATTGTTTAACACATCCTTGGAGATAGTTCCAAGGTGCGATTGTTCCCATGTTAGTCTTCCTCTTTGCATTCATATTCTTGACTAGAACGTGTGAATTACATATGGGATGAGAAAATGAAGGATACGCACTTTAGAGGCACTTCCCTTGCTATGTGTGAATGCATCCTCAGTTACAATAGATTTATCCAGATAGCACTTACTTATTCCACATTATTTAATCCAGAGTAAAGCATACCCAGGCACATTTTATTCTGGATTATCCATGCTTTATTCTGGTTTATCCAAATAATGTGGAATAAATAAGTGTTGTCTGGGTTAAATAAGTGTTGTCTGGATTATGCTTCTGTTTAGCTTGTTGTTCAGCCTCATATCTACGTAAGTGGTCCCTGCTGATAACAGGATGAACCCAATCACTTCTACATTTTAGATGAATACCTGTAATGGGAATAAGAAAGGTTTGCACTGTGTTTTAAGCTTCCGTTGTACTACTGATGGGAACCCCCTTTCAGGTTCTACTTTACCTCACCTGGCTATATCAGTCTGGCCACACACGACACACACCGGAGATGCCACTTTTTATTTATTTGGCCAATTGTGGTAACATTGCTGAGGCAATCCCAGCATCTCTAGAGGATTTTTCAGTTGCCGAGAAACCAGGCAAAACTGTGAAGAGTTGGGTTTTTTTTTCCCATCCAAGAATGTAGTCAAAGCCATGAGGGGAAATAAAGCTAATTAGAGAAGGGCTAATGCTGAGGGTTAGAGAATCCAGAGACTTTGCCCTCAAACATGCTCCCCCTTCTTTTTTACATGGAGACCTTGCTGTGTACAAGGAATGGAAGGAACATACTATTAGAAACAGGGGTCGTCTATTGCTTTAATTATGGAAGAATACTAGTGTGATAAATTTAAATTTACAGGTCCAATTGAAGACCCTTTAATTTACTGGGAAATGACAAGGCGTCTGTGGCCAGAGTGTGTAAAATTTACTCCTTTCTACCCAAGTTACATGCCATTGGATATTTACTCTGAGTCTGAGGATGTATTTACCATTCATTCAGTGTCACAAACGATCAAAGGAGCTTACTCAGGATAGGATGTGTTGGTGTCTCACTCCTCTAAATATGAAACTTTGCTGACTTTAGGAACGGGGTGTGGGGGAGCTCTTTCCAAATGGCTCACAAAGAAACACATTCCTGGAAGCACATAGAAAGGCATTTAGGGTTAAATAAGGACATGTGTATTCTGGCCCTAAATCATGAATAAGATAATTAAACTATTATGTTAAACATTTCTTTTTGCTGTCTTTTGAGATATTTTTTTAAAAAACTAGCCAACCAGAACATTTAAATTTGAATATATTTTATGTTTAGATTATTTCCAAGAGCAATTCTCTGTCTATATGAATGCAAAGTTTTGGATTGGCACACTCTTCATTCATAAGTGGCCAAAGATGGTTAATGCTCAGTCAATACAGAAAAAAATAATCAAGAGATAACAGAATAAAACTCTTAGGAACATTATTGGTTCTAGTTACTACCTCTAGAGGGAGCATAAATTAATACAATTCAGTTAATATAACAGATAAAATGATCAAATGATCATTAGCGCATCACATGTGTTGACAAAGAAATCTTAAAACATTCCTGTCCTTCTGGATCTCCAGCTCACTATGTTCTTGGGAGAAAAAGAATGCCCTCTGTTGGTCTGAGGGTGTGATCAGACAGGGTTTTTTAAAGTCATCCCTTTAAGAAAAAGTGTCCCATTCCCAGAAGCACAAAAAATGGATCCCAAACAGTTGTCTGAATATATGACTGAGGTGTCCGGACCTACCTTATTTTGTCGCACTGCAGCTACATTTGCCTCTGAGGGTGCCTCCAGACTGGGATGAAAGCAGCGAAGCAAGTGGCAGCAGCAGCAGTTGAAAGGGCAACTGAGTGGGCTAGCAGGCAGGATACCGTTCCCAAAGGAAAAATGAAGTGTTTAAACAACGAAAATGGGAGCAAGAGTTGTTTAATCAAGTGGTTTTTTAATGTGTTATTTTTATCGATTTACTGCTTTGAAAGCGCGGGAAGCCAATTTCTAATGTGGACAAAGAATTTTCAAACCATTTTCAACATGCAGTAAAACCCTAATGGGAATGTGGCTGAAATGCTGCTTTCACTTGTTCAGTACTAATTAAATCTCACTTTAAGCACTGGGCTGTGTTCTGACATCTCATCTGTAGAGGTTTCAGACAAACTGGGTCAGTTTGAGGAACAAGTAGTGAAAGGCTACATCCACACAGGTGAAAGGAAGTGCCTAGTGGAGGTCAAGCATGCTTCATAGGGCCAGTAAATGCATGAAGAGTGGCATAAGGAGCCCCAAGGGTGCTGGTTGTCCTACAATGCTCATGCCTCCAACATGTATATAGATGGCAGTCATAAGTCATATGAACAACCATTCTAGCCTATGCTCTTCCTGATGGTATCTTTTGATGTGCCAAAAGTTGCTGACTTCTGGGGCCATTTCAGGTACAGCAAAAAATACTGCTCTGGTGTGCCTCTGAAACTGGGGAAACTCAGCTCCAAATATAGAGAGGGATGAGATGCACCACCCCACCTCTTGGGAGGGGGCAACTTCTTATACCCTTGGTACAGCATTCCCTCAATGTGGATGCAGCCAAAATGATCAAAGTGTTGGAAACAATGGATTGAGAAGTCTGTGATCATGTCCTGTATCAGCCCAGAATGCAGAACACCTAATAATGGGCTTAATGGTTTTTTTAAAAAAAATTAATCAAAATTTCAGAAAACAATAGTTTCAATACATTACAGACACAAAGAAGAGAAATGACACTACACTAATTAAAAGGAAAAGAAAAAGGAGGAAAAAAAATCTAGCTAAAATTGACTTCTGCTCATCCTTCAATGAACAGAATGCAGATACATGTTGGTTCTCAGAAAATACTGACTCAGTATACCAAAACATATTTTGGGCCAGTTTGCACCTTAAGTAGATGTGATAGCCAGCTAATATTTGGAATGGTTTGGGCATCTGCACCTTGTGCTGCTTGAACCCTTCTGCCTTGGGTGCTGGCTAAGTGCAATCACCTCTAAACTAGAGGTTATCGTGGCACAGCAGCAATGGCACCAATGGCCATTGATTGTGTGCAACTTGTGGGGTGTGTAGTTGTGGGGCATGAAAATGTGCTCCACAGCTTTGTAGGCGGGGATGCCTCAGTGCATGTAGAGGCGCTTCTAGGTTAGATGTGGCTCCCCACAGTACGCATGTCTTGTGCTGGGGTATATGGGGAGTTCCTCTTTTCGCCTAGTGCGAAAAGGTCCTTTGACGATCTTCATTGGTCACTCAGTTTTTCAACTAAAATCTGTGTAATACTCCTGCAAAGCTTTCACTAAAACAATAACAAAGTTCTGCAACGAAGATACAAATTTAAGAATGCGGAGGCCACAACAAATCCTAAAACAATCTCAAAATGTGCTTGTACTTGGCTGAGAGCTAACAAGATCACTCTGCAATAGCTAAGAGAAGTGGGAGAGACTTTACACGTTCGTTACTGGCATTTCATTTTCTATTCAGATTTGGTGTTTTGCTATAGCAATACAATACAACGCTTGGTGAGCAAGTGGAAGGAAGCATGAGAAGGTGGCTGCAATAAACAGCTGCCCAAATGACAATTTGGCTGGACAAGCCGCCTGCTCATATACACATGTTGCTATAACCAACTGAATTTCCTTTGGGGAAATGCTGAGTAAAAGCAGTTAAGGAATGAAAATGATGACTTATAAACATGGTGGCATGTCCCTTAATAGTAGAGGGTGGAGAGTCATCTGTTGGAGATGCTTTGACTTGCATTTCTGCATAAAGGAGAAGGTTGGACTCAAAAGCCTAAGTGAACCCTTCCAGGCGAGAGGACGTGCCCCAATTATAGCAACTACCCCCTTTTACGTTAAAGAATAGTGTGAACATTTGTTGTGTGTGTGTGTGGGGATCTTCAAGCAGCTCTCCACTAACAGCTCTTATGGCACTATAACAAGGAAAAAGCCCAGCATCCAATGAGAAACTGTTTTTCCACATGGCATGAGCAATGAAAACACAGTGTCATGCAGGCTCTGCACTCTCATTGTGCATTTAAGATTCCATAAAGATGCTGTGAAGATCTTGCATATGTTACATTGATTCCCTGAAATACAGATGTATTGAAAATTCATAGCAATGTTTCTTTAGAGTTGTTCCCAGTATGCTGCCTTCTCAGAGCTGTCAAATACCTATTGAGACCAGTGGGGCAGAAGACAAGACAGCTAAAAGAAGTAGAATGAGAGGTCAGAAGAGGCAGAGATGATGGTAGGTAAACTACTGTAAGGCTGTAACTCTATGCAAAAACTCACCTGAAAACATAACGAGTTATGAGCCTTTTCTGTACTTACCTGGGTTAGATCCAGATGGATGGATCCAGAATAATGGACCCACTGATCCAGATCTGGTGGTGGTGGGGGCCAGATCAGCGCTGATCCATGCCTCCCTGCAGATGTGAAGCTTGCATGAGCTTTGTAGCTGCATCCCCCCCCAGTGGTTACAGATTTTTATTCCTAGCTGTTGGTGTGTGTGTGTGCTTTTCAATGGTATGCAAAATAGCACCATTGAATAGCATCCCCCAGTGATTCCAGATCACAGAGACATGCTGTCTGCATGCCTCTATGATCTGGAACAGGGCTCTTAGTCTGATTGTAGACCAGATTAAATGAGTCTACAATAGATCTTAATTAATGGCCTCTTAATCCAGATCTGACTCTGTTTCTTGACTAACGGGAGACAGGGCCTAGTTGATCCACATTAATGTGCAGAGGAGGAGGCCCAGGATCCAGATCAGAGGCTTTTGATCTTGACTATGAGCTAAGTGCAGAAAGGGCCAAAGTCATATCAGCCTTGATCCTTTCTGACTCTGAGTCCCTGTCCCCATGGCAAGGATACTGCAAGGCGAAAGTGAGTTTGCCTTGTGAGAGTCCCCATGCAAAACCCTAATTCGGGCTACATGAGGCACAAAATCCTCAAAGCCGGAAAAAAAACACCCTTTCCAACTGTTTTCACAGCCCATTAGGAGGCAAGCACGTATTATTCTGATTCATGGGGACACTCCTGGGTTATTGGGGGAGGAGGTCGGTGATCGTGTCATTAGTGGGCGGGGTTTCGTTTGTGCTAGCTGCTCCTGCCGTGCTTGCTTAAATTGCACTGAAGGGAAGTGTTGAGGAGGTCAAATCGCTGTCATTTGTGCTGTCATTTGCCTTCTCCCCCACGCACGGATGCACGGACACACGCATGGACGCACGCACAGACACAAATGCTCATGGGCTGCAGAACTGAGAACTAAAGGATTCAAGCTCCCAGCCTTAGAAAGAGGCGCATATTAATTAGCTCCTTGCTGACCAGGCTGGCAATTGGAGCTTACTGGCGCTGGGAAGCAAAAGCTGCCTCGCCAGCAAGCCGGCCTCACTGTCAGATGACATTTTAGGTCAGTTGTCGGGCTTCCCTCTCGTTCTCTGGCTGGCTGTCATGCTTCAAGGGTGGAGAGGGAGGGGGGATCCCTCCAGCCCCTGAGCCCTCCTTCTCCAAGCACACATCTGTGCTTGCTGTCATGCAGATGGGCGCACGTCCGCTAAAAGCTTCCAATTGGCAAAGGAGGTGAAGAAAAAAGGATGCGGTTTCCCTGATGCCGGGGTTCACTGCGTTTGCTTGGGGATGGGTGAATTCGAACTGAACTCGCGCTCTCCTCCACCGCATGGGGACATCTTAATCTGAACTGTAATGCGGATTAAAAATGCCCCGAATTAGCAGAAAGGTAATTGGAGCCCATGGGGACTCGACCTGAGGATCAAGACCTTGAGGAAAAGCTGGGCCTGGTCACACTTCCTCCCATTGTATGGATCTGCATGATAAAATATTGGGCCATTCTATTTTCTCTCAGTATATACTATGCACAAACTGTGGGACTTGCTGTCTTAACATTCCTTTGCTCAAGGAGGAATTAGGCTGGCATCGGTGTTAATGTGTTTCACACATTCTTTGCACTCAAAGTTGCTCCCACCCCCTAGATCTATGGGATTTCCCCGCCTCTCACTGTCATTCTATTACTGAAAGATGATCTACAGAAATGGCAGGGATTTGCTTTAACTTCAGAGAAGGGGAATTAACATGAGACCCTCTGTAGCCAACTTTGAACCATACTTCACTACTGGATTTTGGGTATTTTTGTAAGGCCTGGGCACTTGTGCTAAATTTCTGCCTCACATTCTTTTTTAATTTTTTTCTTTTTCCTGCTTTTTAATTTTTCTCCCCTTCTTCAGTTTGATGCCCAGATCTCTGTGAAACTCTTCAGTCCCTTTATATTTTCACTGATATGCCTTTAACTTTCCCTTTGAGCTCTTTTTAAAAACGGGCACTTTTTAGGGCTCAACAAGCATGCATAAATTTGTTAGGAGGTCATAGTTTCCTTCTGCACTGGACCTTATTCCAGATTATATTCTGAAATAGGAGCATGCCATCCGCATGCTAGTGCTACTTATGGAAAGTCTGGGTGGGACCTACCATAGTCTGCTTTAACATATGGATGGCATGCTCCTATTCTGCAATATAATCCAGAATAAGGGCCAGTACAGAAAGGGCCATCGTCTTGAGTCCTATAGTATCTCTTGGGCTCGTGATTTCTTGGTGCTTAATTTGTTGTTAAGGCTTCTTCTCTTGTCACCTCTATTTGCCCCAGTTTCTCAAATTCACTTCCTGAGAACAGGAGCTAAATTCCCAAGGATCTGCCTCAATTCTATATCAGTGTGCCTGGAATTCTGGAATAGCTTGGCCCATTGATCTGGACTGTGGAAAGGTGTGGGCTGGACGAGCAATGTCTGCACCAACGGCACTGACCAAGATCAGCCACGTGTAGCTCATATGAGTTTTGTGGCTGCACCCCCACATCTCCAAGGGCCAGGAACAACAATTCTTATCCTCAGGGCCTCTGGAATTTTTTCCCCAGTGGTGTGCTGCTGAAAGGCATCCCTGGGAGGCTTGCCATCTGCATACTCCTGTGTGCTGGATCCACTGGTCCACTGGGAGATCCGATTAGTAACCCAGATTAAGACTTCCTTAATCTGGATCATGCTGTCTAATGCAGACAGATTGGAGCAGTGGGGAGCATTGCCTCATTAATGTGTAGATCTATGAGTACTGCATGGCTTTTTAATCTGCATTAAGAGTCCAGTGCAGAAAAACCCAAAGAATTAATTTATTTCCATTTCTCCTCCAATCATATCTTTGACTCCCTAGTCAAAGGTACTAAGGAATTGCTTAATTGAAGACTGCATCCAGACAGGAGGAATACTTAGCAGGGAGCAGTTGTAAAAGTGCCAGACAGGTTTTACAATGCTCTGCAGAGCCTGCAAAATAAAGCCCAACTTTGCAAAGTTAAAAAAAAACAAAACTACTTACATCAACATCAGCTGTGGAGTTTCCCTTCTGTCTACATTTTCCTGGGTGTTTGAGTGAGACCTCACAAGCTCTTGCAAAAGTTCACCTTCACCTGGGAAGCAGCAGGCCTCTGAGAGAGGGAGGCGCTGACCATGTGGTTGGAAGAGTCCTCCCTGCTACTCCGAAGTATTGGGAGAATGTGGGGACATTTCGTTCTTCCTGCGGAGCTCCTTTACACTGCACTAAAGGTAAGCTTGGATTTTTCATTTATGTCTAGAGACACCCCTGGAAATGCACTGCAACAGAGCTTCTGTTATTTTAGTTCTAAAAATAGCCCAGTTTCATGAGCCAATTTGCCCTCTTGACCTTCTTCCCTTTGAGTTTTCTTTTCACTGATCTCAATTTTGAGAATTTCCCTCTCTGAATCTCTTTCTGTGTCATATTTTTAAAGCTGTGTCGTTCTTTTCTCCATCCAGATGCAGCAACTGCGAAAAACTCACCATCTGTTTAGTCCTTCAGGCTGCTGAAACTTGTGTGCTGGTCAAAAACTCACCATCTATTTAGTCCGTCAGGATGCTGAAACTTATGTGTTGGTCAATGTCTTCTGCTCACATCTTAAAAGTTAATATATTTATTTCAAACCTGGCAGTTCAATATAGAAACAAAGGAAAAAACCAAAGAAGAGTCTGCTGAAAACGTAAAATTTACCCAGGCCTTTCCAGAGTGAATGTTTGCTTTCTTCCTCCCACCCATTCTTAATTTGAATTATTTTTTTATATACCTATTATGATTTTAGCTGTTTTTATTCTTTGGACACCACGTTGAGATGATATTTAAAATAAAAATAAAATAAATAAATGCTGGTACTCCAACTGGGAGTTTGAAGTATTAGATGAATGGAAAAGCAATTTGCAGAAATAAAACTATTTTCAGGAGTTCCTCACTACATCCGCTACTACTACTATTTTTTTCCTTAGATCACCCACTCTTTAGAGTCTCCCAGTGATATTTTTGGTCTACAGCTATGTAGCAGATATGTATGTGGTTAATATTTGATATTTCTTGCTTTACAGCAGAAACAAATATATTTCTCTTTGATTCCATTTTACGGTTCAGCTCTTTAGAAGTGTTCTGGGATGGAAATAAAATATATCTTTTTTATTTTATGTTATACATCTGTTTTGCTGGAAATAAAAATTTCAGATGTTAAATTAGCTTTAGCAGTGGGAAACATTTCTGAAGCAGCAATTTAAGGTGGTTTGAGCTTGGCTCAGTCCCTATGGAATCTATCCTAAGAATGCTGAGGGAATATTGGATCTTGCAAAATGGCCTTTCCTACAGGTACAGGCGGGTGCTACAACTACCAAAGGAAATCCACTATCAGGGAGTCCATAGTGTATGGACAGAAAGCTCCACCATGGTTTCATGGTTAGAAATACCATTTATAGCGGAAGATGAAGAAGAATTGGCTTTTATACCCCACTTTTCTCACCCTTTAAGGGCACTCAAAGCAACTGACAAACCTTCTGTTTTTCTTCCCACAACAGACACCTTGTGAAGTAGGAAGGGCTGTGAGAGCTTAGAAGGCGAGCTGTGACTAGCCCAAGGTCACCCAGCTGCTTCATGTAGGACAGCGGAATCAAATTGGGAGACTTGTCAGATAAGAGCCCAACACTCTAACCACAAGACCCAAGTGGAAGCCAAAATGGGAACTTTGACCCACAAGACTGAAAAGATCCTCCGTCATGGAAAACCCCCAGTATCGCAAATAAAAGGTGTGTCATTCTCCAGGAAAGTGAAGATGTGGAATGCATCAGGTATTTGCACTTTGGGAAACCCAATGCATCTGAAACTTACCTGGCACTTCACTACATGCTGGGTGAATGCAAATGCTGTGAATGGTGTGTGCAGGGCTAGCACAGCTGGCTAGCACAGCTGTAGAGCACTTTTGGACTGCAAAAAAAGAAAATCAGCCAATAGCAAAGGAAATGAAACTCGACTGCTTGCTTGAAGGACAAATACTGAAGCTGAAGCTCAAATACTTTGGCTGGATAATGAGAAGATGAGACTCACCAGAAAAGACCCCGATGATGGGGAAGATTGAAGGCAAAGGAGAAGGGGATGGGAGAGAATGGGATGGATAATGTCATGGAAGCAATGAACGTGAGCTTGGGCGAACTCTAGGAGACAGCAGAGGACAGGCTTATTACGGTCCAAGATGCCATGATGAAGTGTCCAAACAAAGAAATCATGTTGATGAAATCACCAGCAGTTGGGTCTGATTTAGGGCTAGTCAATAAAGAATCTGAACGTTATTCTTAGGACTGGACACACCATCGAGTATGTGTGTGTCCCTTTCCTCCATTTTTAGAAAACATCATTTTTCCGGTACGCTTCCAATAAACTCATGCATAAATGGACCTCTTGTCCTGTTGGGATAGAAGAGTGTATATTAATTATTAAAACATTAAAACAGCACTGCTCTGTTTTGCTCACTGTCTTACCTTGCTTCATTACTATTGAGTTTGCTTTTTCCCTTTTACCTAACATGTAACCTTCAGTTGATCACAGAATCCCTGGAACTATTTCAGGTACATGTGTGCCTGCAACCTGATTAGTCCATCACTGAGACACAGTTTCTTATTTTGGAGGACTTCTCTGCAAGATGCATATGTCACTGCAACCTGAACAAGCGGACATATGGTGAAGAAGTTTCAAGTTGAGCTTGACTCCCTGGAACTCTGTGGCCAGGTCCCCGCTAGACAATTTAATTCAGTTTTAAATCAGGGTTTTTAAAATCAGCAGCGAGGTCTGGATTTTTGTGTTCTCACTGCTATCTTATAATCTGAACTCACTCTCCATTCTTCAGTGCCCAGCAAGGGAGGAACCTCCTCCCCTCTCTCCTCCCCTCAGCAGAACTACCTCCCCATGCAGTCAGCAATTGAACGCCATCATAACCTGACTTCATTAGGGTGGGCAATTCAAACCCCGCCTTCTATATAACCCTGCTCCCGGAGATCATGGAGTTCTTTGATAGCAGCTTTTGTTCATCGCTTGCCCCCCCCCCACCATAGCACAGCTTCTTTCTCATATTAACAAGGCAGTAGAAGATCACTTCACACAAGATCGATATATCAGAGCCTTGCAAAATGGCAGGGAGGGAGCGATCAAGCAGGCTTTTACACAAGAGCTGGCAACTTTGCATCTTTCACCATTGCTGATCTCTTTGTAAAATCAAACACTTCAATCCCGATACATTGTTACATCTCACTACCAATACATGTATCTCTTGTTAGCTACAGTGGCAGGCTCTTCATTCTTCACCTCCCTTTCAGTCAGGGTGATCTCCTTAGTACATAATGGTGGACAGCCCAGGAAGAGGGGGCTAGTGCAGGGAAATCATGGCTTCTCATTGGATCAGGAGAGACTGAGAAGAACACCCCTAAGGCACTGTTCCCTCCCCTCAAAACATCTTGTGTTCCCATTTGCTAAATAAAGTGGAGTATTTCTAAATCCATCAGAGAGACCACTTTTGATCCAAATAAGGATAATCTGCATTTTGGGACCTTTAATCCTCAGGAACTGTGGATTCTTTTACAACTTTGGGAATGGTCAGTACTCAAATGGGGACATACCCTGTAGGGTGATTTTTTTAAAAGCAACAACAATGTAAAAATGGTTCACTGTTGCGTTCTTCTCAGGAGATGCCAGGGACTGAACCAGTTATCTCCTGCTTGTAGTACAGCAACACCTGTATCTGGACATAACCTGAGCTTAAAAGTACCTCCTCCAATCTTATTTGAATACAGGTGGTTGTGAATTACTAAAATGATCCCTCATTACAGAGGCTTAATTGCAGGAGCTGTTCCAGATATTTTAATAGGCTTTAACGTACCTTAGGGGATAGGGAGAGATTAAAATGCTTTTTGTAAAAACTGCTTATAACAGTGAAAATTTGCATAGTGAGTTCCCATTTCCATTGTTTCTACTGCCCCTGCAGTTTCTCCCCACAAACATCTGCTTGGTGAGTGATCTCACATGTGGCATCTCAAGATCAATAAAAAAAATATTAACTTTGACTTGTTAAGCTAAACATTTTGGTTCCCAACTCTTAATTTAGGTCCTATCACCTGTTTTTATTATTCATTTCAGGAATTTACCTATGATAGCTCCCAGGTTATGGAATGAGCAGCCCTCTGAGGTGTATCAAACTGTGTCACTTTATGCTGTTAGCCACTTGGGCCCCATCCAGATGAGGGAAATTACAGCACTACTATCTGAAGACAACCCCACTATAGCCCTGCTATTCCTCCCCTCAAAAGTGTAAAGAACTATTGCTGGAAAACCCAATACAAGTCATGGGTTTTCCAGCAATAGTGCTTTTTAGGCAACTTACTCACCTTCTGGAGTTGCCATGGTAACTCCATGATCCACTGTCCATGTGTGGAGGCCGAAAGAGACATCCAGGCCACATCTCCATGCAAGCCATTTGGCTCTGATTGGGCACACATTGGACTGGGTGTGGGACCAAGAGCAAATCTTGTATGTCCAAACGCCATTCCCAGTAACGCAGGCTGGGTGCGGATTCAGCTGTCTCCATGCATACTGCACTAAACCTCAGCACCCCCTCTTCATGATCTCGGCTGACAGGAAAGAGGCCTGGCTTTACTCCGTTCTCAAAGCTTTCTCCCTTTTACTCCCTTTTCAAGCTGCTTAATGAAAAGCCAAGCTTCTTTCCTCTCAGCCAATATCAGGAACAGAGGGTGCAGAGGCTTGAGTTATCTCCCTTTTCTAGGGAGACAATAAGGTTGCTTGCCTGGAAATGGGAGTAAAACAAAGTCTAGGACTGTCCCCATGTGCAGGTTTGGCTCGGACCAAATCATCCAAGCCATGCTCAAACTTGTTTTTTCCAGGATCAAATTTGGTCCTGGCTTGGGTGATTTGGTCTGAGAAAATCGGCCCAAATAAAAAGTGGATGGGGATGCCCCCTCCGAACCCAATTTCGGATCAGGACCAAACATGCATGGGGACGCAACCCCAGTCATGCATGGAGGTGACGGTGAGTATATCCGGACATTCCAATACCTGGATGCACCTGACTTAAAACAAGCAAAGACAGCGCTGGCCATGGTGCTGCCTAGCCAGGAAGCTATAACGGTGGGGGAAGAATACCCCACATTATTGCTTCCTAGTGTGATATCTGGCTGCCATCTGGAGGCAGCCTTAGTGAACAGATAGCAGCTCTTAAATCTGATGTTTGGTTAAGAGAAAGGCTGCCTTCCTGTTCTTTGCTCTTATGTTGTTTTTACATTCAAAACCTACTGCATTTCCTATTACATTTTGGTTTTTCATTGCATTACCCGCCCACAGTTTGGCATAGAGTGGGAAAAATAAAATACTGTAGCTACATATCTTTTGACAGACTCTAGTGTTTAGCGAATGAGGGGCTGTAGCTCATTGGTAGAGCCAGCAAACTGGGAAGCAGAGGGTCCCCAGTTTATTTCTTGGCCTATCCTTGGAGGTAGGCAATGACAAACCACTTCTGTGTCTCTGCCAAGAAAACTGCAAAGAGGTGCCCATGAATTCAACCAGGAATCCATCACAACTCAGTAGTGCCAAACAATAACTGTTTAGCAGAAAACAAGCCTGCAAAAACGAAACAGAAAAGAAGGTTCTTAAAAGCCTTTCAAGATAAGGAAATATAAGGCGATAAATTTATTTAAATCAACTGAAGCCTTCCAGAAGTCAAATCTTCAACCTAATCTTCCCGATCACTGGTATTGCCATGAGGCACTGCTCCATGGTGCAGAATCTCTCCTGCTTATCGGACTGGTTTACCGAAGAAGTTGCTCTTGGAAAATGGGGCCTTCTTTATATATATATATATATATATATATCCATCCTTGATTCTAACCTGGCCCTCCCTTTCTCTTTTCTGTCATTCATACTTTTTTCCTCCTCCTGCACTCAACAACAGGATGCTCTCTTCAGTCCTTTCTCTCTCCTTTCCCTCCCTCATCTCGAGGTGCAAACAAACTTGGAGCCACTCTGTCTGCCTGCCGCGCTCACCGTTTAAAGAAACAGACACACATTTCTCACCGAAGAACAGTTAGGTAAACAATAATATTTTTTTAACACAGAAAGTAACTCAACGTTCACAGCGTGAAGTCAATGTGTCTAGTAAACCCCAAACTAATTTTAGGAGGATGGCATCTAGGGGAGAGGTTGTTTCACCCCCCTTTTTTTTTTCATTTACGTTTGTGAAACTTGTGGCTACAACAAGCATTTACTGGTCTGGGGCAAAAGGAAGGCAAAGAAGCAGGTTTAAAAATAGCCTAATTGAAGGAGGAAAAAAACACCACCCTGCTTCACGTCCCTGAGAAGGATCTTTACACTTGGGCTGAAATTAAAGGTTGATCCACACGTGGGAGGCACAGCACTGGATGGTTGTTACTCAATGGTCTGCAAACAGCGAGTGACAAACTAGTGACAAACAGCAGTCTGAAAGAAAGCTGCTGTATAGTCTCATCTAAACCCATCACATGTCACTGGAAGGACTATACACGCCCTCGGGGCATTTGGGAATAAGTGGGCCCTCTGTAGGGCCAGCCTTAGCAGTTGGTGGAGCCCAGTTTGGGGCCACACCAGTGCAGCTTTGGTTGGCTTGGATCTTGGAGCCTTTCTGTAGTGAAAGGCTTGTGGTCTGAACAAGTTGGTCTGGAACAGCCAGGCAGCCTGCTGGTTTGGACCATAGGAAGATGTGGTCTGGAACAGCACTGTCTGCGTGACAATGCTGGTCTAGACCAATCCCTGCGCCTGAGCTTGCATGATCTTTAGGGCCACGTTCTGAGCACCCCAAAGGGCTAAGAACAAAGTTTTCTAGTCTTGGAGTTACCCAAAACTCATTTTGGTGGCACACTTTGGTGTGTTGCTGAAGTGGGTCCCTCAGTTACCTGAACACAGAGGTGTACCTTCTTCATGCCTTGTTTTGGACCAGGACTCACTGGTCTGCTGGAAGACTTCAATGGCACAGTCTATTGGTAATCTCAATCAGGGCCTATCAGGTGCAGCATACCAATGGTGGGTGAGGCCTCAATGATCCGTTCTAACTTCATGGCTTCTTAATGTGGATTACAGGTAAATACAGAAAAGTCCTAGGTGATAGCAGTGATTTATGACTGCTTTATGATATTTTGCAGCTGTGGGCCACACTAAATGCCTGAAACTCCAGCCTGTAGGAGCAGCTTGGGGCCATCATGATACTCTAGAAACTAGCCCAAACTTGTTGGGGTGCATTGGGTCTAATTGGTACCAGTGATTCTGCTCCTCTGTACTAATTAGAACATTATGGCCCTGTCCCCAAGCAATTTAAAGTCTGCTAAAAATCTTATTTTGC
>MTQE01002208.1:21048720-21061638 GCA_014337955.1 Aspidoscelis marmoratus | reverse complement strand
CTTGCCTAGGAAAGGTATGTTGGCCACCGGGCGATAGTTGTTTAAGTCTTTGGATCCAGGGAGGCCTTCTTCAGGAGGTGATGTACCACAGCCTGTTTAAGGGCCAATGGAACCACCCCCTCCCTCAGAGAGGCATGTACCATTTCCTGTATCTACCTGGTCATACCTTGCTGGCTAGCTTTAATCATTCAGGAAGGGCAGGGATTCAGAGAGCATGTTGTTGGCCGCACCCCTGCAAGCAGCTTATCCACGTCCTCAGGCCGCAATAATTGAAACTGATCCAAAATAATTGGACCAGACAGTGCTCCGGACGCCTCCCCTGGACTACGTCCAATTGTGACATCTAACCCTCTGCGAATCTGCGCAACTTTCTCCTCAAAGTGCTTTGCAAAACTGTCACAGCAGATACTAGATGGCTGAGGCTCATGCCTCATCGGGCCAGGTTTAATAAGGCCATTTACTACTCTAAAGAGCTTTGCTGGACAGCTACTTGAGGACGCAATGGCAGTGGAGAAAAAACTACTTTTTGCCGCTGTCACCGCTACGTGATAGGCACGATAGTGTGCTCTAACTCGTGTTTGGTCAGATTCACAGCCAGGTTTATGCCACTTGTGCTCTAGCCGTCAACATTCCTGTTTCATGACCTGGAGCTTCATGGAGTACCAAGGAGCTTTCTGGGCTCTACAGGCAGGCCAAGAGCACTTGGGAGCGATCCTGTCAATCGCCCTGGTCATCTCCCAATTCCAGAGAGAGACCAGAGCTTTGACAGGAGCACCAGACATGCCAACTGGAAAATCCCTCAGGGCATTCAGGAATCGTTGAGCACACATCTTGCCCTGCTCACTGTCTCCCAACATGTGGTCTTCAGAGGTACACTGCCTCTGACAGCCCTGTTTATCATGAATTGGTTCAATTCATGCTTTTCTGCTCAGAAAAGTGTGTTGGCCTCGTGATATTGTGATATGAATGTCCCACATCCGGATGACTGCTTCACACGGACAGTGTTGTGGTCGTGAAGGACATGTGAGCTTCCTCTTGTACTGTGAACTTACTAATATTAGTGGCTCTAATTTTTACTAATTTGGGGATGAAGCAGACTTCAGGTGGATGAAAAGCAATGGATTCCTTTGAGGCACGAAATGGTAGTGTCCAATGAGTACCTGTTGGGAATAACCTGTGTTATGTAATTTCTTTTGCAACTGCCCTTCGGTTGTCACATATTTGGAGATTATACCACTAGCTCCTTCAAACAGGTATTAATAAAACTCCTGTTTTACTAGGAATTGATACGGGAGGCAGAACAGAACCATCTATGGGGCCCAGATCAGGACTGGGAGGTTTGGAGGCAGGGCAAAGCTTTGATTTTAAGCCTCCCTTTGAATTCCATGAACTGTGGTTTGATCCACATAGACTAAATGCAATTACAGGAGATTAAGGAGAAGCTATTTAGAACCCTGTCTCTCTCCTGTTGCCCTGTGTGATCATGATCCTGCAGCATAACTATTTATTTATTTAAGAATTTATATCCTGCCCTTCATGAAAAGGTCCAGGGCGGGCCACAATAACATAACATAAAATAAACTATATAAAATATTCTTTAAACATATTTAAAATTATGGTGGACACTTAAGTGGTTCTATGCACATGCTGGTCAGATGTGTCCACATTGCTCTGTTGCTGCAATCACTCTGGAGCCCCTCCCTGGAGCAATCCAGAAGTCCACAGCCTGCCCAGAAGTGGCTGAATTGCTCTTGGGAAGGTGGTTTCACATCGTCTTCTAGATGTGGTGCGGTGAATAAGTATGACTGCATGACTGTGCCCGACAGTCATGTGCAGCTGCAGGTTCACCATGGCCTCTCACCATATGTTGCCTTGATCATCCGGACAGCCCTAAGCTAGTTATTTGCACTGTAAGCACTGCTGGCCTGGTAAAGGGCTAGTTTAGCACTTGCAATGTGAATGGCTGCCACCTCACTGGTTCCTTACCAGCTTGGTATGGTTATAGCATACTAGGCTGACAAGTCCAGACATATGCTGGCATACTTGTCCAATGCCATTCTAGGCTGCTGCCAAGGCATCACTGTGGCTGCCCTTGAAAAGCATTCAGGAGTTTCAGATGGTGCTGAGTGCAGCTGCCAGTGTTCTTTCTCAGCTTCTGACAGCATAATACTCAAGAACTGAACTGGTTGCCCATCTGCTTCCAAATTTAGTTCAAGATGGTTTTTCTTTTTCTGGCTCCTGACTTTTTCTTTTTTATTTGTAGAAAACATGTTTTTCATTTATTGGAGCTTCTTTGCTGAGTTTTAAATCATGTGTTTAATTCTGCTGTATTGTTAGAAATGTCTTTTATTGATGTTTACATTGGATTTTATCATTTTGATGGTCATATCTGTAAACTGCCTTGAGTTCTAGGAATGAAGTGAGATAACAAGATGAATAAACAACAGTAAAAATAATAACAGTAATCACCCCCAAAGCCCAGTTTTAATTAAGTCCAGGATTTCCCACACCATATTAAAAGTGTGGTTATTCTCCAGGAAGATCTGATGTCTTTCTTGAGCTGAATCCACAGGAAAATAACACAAGAGAAGGGCTCAGAGGTTGTGTCCATACAGCAGTGGTTCTCAGCCTTCCTAATGCCGCGACCCCTTAATGGAGTTCCTCATGTTGTGGAGACCCCCAACCATGGGGGTGGAGCAGCTGGGAGGTGGGAGGGAAGGGCGGTGGGAGGCTCGTTGCAACCCCTCTGAAAGGACAGTTCGACCCCCAAAGGGGTCCCGACCCCCAGGTTGAGAACCACTGCCATACAGGGAGCTGTAATCTGGCGGGCTTTTCTTTAGGGTGATGCCGCTAGCTTCCTAAGAGAGTTGACATTACCTCCCCCCCCCCTATCTAGCAAGTTTCCTAAACATGGGAAAAAACAGAAGAAAGAGGTTTGCTTAAAACCTACACATACGAATGTAGGTGTAACCACCACAAATTCAATTGGAATCCATTTCATCATATCGAGGTCCTCTGTGTTACTGTTGTCCAGGTGTTAACTATTAATGAACTATAAATTACTTAAAAAGAAAAAGAAAAAAAAGACTCCTGTTGTTCTGTCTTTAGCTTTATTCAGACAGCACTTACTTAATCTCCACTTAATCCACATGAGCACAATACACGTTTAGCTTGCTTTCAGGAACTTTAGTCCGCAAAAATTACAGAATCTGAAATTGCTGTCTGGACAAAGAAATCTCAAGCCATTCTCTAAATGGATTAACTGGCCTGTCAGAACAGGGTGGTGGTGTCAAGCTCTTGAGCGGCTGGATGGTGGACTGCTGCCCCCTTTGCTCTTGTAGATCTGCTGCCCCTGCCAGATGTCCAACCCCGAGAGGTAGTTTGTAGCTTCTAACCTTATGCTAACCTGCTGGAACTAGAAGTGTTAAGATCCAGCTGGATTCCCCAGATGCCATGAAAGGGAGCCATCTTTTCTTCTGCTCCAGGCAGCAAAATGCCTTGAGCCAACCTTGTTATCTGCTTTTCAAAGTATCTCTGTCGCATTTCCAAGAAACTTGAGGGCTTCCCAGAACATAATTTGCAAACCACCTCTTTAGGAAATTAGAAAGGTTGAAATGAAGGGGGAGAAAAATGCTGAGATTTCCAGGCTGCTGTGCTCGACTCTGTCATTTGCGGTGCTGTCTCAATTGTCCAAGTGATTTCTTCATCCTATGTGGAAAATGGTTAAGATCCAGGAAATTTGGGGGAAATGACACCCTGCCACTCCTCCCCCCTCAGTCTGATTTGTTTCTGGAGTCTGGAAAGTGCCACACATATTGTGGGTAGGAGGAATAGAAAAGATAAACAGGCAGCCAGAGCTAACTAGACAAGCCCTGAGTAGGAGAGCTTGGCAGAGGATGGGGTGGACAATTAATACCTAAGTACCAGAGGGGAAAGTATGAGCAAACAGAGGAAGCAATGCACGGTGTTTACTGTGGCTCTGTAGATGCGGGAAATGCATTGGTTGCGCAAATAGTGCTTGGAAAGAGTAAACCGGCCACAGGGAAGATGGGAATGTAAGAGCAGGAGGGGCTTGGTAAGGGAGACTTGTTCAGGGAAAGGGCACTCCCACCCACTTTGACGCCACTCTCTTGCCCACCGGTTGTTGTTCACCTGTTTTCCCGAACAGTCTTTAGACCAGACAGAGGCCCGCCTGGAGGAAAAATCAGCTTGGGTGATGGTAGGGAAGGGCATAAAGAATCAGTGGGCAGAAGAAGCAGTCCTCCCCTGTAATCCTCCTTCGTAAATTGTATTCTTGCTGCACCATTTATAACCACATTCTGCATCTGGTTTAAATCCTTGAGGAGCTCTTTTCCCTCCACCCATCCCTTGTCTTCTTCTTGAGATGCCCAGAAGCAATTGGTGGGCCACTGTGTGAGACAGGATGCTGGGCCAGATGGGCTGTGGCCTGGTCCAGCAGGGTTCCACTTACGTTCCTTCCCTCCCTCCCTTTATTTCTTGCATCAGGCCACTCCGTGCTTGATACTTGTACATGATGGTCAGCTCTGAGAGGAAGTGACCCAGGCCTGCAGCAGGCTCTGAGCCATCTTTAAACAAAAGACTTAAAAGCTTCCCAGTCTGCTCCCATTCTTTATCTTTATTAGCAAAAGAGGAAATATTTTAAAGTTCTTGTTATCTGGACTGCAAGAAACCCATCATTTGCTTAATCTGTGCAGACGAGGTTGCTGCTAAGAGTCCAGATGTTCAGTCAGAGCAGAGTTTTCACAGATGTCTGAATGGCCAAATAGCTCAGAAAAATGACACAAACAGCATAGATGCATGCTGTGGAGATTACATTTGGCCCAGAAAAAGGTTCCCAGGTCGGGAAGATGGTGTGGGTTGCCAGCTGTCTACTACATGACCAGGTGGACCTGGCCTAAATTTGAGCCCTGGGAATTAAGGTTCCCTGGCTTCAGAGCTGCAGGCTGGAAACATTTTTCTGCATCCCTGGGTTAGGTTCCTGAAGTTGGCAAAATTTCACTGGGGGTGGGGGGGTATGGAATGGGGTAGGACCATTCTTGCCACAGCTTGGCCTGCATGGGGATAACTTTGAAGCTGCCCTTCACCAGAATGTCCCTGGCTATGGGTTCTGCTCCCAAGAGTGGGCCACGTGCAGGGGCCACGTGGCCACCATGTTCCATAGGAGCCCATGCCTTTCCATGGGGCAAGATGGTGTGCAGACTCCTCAAGTCCTAGCACACATCTAGCACAATCTAAAAGGATTGTGTTGGTGTTGCCAAATAAGCTAACACTCCCTATGCAGAGCTTAGATGTAATTCAGAGGTTACCGATGTTGCCTTTTCATTTATCTATGGTTTGTGTCATTTGCTTGCAGAACACAACATACATTTGCTGGTCATCTCCCAATATCTATATCTATTAAGCCAGGCAAGACTCAGCGAATGTGTGTATATACTAAAATGCAGTCTGGTCAGATCAAAAGGAAACTTTGCTTCTTCTCTGTTGCTGTCAGAGTTTTGATTCATGGGTAACTGTTGGATAAATGGAGTAAACAAACAGGTAAATAAATATGATTATTTTGACAGAGATGAGGAGTTCCAGAGACTAGGGATTACATCATGCACACACAGTCTCATGCACAACTGTTTCTTTGTAATACTCTTTGTGTAATGGAAAGACACCTGAAATAAACTGAAGATGAATTGTACGTGTTTGACTTCTCTCTGGGTGCATCTGTCGGACGGCCTGTCCTTCTTGCTGTCTTCTTTTTTCCCCCTCACACACGTAGGAGTCTAGTAATTCTGACCATGGGTTTGATGGTTTAACATGATATATATTTCCTCCATCATGAAACACTGCAATCTCACTTAAATTTTTAAAAATGAAACAAAGCTAAACCCGATGCAAACACACATTCTGGCCATTCCCATTTTTTTAATTTTAAATCGCAGTCAACCCTGATTCTGCTGTCCCCACATAAAACACTTCAAAAACACGTTGGGGGAAGCAAATCATTTCCTCCCCGCCCTTTGCCAGCTGGGATGCCCCCCCACCCCTCTCTCCCGATTGGGTTTGATCCCATGATGACGTGGCTAAGAGTGGGGAATTCCAGCTTCCCCTTCCCCCTGCTTTTGCTGTTGCCATTTGCTTCCCCACAGCAAAGCCAACCCTTCAGCGAGCACAACCACTGGGATCACTTATGTTGTTGCATAAAATCACCTCCCTAAAATTCCTTGCCCATGCCTTCCTCTCACTTTCTCCTTTATCGAACCTTTCTCCCATCTACCCACCATGGTTGGTTCACGCAGGAAGGAGCCAGCCAAGCTGTCTTTTCCCAGCTGAAACAGGAGAAAGTGAGGGGAAAGTGTGGGTGGGAAATGAAACTTCTTATTAGTGTGAAGAGGGTGAAAATGAAATGTTTTATCCACTGTGAAGTGGCCTGCCAAGGGAAAGAAGGGGTGGTGGTGGAGGCTTGAACACTTTAAACTCCTCTGTAAAGGAGGGATGGCAAGCCAGGGGCTGTCCTACCAGGTGAAACTCCACCTGTTTCATGACACATCTCCCCCCAATACTGTGGCACCATTCCCAAAGGAATAAAGATAAAGCATTTTAGCAGCAAAAATAGGAGTGAGAAATGTTTTTTCAGGTTTTTTTAATTGTAGTTTTTAGCTATTTACTCCTTGGAAAATGTGAGAATCCAATCTGTAATGGGGCCAAAAAAAATTCAAATCGTTTTCAAACCGCAATAAAAGCCAGGTGGGAACAATTTTTTTTGTCTCACTTCAGTGTGCACCACACATTGTAAGGATGTCACATACTCCAAAACAACTACAACAAGGCTTGGGGTGGCCAAATAGGAGGAAGGACAGGAACACTGCACTTTTAATAATTCTCTTGGAGTAGGAATACCAGCAGTTATAAATCCTTTTTGCACTCGACCTTATTCTGGACTGCATTCTGGGGCCTGCTGTAGTCTCTACCAGCATGCAGATGGCTGATCCCTAGTACAAGATGTGGTCCAGAATAAAACCAAGTACAGAAAGGACCGTAGCTTGTCAGGCAGGCTGCATCTGTTGAAATTCTCTTTACTGTAGATGATTTGTAGGTGCAGGAGCCCTGTTCTCCCCTATATCAGGCCACTCATCCCAAGTATGCAATATACACACATGTCCCTGGGACTGAAATTACATCTACATGTAGGAAATGGTGTGACACTGGAGTAACCAGAGGTCATTTCTAACACCCACAGTTGCTCTAGTTCTATTCACAGGATCTGAAAAAACACCAGTTCAGCAGGGTAGGGTGAAGAGCTCTGAGGGTGCCTTTACAGGACTGAGCTCAATGGGGAATCACATGTGCCTGGATGGGGATTTCTTTCTGCAAGTGAACTTCCCTAGCTTGAGGAGTAGAAGGAACTCTAGTTTGTAACCAGTGCTAGAATCTGGGTTCACAAAGCAGCTTTTTAAAAATTATTTTTATTATTTTCTCAAAAGAACTCAGAACATACAATATTAAGAATCTAAAATTAATCAATTGTTGATCTCTTGATTACTTGTTGACTTTCCATCTCCTTTTTGATGTGTTCTTTGTACCTTTAATGTTCTGCCTCCCAGAGCTTTTCTTTTCTTCTTCCACTTCATCTAATTCCTTGCTTAATTCCTTGAATCCTGCAGTTAATATGTTGAATATAATATTTCCATGAGGATTCCCTCTATGCAGACTTGTCTTGAAATTCTATGTGGACCCACTTTCTCAAGGAGGATTTATAACATGAAATGCATTGGAAAGCATTGTGAAGTCCACAGTTAATACTCAAACTAGCAGGGGGCGTCCCTATGGTATTTTTTCTCTCTCTATTGTCCTTCTATTACAGCAGACTTTAAAAATGCATGTTCAATTCTGAATTAAGTGTCTCCATGAGGCTCAGTAAAACACACATTTAAAACGTACCTTCTGTCCCCATGGAAGCCTGTTTTCTTTGTCTGCATCTTTTTCTCCCCACCCCCTCTCTGGTTGATAGGGTGCCGGCAGGAACAGGGTGGGGGTGGGGACTGTGATCTGTGTGGCCACAACCATCGGTATTCATAAGTTCTCTGTCTGTCTCCCTCTGGATCCCAAACATTTATCACTTTGGGATCCAGAGCTTGCTTCCAAAGATAGTGATTTCACTGTAAAAATCCACCCTGTACAGCAGCAGTTTCAAAGTAGCAATCCATCCACTTCACACCTGATAACAATGTTGCAGTTCTACGCAATTCTGGCTCTTTAAAAGTTGACTTTTAGAAAGGGAAAGGAAGGAAAGCTGCTGCAGTTCTGGGAGATGTGTGAATGTTTAAGGCTGTGTGTGCAGGCGGCAGCGGTGGCAGAGCCAGGGTACTTTTTTTTGGAGATCTTGTGAATAACATAATGAGTTGCTTCCACAAGGTCTCTGTCCGTGGAAATGTCTCCCCTGCCGGCAAGGCAAATGGGCTGCAGCGGCTGCAGCCAGCGCTCAGGCGAATTGCGGGCGGAAGCAATTCAGTATAGATCTTGAATACTGGCTGTGGATGAGGGGCAAAAAGAGAGAATGAGAGAGAGATGATTTTATTTGGAGAGAAAGTGAGGGAAAAGTCTGAAAAAAAGAGGAAAGATGGGACCACGGCCAGCAATCCCTGCCCCCAATCCGCCGGGAGTGTTTGCATGCTCAGTGCGACCAGAAAAACCTGCAGCTTCTAAAAAGTGCGCTGGTAGTCTTGTTTAAAGGGGAGTCTTTCTTCCGTGAATTTTCCTTCTTTCTGGCGCCCGGAGAAAAGCCGTGAATGGAGATGCTGTGGGGCAAAAGAAGCTTTTAAACGGGCTTTTTATTGCATGTAGATGGGGCCACAGAGATTGCCCACTTTTAACAGCTCAGATTTTTTTCTTTTTTGTTTTTTCCCAGGTAGGTCCTGAAGGATTATGACAATAGAATCAGAAATCTGAGAAGGTGTCAGGCTGGCAATGAATGATCACAAGTCTCTTTCTTGAAAAAGATGAACAGAGATTTATTTCAGCTCGGCATTAGGACATTTCTTGCTGGGAGCAACTTGGAACAGAAAGCCCAGCATATTTATATGTTTCATAGCTGGGTGGGGTTTGGCCCTTAACCAATGAGCAATAACTATTTTTCAAAACCAATTTAAACTTGGAGCCAAAACCTTTGAACACAAATGTATCACTTGACCTCAGCAGGGAGGGGGGAGTCAACTGTCAGTTCCAAAACAACAGGCAGCCATTATATACTGTACATATATACAGAATCCCATAGGTGGCAGAGATCTTACATACAAATATTATGGCAGGCAGCTAGCCCTGCCTGACAGAAGGGCCTTTTGTTTGAAGTCAGATGTAAAATAAGGTGTACCTCAGAGAAAGACTATGTGGCCCTTCTCTAATCCATCTTTTCTAACATGGGATGTTCATGAGGGGAGGGGAGGGCAGACCAGTGTGTCAACCATCCCACCCCAAAGCCTTCTCAGAGATGCTTTTTTTCTGCTTTTTTTGCTCACAGACCCAATCTGATTTGACCAAATATTAAGCCCTAATAAGTGCAGCAGGAGCGATTTCTGAGTAAAACCACACAATTTCAAGATGTAAAAGCATGAATCAGACTGTGGGCCTTTCTGCACTTCAAAGAGGGGGACTGCTGGGGATGCTCTAGCATGGAGCATATTCTTCACGTGAAGCCACCTCCATCCCAGAGTGGCTCCCAGTGTGCATGGCCATTCCCATCTTTGTTCCTCCACAGCCATACTAGTCCTCCACGCAGCTTTTGCACAGGGAGGAGCAGTGCAGCTGAAGCTGCATACCACGTCACCTATCACTGCAGCAACACCCAGATGTGCATGGCCATTGCTACAGTGTCATGAATGGTTCTGAATGGGATCATTTGCACTTCATCCAAACCATGGTAGGACTGGGTGAAGTTTGGGATGAGGGCGGTGTTTGCAGTGTGACCCCCAGCTTCCATCTTAACTCCTGTGGGACAATGTCCCACATAAGTTAAGTGCAAAAATCTGATGTGTTAAGGCATCAGAAACAAATGAGGAACTAAGCCAGAGAGTATCAAAAAAGAATAAACTTTGCAAGTTGCTATGTTAAAAAAAAAAGAACTCTCACCTTACTCAGTAGGATTTGCTGTTGAATAAAAACACAGAGAGATGAGCAGGTGAGGGAGGAATTTATATAGTACCTATGCACAGATAGCTCAATTTCCCTCTTGCATATTTAGCTTTGTTACCCCCTGCTGAGAAGTTCATTGATAACAGGCTGGTAGCACTGCTGAGCTGAGAGGAGAAGTGTTTATTTTTAAAGGAACTGTTAAGGCATTGGATGCATTTTGGAGCCCACCCGTTGAGAAAAAACAATGGACTAAGAACCTGAAGTCTGTGCTCAGCAGTACCTCTGCACACACATGTCACTTGTATGGGCACATTCTGTCCGTCTTTGCGGCAAAGGGCAAGGGAAGCAACAAACCTGGTTCTTACAAACAGGGACCAGTTGTCTGATGGCATTTGTCACTTCTTCTGTTCCTCCCCGTTACAATGGGGTCAATTGGTGCCTCAGGAGGACGGAGGAGATCAGAGGCCTCTCAAGCACATTCCCTGGAATCCAAGGGCTGGGATCCAGCTCACCAGCTGCTAAGCTTCTTCTGCATGTTGCCTCCTAAAATACAGGCAATGCTTTTCTCCTCAAGGCACAGGCATCGCTGAGGCAGATGCCCTTGGAATTCCAGGATCCAAGCACTCACTCAGTCTGTTTGATGACAGGGCTGCCCCAGTAAATTCATGCATTAATCCAGTCATTATCCCTCCCTTCTTTATTGCCATCAGTGCAGAGTGTGGTTAAAAGCTTGGGGTCAGCTGGAGACTTGATGCTCAGGACCCAGACACTGCTGTCAAGGAAGGCAGTGCCTGTTCAGTTGCAGATAGCCTAGCTTGCTCTCACTTAAGCAGAAGGCCATTGAAGGGTGTAGATTTTACTTTCCCAACATTTCTTGCTCCATCATATGTGAGTGTCCAATGTTCTTCACTGTTAAAGTAATGGAAGATGTTTCTGCTTGGCCATCCAGGTATATTGAGACCGTGTGACAAGTTGACGGGCACCACTAAATCATGATGGACTCCTGGGGCCAATTCACATTTCGGCCCATAGTCAACAATTAGGCAACATCTGGGCAAGTGCACCTGCATTTGCAGGAGGAGTTTAGATTCTAGAAAGGCCCCCTGCCTGCCCAAAAGTTGCCTAATTGCTGACTAGGTATGGAACATGGAAGCATGCTCCACAACCTTACCAATCCTGACCCAACTTACCTGATAGCATCCAGCCAGTGACCATTCGAACATCTGCTGGATGGGGAGGTCATTGGAGATGCTGTGCAAGTATGCTGGCAGCTCTAATGGCCTCCTGACCTGACTGTGACTGCACAGAGCATCAGGGTAGTAATAGCAATAGCGCTGACACATATGTGATCAAAGAGGGCAGAACACTCAAGATGGCATTACCCTGAAGAGGACCAGCCAGCGATCAAAGAGAGGTAAATATTCAATCGCGCAGGGGTGGAGTAGGGTAGGCTAACCTTGACTAGCGATCACAGGCGCATTTAGTAACAGTCAATGTGGGACATGAAGGAAAGTGTGAAAACATCCCTGGTTGACTGCACAGGCACCTCCATGGACACCTCTATGCAGTTTTCTTGGCAGCGATACAGATGTAGTTTACTGTTGTCTACTTCTGGGGGGGGGGGATTCTGGGATCGAACCAATAACTCTCTGCTTTCCAGGCAGTTCTAACACTGAGCTACAGAACCCAGAGATAAGTGGGCCTCTGTTCCAGACAGCTTTCAGGAGATATTCTTGTGTTGGAAGGCATGAAGGCATCTTGAAAATGCCCATTAACAATTGGCACCCAGAGAATAGGCACCCAGGCATCATATTTTTTTTAATGGTTTCCATTTTATGCAGATAGTCAGCGTGTGGTGTTTGTGTGTATGTTCCAAATAAGAAACACAGACTATTTTTGTTCCTTGGGTGATACGGCTTACTGAGAAACTGGTGTGTAGCTACTCCTAATCTGAATTAAGCTAATTGTGTGTGCCTTTGTGCCACTGGATTTGGCTTTCTGATTGTGTTGTCAACCCTGTTATGTGCTCTGTTCTTGCTCATAACTTTTACATGTATTCCCCTGAATTTCAAATATGTGAACATTAGGCTTTCTTTTCCAGTTCCTCCTTCTTTTCATTCTGAAATTACTTGTCCTATATGCTGCAGTGTAATAAAATTATTTATATTTTGGCTAAGTTTTTTTCACTTGAATAAGTTATCATTTTCTCAAATAAGGTCACAGTTCTGCAGACCCTGAGAGAGTGACAAAGGGTGAATTGCATCTTTGTGTAGATGGCCTCTCAGCCATATAGATTGTTAAGAATTAGAGGTGATTTGCTGAAAGGTTGAAAAAGCAATTGTTAAGTCCTGTCCTGGCCCTTCCAGAATCACTGGGATTGCATAGAGAAAAATGTGAGGGTTTTTCAATCCTATTCGAAGTACGCTATTGCTAACATGGCACATTTATATCATGCCCTGGGCCAAGTTTAAACGGATAGATCAGGAACCAAAACCTGCACTTATTGATTGTGGTTGAAGGCAGAACTTGACATTAATTGACCTGTGTTTCCCTCTTCTGGAATGCTGAAGGTGCTCCTATTCTACTCCCATCTGTTCTTCTTCTGCTGTTGCAACATCTGTTCCTTAAATGTTGGCTCACAAGCCCACTGAGACATGCAAAGGCTTTGGTTTGGTTTGGTTCATGAACTTCATTCACTGTTCCAGTGCCAAAGTACACAATATGGAATGAATGGGAGGAACTTACTGCAGCCTTTAAAATCTAGGCTTGCGGCGACCTCCC
>MTQE01002208.1:21016248-21045833 GCA_014337955.1 Aspidoscelis marmoratus | reverse complement strand
AATAATAATAATAATAATAATAATAATAATAATAATAATAATAATACGCACGCAGGCACACTTGCTGAGGTGCCCACGTGAAGGCACATTCTCTACTTTCCATCCTTACCCTGTGGCAGGAGCATCACCTTTGCTTGATCCAGTGGATCTGTGGATGTGGGTAGGTGTAATCAATCATGACCTGAGTGCGGGGTTATAAAAGCCTGAGCCAACCTGGGCCATTGTGTAACCACCTCCTGGGACAATATTTTGCCTATGGTGACAAATGATAATAAAAACTGCATCAGATCCTCCTTAGGGTGCCTCCAGATGGGGATGTAAGCAGTGAAGTTCCTTTGGCGTTTCCATTGCCCACAGTATTCTCCCCCCCCCCGCATTAAAAAGATGTTGTCTTATTACCATCTTTTAAATATGCACTCATCTTTCAAATATCTGCTGCCACTGGTGGACAGGAAGCTGCTCTGCAGGGGCACTGAAGCTTCTGATCCACCCGTCTGGCAGACCGGAAGCTCCTGCACAGGGACACCAAAGCGTCTGTGCAGGGAGGACTACGCCTGGAGGCACCCATAGTCAGCTCTGTTTCCAGAACCAAATTACTATAAAACTTTAAGAGATTCAGAATTTCTTCTGTTTAGCCTGCCTGTGCATGTTGTCAAGGATGCTGAACACAAATTTGATCTTATTTGATTGACAGTTGCATCAAGTGAGTTTAAAATTCTTTTTTCTAAAGATTTCTTTAACATTTTAGGGACAGAAAATAAAAAAGACTCTCTTGCATTCAGTTAGTGGTCAAGTGAAGCTCTGAACAGCCCTAAACCTTAGAATAATTCTCCGTTCCCCTCCACACAGTTTTTTTTGTCCACAAAAGATTTTTATGATCTTCTGTTTAAACATGAGTAACCACATGAGCCGTGTGTGGTGAATGTGTTACACATCTCTTGAGCAAGAAATAACAGAAATATAGATGAAGTTAAATAACTATATAGAATCTTGGTGACTTTTAATTACACTGTGGAATCTTGGAATGGCAAACAAGTCTTTGCTCCCACAATAAGAATTTCACATGCACGTTCAGTAACAGTTCTCAATAACAGAGTAGGGAAGACATTTAGAAGCTCTTTAGCTTTTTGGCATTGAAATTAGGGAATTTCAAAATCAGCCAAAAAGCCAGTCCCAAGTGCTTCAGGTACATTTCATTTCTATCCCAGCCTTCCTCTGAAAGTCCAAGGGGTGTGTGTGTCACAACATTCAGAGAAAACAGAAAAAAATGTGGCAACCAAGGGGTTGTCTCAATACATTGTAGCCCATCTCATGTGGCAGGACATACTTTTGACCAAGTGTTTGCTTCAGAGGGACTGGGTAGTGTTCCATTACTAAGTGGCTTTGTGGTGAGCCCATTGTCATTGCCAAATCACCTTCTGGTGAAGTTTGGTTTGTTGCTGACACCAGGCCACCAAGGGAGTAGAAGACCTATTGTTATGGACTGCTCCCAGAGAGTTATGAAACTGCATGAGTCTATGAATACTCTTGGACCCCTGGTCACACCTATATGAGAAAGGACGTTCTATCATAATTTGAACGGAGGTCGTACCAGCTTTGTTCACACCTAGATCATTATAGGTCATCCTCAGACCATCCTTGCTTTGGGCTGCATCACTCATGCCTTTCTCCACAATCAACTTGAGCCTCTTCCACAGAACTCTTCGGATCTAAAAAGATCCATTTTTCGGCCATCTGTTCTTCTGAGAATCTGTCCCAAATAGATCCTTGGAGGACCTGCATGTCCACACAGGCGTGGGGAGGACGGATTGTAGAAATGGAAGACCCTTCCCCTGGCCTCCCTGATTGGCTCCCTTGGAGCCAGGGTGGGGAGGCTGTTGGGTGGCTTCCCTGGGGTCCCGCTCACCCCAGAAGCCAAGATCACGGCTCCTAGAGCCAGAGAGACCCACAGCCTACACCCCCCAACCCACCCTGGGTTGTGCATGTGCATTCGCGGCCTTACCTGCAGGCTGCCAAGTTAATTCTGCCTGCAGGAGGCCCAGTGTGCTGCGCACATGCATGCAGCATGGCCCCTCATTGGCCAGCCACCCTCCTGGCTTCATCAGGCTACGGGTGGCTGACCAATGAGGGGCTGCCCCACATGCAGGCGCATAGCATGCCGGGCCTTCTGCAGGCAGAATCGACTCGGCAGCCTGCAGGTAAGGCCACGAACACACACGCGCGACCCAGGGTGGGTTGGGGGGTGTAGGGTGTGGGTCCCCCTGGCCCTAGGAGCTGCGATCTCAGCTTCTGGGGCAAGTGGAACCCCAGGAAAGCCACCCGACAGCCTCCCCATCCCTGGCACCAAGGGAGCCAATCAGCGAGGCCAGGGGAAGGGGCCCAGCTGAGAGGGAAAGCATGCAAATGCTTTCCCTCTGTGACAGCTTGGAATGCGCTGGGAAGCACATCCTTGGCAAAGCAGCCTCCTGGGGGAGGGGATTGGGCAGTGGCAGAGTCACTGGGAAGGCAGCGGCAGTGTGTGTGTGGGGAGGATTTTTTTTTAAAATACATTTGTGGAAAAATGCTAGATAGAGGAATCAACACATAAACTGAGGAGAGAAGGGGAGGTGCATCACGAACTCCATGTCTGTACTTTGACTGAAAGACTGGACCTCACCCAGCACAGCATGGTTAAGCCTCTTTTAGCCTGTCCCCTTCCTCACACTGAAGAAGAGAAGACACCTTGGGATGCCAGGACTGGCTGAGTCCTCTGGAAAAGAAGACACTGGTTAGAATGGTCTAACAGGGGAGGCTGGCTTGGAAAATGAACTGAATAAAAATAATGTGAGTAACACAACCTAAAGATGACCTGCAGGCAGCCTAAACTAAAGGTGTGACCAGGGCCTTGGGGGGTTTCCAGCTGATATGTGCAGTGTTACCATTGGGTTTGTCGTTTCACTTTGGAATTAAGAGGAGATGAGGACTCTGCATATAGTTGCTCCTGGGTGTTCTACGTGTATCAGAGGAGCCTGCAGAGCCTGCCTGGTTTTCACCTGGCCTGTGTGTTATGAAGCAGATAGCTCAACACTTAAGAGTGCAGAATATCTCTGACCAGACACAGTGAAGAGAATATTATCATTTATATCATGTGACAGTGATGATAGCAATGAGGTATTTCTTCTCTGCCCTCATTGCCATGTTGCTTTATTAATCAATATAATACATATAGAAATAATAATTACAACTAAACATTGTATTTAGTTACTTATCTTCCAATTTCTCGCAGCAGGAGACTTCTGTATTTGACTGCAGAATGTTCTATAGAGCTTGAGAATTCCTCAGTTAAAAAAAGCCTGCAAGGTAAACGAAAAGCCTACTTGTTCATGTTCGCTTCTAGAATCTATCCTGTAAAAAGGCATGGATGTTTGCCATTAGACAGGGCACAGAAGCTAATAAACTATTCCTCTAAATTCTTTTATCCTCTAGGGAACTGCTGGTAAGGGAAGCATTGATACTTGTCGTCTGATAGACACACAAGCTGGCAGTAAAGATCCCATGATTCACTGCATTTAATACATTGGATGTCTTCTGCGAAGATTGTGGCTGCTCTTTAAGAATTTAGTTTAAGTCTCAGTGGGATGTGACCAACAAATACCCTGTTTTATCATATGTTCTATTTGTCCATAGGGAAGAAGTAATGTATGTAGATTCAGTATTACCTGCTAGTCAATTCCATTTTCAGTGTTGGTATACTCAGTATACTTTTCTGTATGAAATCAAGTGGCCCCATCTGTGGCAACCCTACCCTAAAATGTGTGAAAAAACCTATTGCTGGAAAACCCAGTACTGTTGCCCAAGAAAGATGTAGTTTCCTCCGCATCTTCTCTGGTAAAAAAAAATGAACAGCTTGAAAGCGCAAAACAGGACAATGTGATGGAAACCAAGAAATATATGCCAGATAATGTATCAATTCCCAGTCCAATAGTGATGTTCTCACCATCTTGAGTACAATACCCACAACACTCCCTCTCCACACCCAGAAAAGTATGGTTGCCACCAAAAAAAATCTACTTATGCATTCTTTGAAAAATGAAATGGGCTAATGATCTAAAATGTGCTCAGACCTCATTTAATTTGAATGAAAAATATTCCAAAAGTGACAACTGGAACTAAAAATGCCCTGGAAACTGATTAATCGCTGTGTCTGACTGTGCATTTATTTTGTTTAAAAATGCCTGTGTACAGTATTAAGACCTTGTTCATACTGAGACAATCAGGACAGCTGAGCACTCTCTGAGATGGAGCATTCACACACCGTGGTTCCACCTCTGTCCCAGAGCAGCCAAGAGCTGTCCTGATTGTTGCTAGCTGAGTATCCGTAAAAACTGCTCCTGGTAAAGCCCCATAGACAACATTAACATTACTTTCTGGCTGCAGTGTCATGGGCCGCATTTACAATCAGCATAGCAACAGCTTTATATGTGTGATGAGGGTGGTCTAGGAAGAGACCATCTACACTTTTTAGGGCCCGCAGGTGCATTTGAATTTGGGATGGTGTTGATGATTGCAATGTGAACCCTGGCCACTGCATCCTGAACCTAACTTCCATGGGGCACTGTCTCATGGAAGCTAGGCGTGAAAAGCCGCAAGTTGTAGCATACCATTCTACATACTTGTCTTTATCCACACACACAAAAATATTACCCATTACTGCCTAGGTATGTGACTAACTATTATTTTAGAGTGATTCCTCACTGGCAAGTGTACTAGGACCCTCCCTTCCAGATACTGATGACCTTGCCCAGGGCCTCCCTTAGACCACACCAGCATGCTGAAGGGAGGCTCCAAATATTCATGCGGGTTCAGAATCCTGGACAGTGTGGAATCAGCCTTATAGGCAAAGAAAGGAATCCAACAGCGATCTGATGATACTCAGACTCCTCTATACACCATAAAGGATACTGCTGCTAAGAATGAGTACCACCCTTTAGGAATTCATTTCATTAGAGTAGATGAATAAAAAGAATAGATGACTTTCACCTCATACTTGCAGATTAGTGGTTGTTTGGTCTGCTGCAAGTGGTCTTAGAATCTCTAACAATCCAGTCCCTAATACCCCTCAATATAGTAATAATAGTTGATTACTGTGTGCAATATATAAGTCTCTCTGAAACTTCAGAAATAAAAAAGTGAATATCATACATGGCAACAAACCTATATAATCTATGAGACACTTTAATGTTTCCATGGCTGTGGAGTTTTCCCTTCTCTTTTCTTCTCTTGGAGTAGCCAGATCCTGACAGCTTCTGTTCAAGTGGTATACCCACTGCCATACTATCTTTGGCAGATTTGCTTGAATGGAGACAGGCATTTGCTCTTGAAGGCAGCCTTGACTTCATTCCAGCATGCTGTCTGTCCTTGCAAATTAATACAGCTGAGAGGTTGGTTAGTAAACATAACAACTACAAACCTTTACCTTTGTGGGCATCCATGTGCTCCATGCCGTATTTAAACTAGGTCATGGTGTCTAAGCATGCTGTGTGAGGGAATTGTGGCTTAGAAAGATGCCCTGTTGGCATGTTAATGCTGCACACGCAGGCAACAGCAGTTACCTAAATTCAATGGGATTCCTAAGAGAGCAAACTTAGTCTGTGCTCACATGAAGCGAAGAAGAAGAGTGGCTCAAAAGAGCCTTAGAAATGGTGGCCTGTGGCCCCTGGGCTCTCAAACCATCTCTAATGCACCTTCTTCAGCCTTGAATGTTCCGATCATGACAAGGGAGAGGGGCAGATTGGCCTGAGAACCATCCCGTCAGCCAGCCAACTCTAAGCTGCATCTAAGGGTTCCTCTAGATGTGGGCTAAAACCCAAGATTCTCTTCGGACCAAGATTTGTGGACATCTCTAGACCATAGCTGCATCCATGCTGGTCACAGAAGAGATGGCTGGTGTGGAACTGTGAGTGACTGATGGCCTGGGGTAGGAAGGGCAAGGCCAAATGCCAAGGCTAGGATGCATCCCTACAGAGCTACCGGAGTACTTTTCTGTGAGTAAAACTCAACTGGCAGCCAAACTTCCTGTCTTGGGACTGGAAATTGCTTTGGAAGTCTGCATACTATATATACTCCCATGTAAGGTTTATATTATGACTGTTCTATTTTATTTTATGTAGCTCCTTTTTTTAAAAAAATGTAATTTAGGTATTTCATAACATTAAGTTGTATTTCCTTTGTGTTCCATTCTTAGGGATAAGGGCTAGACAGTAAATCTGTATCTTCTTTGATCTCAGGAAAACTTCTAGACCTCATGGCTCTGATCTTCATGGCTCTGGCTGCATTCAGTGTGAAGGGCTAAACAAAAGGGATGTAACAACAGCGTATCCCTAACCAAAGAAAACTGGAGCAGCCATAAAATCTGCGCGCTATCAGACAGCAAGCTGGAGAAGTGTGAACAAAACCTTCTTTTTGGCTTCTCTCCTCATTAATCCACAGGGTGGTATTTCATCGTCAATTGCCATTTACTTCTGGAGCCCATACACATGTTAAATTCTGCCTTAAGTCCAGAGAAAAAAATGAGCATAATGTCTTCTGCAGGCATCGGCCCACCACACAAAACCACCTAATAATATGTCTCAATTCATTACCTCTTTGTTGCATGTCTGCCTTATAGACACCAAGGTCTGGAATAGCAAGGATGGCACAGGCCAAGACCAAGGCACCTTGGCAGGCGGTAGAGGGGAAAAACCTGCCCACTCTGAGCCTGACTCTGGCTGATGCCTGGGCGATGGCTGCATTCCCCAGCAATTTTAAAAACAAATAATTGGGAAGGAGAGAGTGTGAGAGTGGAGAAAATTAACTGCTTGTTTTGCTTTTAGTACTCAAGAACTTCCTACAATATGCTCAGTGGGGATTCAAACAAGAGCTCATTGTAATGCCTAGATTCCCACACCATGCTTTTCTCAAGCTCAATTACTTCACAGAAGCAGCAAGTCAATGAAGGAAAGTTTGGCTTGAGCCAAGGCCCACCAGAACTCCACCCTGGAACCTGGTTCAAGGGCCAAGACACTGCAGAAGCTTGTGGCTTCTAATAGAACTGTTTATACTTCTTTTCAAGGATAATATACTAGTACCTTTCTCCCTCTGCTCATCGTTCTGAAGTAAAAATTTGTGTATGGATTCTACAATAATAATGCCACATCAGAACAGAAATAGCATGCGCCACTAAGTAGGCTGAGGCTCTGACCAGGAGGAATACTTTGCAGGGACTGCAGAACAGCTGTGAATGTGCAAGACAGATTTTACAAAGCTCCACAGTCTCTGTGAAGTAAAGCCCAATTCTGTGAAATACAAAAAATTAATGCTACTTACATTAGAAGTGAACATAGGGGACATTTTAGGACATCAAATCTATCCCAAACCTCGCCGGGACTTATCTAAGCACTGGTAAGGAGTGAATCACAGTGATTGCCTCTGTGCTAGAGGCAACTGTGTCACTGCGGAAATGGTGCCAATGAGCATGTGCAGCACCATTGCTGTAATGACTGGGCAAGGCAGCATGCAGTCGCACCTGTGCCACCCTGCCCCAGGATCTGTTCACTGGAAGAAGTGTGAAGGGAGCTGTGCTGGGTTCTACCGCGATACGTGGAGATAGCTCATGTTGGAGCAACCCCAGAGTTCCCCAGCAAAGAAGGCATGAATATAATTCATTTTTGTGAATTATATTTTCAACATAATAGTCAAAAACCATACATATATCCTTAGAAGTTTGCTAACTGAAGTTCTCACGGACACTTGCTGGGCCTGTCACATGTTATTCCATAACTGGATTTATTTCTTATCAGCAGTGAGAGTCATGATGTCACGCAGATTCAGTTGATCAATTTCTCCATGTGGGTGCAATTTATATGTACAGTCTGGAAATGAATCAGACTTTCAATCTTTGGCCACCCAAATTTTCTTCCCTACAAACCTATCCCTTAATTGCATGCTGAGATTTCACTATATCCTTGAAAAATTGAAGCTGTATCTAAAGTTGGCTCCCAACTACTGGCTTTCCCTGATTAAGAAAGCTTTACTTTAAACTATTTTTTGCCAAAAAAATTTAATTTTGTTACATTTCCAGCATGTGTGGGAAAAAAAATCAGCAGTCCTATTCAAATTACACTGGAAATCATTTGTCTGCTTCATTTTGCTCAATATTTTTTATATTTTCTTTCAATGATTTTAAAATGATACTGTAATGTGAGCAAACCCTGACACAGGATGTTTTAAAATTCCACCTTATACAAGAGATACTGTAGTATATATATTTAAGATTGTATTAGCCATGCACATAAACATACACATATGCAAGTTCCTTTGCACCTAGGTATATACAAGGAAGAAAGAGAAAAACAAAAGAATAACCCCCCAACCCCCAGCAGACTCAGTCCGCATCCCCATGCAAGTGATTTGGTGTGATTTGGGCTCATTTTTGACTGGGTGCAGGACTGAAACCGAATCTTGCCCGTTCCCATGCCATCCCCATGCAAACTGCACTAAAGCCCGGCATGGGGGAACAGCACCAACTCCTCGCTGCCCCCTCTCTCCTGATTGGAAGCCAGATTGACATCACCCCCACCCCTGTGCCACCCACTGCAGCGATTATTGGGAAATGCCACCAAATGCCACATTCTCTCTCCCCCCCCCCTTAGCAGCACAGAGAGCCCAGGATGGAATGGCAATTTTTTTTAAAAAAAAACAGCTCTTTGACGAGGTTTGCCGGCAGTTGAGCAGTCTTGTGCACCTCCACTTTACCCAGGAACCGCGAGAACACCCAGCAAGCGGAAAAGAGAGAAAAACCAAGCGATTATCCTGCCTGCCTTGGCGATTGGGGAAGGGGGGTGGAATACTTGTCAGAGTCTCGTGAGGCAGAAAAGGTCATTTGCCCCCTTCATGGTTTCAGCTTTAACATCATTTCCTACAAAAAAATCTCAGCAATTGTGATCTCCAATGCACAGGGCAGGAACGTTGAGCACAGGACATGAAGCCCCACCTCCCAGTGATGAGAGTGCCAATCTTCTCCCCAAATAGCCCGGGACCATCCCCATGTGCAGCCTCGGCTCCCAAAACAATGCGTGCTGAGCCACCAAAACTCGGCAAGAACAGTTTTTTCCAGGACCAAATTTGGTCCTGATTTGGTTCTGGATTGGGCAATTTGGTCTGCAAAAATCAGACCAAATAAAAATGCATGGGGACAACCCTTCCCGAATCCAATTTTGATTCAGGGCAAAACGTGCATGGATATGTGGCCTCATACAAGGAGTACTGAATAATAATACATCAATTGACATAATTTTGCACTTTCAAAAATGCCATCTAAGCTTCTCTGGAGAGGTATCCTGAACTGCATGCTCTGCCATTATTTTCCATTCCCCCTTTTGATTCAACAATGAACAGCTTATGAGACCATCTGAATGAATGGAGCCCTGGGTCAGCAGACAAACTTGATGCTGTGTTGGTGCACTTCTGGCTTACTCCCCCAATGGGTTGGCTTTCAGAGAGTGTGGATGTTTCCTCCACTGTGTAGAGCAACAAATTGACTGGCCATACTTTCTGTCAGAAATTATGTCATGGGCCCATTAAAAGCCCTGCCTTTGCTTCAGGCCAATCTGTTGGCCATTCTTTGTTCGCATGCACTTTCTGAAGGTTGAAGTTTGGGCAAACTGCTTAGATACTGTTCTGAACTATCTCAGTGACATTTTGTACAATCTGCATCTGCATTATGTGCAGGCTGCACATTTTAATTACATTCATGGAATTCTGACCCAAGGGAACACCTACCAAATACCTCAGAACTTTCTGTGCCTTCAAGGGGCATTCAAGGTTCTTCCTGCGGAGGGTGCTGTGATGCCTCTCCAAGTTGTCTTTGATGCCTCCTGTAGACACAGAGTAAATTTTTTTTAACAAAAACCCTAACCACATGCTAGTCACGGACTGGAAGGTTGTGCCTTCACAGTTCCTCAGCTTGCTACTCCAGTAAGCAAGGGTTCCTGTAGATGTCTTCTTCTTACTTGAGCCCTGAAGAATGCCTTACTATTAAAACAATTTCAGTGCTACACTTTCTGCATGAGAGTGATTTAGGCTCTTTTTCATATCTAGCATTTTGCTCTTAAGTCTGACCCTGGAAATCTTTCTTCTAGTCTTCCCTCACTCTCCTAGCCAGTCTAATATTCTTTTATAGATGTTTCAGCTCTTGTTTCATCCCTGATGGTAAGTTTTCCCTAGATGAAACTATGCCTTCTTTAGAATTCAAAATCTGCCTTCAACAATAGCCAATCAGGTTTTTACTTTAAGGACCAAATAGCTCTTGCTGTGGCATGAAATGATGCACTATTTGAGAGTATCCATAATAGATCTACTTCTTTGATGGGTGGGGGGAAAAAGATCACCTACCTATTTTCTTCATATGAAAACTGCTTACTGATAACATCCTTTCTTTACAAGATATTCTGGGTCAGTTTATTGAATCCCATCTATTCCAACAGTCAGGGATTATGGGAGCTATTATCCAGTAGTTTATGGAAAGCATAGTGTTATGGGAAGCTGTATTGTGGACATTTAACCTAGTATCCTACAGATATTATGGGTTTCACTCCCACCAGCCCCATCCAACACACCCACACTCTGAAGGATGTGAAGTTGGCAACGACTGTTTTATGTTAACTACTACTAGGACTTTGAATGCATGTAGTAGATAGAAGTAGGTGAGAGCATCAAACACTTTTCTAACAACTCTCCCCTCAAATGCCCTCCCTGTCTTCAAAAATCTGCAATGTTTACATTGACTGTACAAGTCACCTTTTACACATGCATACACACACTCAAACATACACAGTGAAAGACTTCCCCAAAAAATAAATGACTAAACAAGATTTTTAAAAAGAAGAAGACGAAAGAAAAGAAAAGAAAACCGGCACACAAGCAGGATTCAATGATTTATGAAGAAATCTTGGTCCCGTCAAATGGAATTTTCCCAAAATAAATTCATGTAAACAGCTTGCCACAAAGAGGCAGTCAGAGCAGCTTGGAATGTGTAAACAGGTTTAACAGTTGAGAATATAATCTCCTTGATGGCTGCACCAGCGTACTGAGATTCATGCAGAGTATCCCCTTTGGCTCCAGGCATTCTGACATCATAATACCACCCATCCCAGGAGCTGTCTTCCTTTTTTCTTTGAACGTTACTATCATCCAGGAAAGATCAGTATTGTTTTAGCTTTCGGAGCTGTGTGAGTTCACGCTCAACATCTTTATTTCCCCAAAGCCTCTTAGAATCCTCAAAGTGGCATTATAGGCTGTAATGTGGCAGTGATGATGGTAGAGATTGTAGTCAAATTGAACTCTGAGCAAATATGAGAGTGAGAGATATTAATCCACCTTTTGTGTACCTCTCCGATTCATCAAATTTAAATAATCTTTTGCCAAATCTCTTAAGTGTTGCATTTTCTTGGTCTCATTATTGTGTTAGTCAAAACTCTCAGTTTTTGATTAATTATATCCCAGAAGTACCAGGAAGGAGTTCTTCCAGAAGCTTGCATTGCAGATACATTTGGTAAGTGTAAAAACTGATTGGTGTGAGGTTGCTTCCAGACAGCAGCCAGATATCCTGTCAGGAGGCGATAATGTGGGAAATCTTATGATTACTGCCTCCTCGCCTGAGAGCACAAATGCCAGCAATATCTCCACGCATTTTAACTGATGCGCGCACCCTTAATGCCTAGAAGTGCTTACTGTCACCTCTGTGCATGTGTGGATACCTGTTTCAGCCTCTGTGCATACATGCTGGATGGAGCAATTATGGCAGCTGTGTCCAGAAGGTAAAGAAATGTGCAATTGTTGGAAAACCTGTGATCAACACTGGGTTTTCTAGGAATAGTTTTTAGCACTTTTTTTTGGGGGGGGGTACTGGAGCTATGGTGGGGTTGCCTCAGATATGTGAAGCCCTCCCATTACAGCAGTGCCGTAATGGCAGTAAATTACCCCCTCAGGATGGGGCCTGAGTTCTTTAATCTGATCTGATGTAAGTCCCAGACTGACTTTCCATTTTGACTTGAGCCGTTTTTCTCCTCAACTGTTCCATTGTTTTCTGTTTGGGAATGTACCCTTCTACACTGTTTTAAAAGGAATAGGGATATGGATGAATGGGGTTTTCTGCACTTGATTCATATTGAATCAAATGTAAGAAAATCTGTATTTGTTCAAATAGATCCCCTTCAAATGTGGTAGGATTCTGTCTGATACAAATGTATTCGTATTAATTCATGTGAATATCCAATACAAATGCACATGTATCTGATACGTATCCCATAACCTATTCGTTCTGAAAGCATCAAATACATCCTGAATCCACTATGAATCTGCTCTAAATCCATGTCAAATGCACTCTGGATCCACTGGAGATGTGACTGGTGCAGCTGCTTTCCCACCTCCTCAGGTTCACAAATGTTCTGAAGCATTTGTATAAATACGAATATCAGTGTACGAATATTGTAACATTCAATTTGTACACAAATTTCCAAATTCGTCTGAATTCTTCCAAATATTGAATGTTATGAATATTTGTGCACATCTCTAAAAAGGAACAAACAAGGACAAAAGGAACAGAGCAGAGTGGCTAGAGACCCCCTAATTTCAAAGGAAATGCAAGTATTTTGCCCTAAAGAAATTATCCATAAGATTGCTTTATAAAGAGAATGTCAGCTGCACTGTATTATGTTTGCCTCAGTTTATAGTTCACATTCACAGGATCCTCCTCATTTAATCTGTGTTAATTCAGGAGTAGCAACCAATTCATGGCAATTATCATTTGGCCTGAAGTTCACTATATTAAGGCTGAATTTGTACATTAATGAATAAAGATTGTTTCTGTGGTTTTCCTGCCTCTCCCCTCCCCACTTACTGTGTCATTATTAACATAGTTTCTGCTTAAGCACCTAAAATGGTCCATATTTTTCTCCCAGGATTATATTGGGAATGCCATGCATGACTGTGGCATTCCCAGTATAGTCCTGGGATACGAAGACCGTGTCCTGTAATGTTGCTATTATGAGAAATTTGGTAATCTTGTTTTTCATGGTTGCGGTTGCTTTCATCTGCCAGCTCCTTTCATGTTTGTTTCTCTTACAAATACCTGGATGTCAAGTGAACATGTGGAAACCCCCCCCCCCCACATACACCATAAACAAAGTGTGCAGCCACGTGGCTCACATCTGACTGTTGGCAAGAAGAACAATCACAAAAGGTGCCAGCAGATGAAGGAAAGAGACCATGATTGCCCCCGCTTCTGGTGGAGGCAGTGGCGGGCAATCATAGGACTTTCTTTTGCCATCTGGAGGCACTCAATAAGAATCTGTTTCACTGAACTGTACAGCATTAGGCTTGCCATAGGGGATCAAGATTTCTGTACCTTTCATAGTTGTGTAGTAGAGAATTGTTTCGCAGGTATAGCTTGTAATACAACATACAAGGACCTTGACCTGAATTCCACGAGATACTTTTTGAATAGCAATGTTACTATATTAAATTCAGCTCCTAGGACGGTGATGGCCAACCTATGACACGCATGTCACAGGTAACACGCCAAGCCCTTTTGGGTGACACACATGGTCACCCTGGCACCTGGACGTGTAGTGCTTGCTTGTTCTTGAAGTGTATGAAATACCAACTTTCAATTGAAGATTTAGCAAGTGTAACAAATTATTTGTTTTTGCTTTTAATAAAATACATATATCAAAAATATAACCTTTTTACTAGAGCTACAAATATCACAAAATTATGGATATTTCTAGAAGTGACACAGCACCCGAGTTAAGCGAGGTTTTCTTGCGAATTTTGACACGCCGAGCTCAAAAGGTTCGCCATCACTGTCCTAGGACATATAACAAGGCTTTTTCGCAACAGTTTCAGAGATATCGCTTTTCCCACTTACCGAGTAGAGCACTTCCATCTGCTTGCTGGTGACACACAGACAAAAAAGGGTTCTGCCAAAAAATATAAAATAAGTCATAAACAGAGTAAAATAAGTCCCTCTTGCAAATATAATAAAAAAGCAAATATATAAAGAAATAACTGAATTCTAAAGCAGAAAAGCCAATATAATTACTAAAAGGGTAACAATACCCTACTGAAAGTATACAAATACTGAATACAATCTAAAATAATATTCCAAATTGCAAAACAAAAGGCTAGACGCGTTTCGACTATAGTCTTCCTCAGTGGCAGTGACTCTTTTGAAACTGGCCACAGCTCATGAGGAGCAGCTGCAATATTCCCTGGTATAGTCAACAGCTTGTCCAGGAGTGACTGGATTATTCCTGGGAAGGTGGTTTTGCACCCTCTTCTAGATGCAGTGCAGTAAGGGGCAGTGGCTGTGTTACTGTGGCTGCACACTCATCCACAGTGCCTGGATTGCCATGGCAATCCAGTCTCTCAGTGGATGTTGCCTTGATGATCTGGGCAGCCCTGGGCTGGCCATTCACAATAACAAGCACTGCTGATCAGCTATGTGGTTAGTCTAGCAGTTGTTAGTGTGAATGGCCTGCATTGTGCTGGATTCTTACTATACCAGTCCACCAAGAGTGAATCCAGCCTTAGAATACTGTCATTCTTACCCAGATTAAGCTGGCGAGTACTAGAATGTAAAAGGTTCACTGCATTAGACTGTGAAGGCTCATCTAGTAGGGATGTGCACAAATATTTGAAAATTCGAATATTAAATTCAAATCCGATGAATGTTGACATTTCAACTCAAATCTGATTCTGAATCTGCACATTCAAACTCGAATCAGATTTTTGAAAATCCGATACGGATTTTCAAATAATTTGAATGTGTAGATTTGTATCTGTCATATACCAATCTGCACAAAAATTATATGTATCTTGCTCTCAAAATATGGGATTAAAATGGGATGGATAAGGGACAATAAGGGATGCATACAGATTTTTACGGAATGCGCACAGATACGTATAACAGATACGAATGTTGTTGATATTCATATCTTTAAATACGAATATACATTCCAACGTACAGATTTGAACGTTATGGATTTGAATCAGATTTTATGACATTTGGATCTTAAATATCCGAATTTACTCAGATTTTTTGACAATCGAATCTACTCAGATTCGAATGTCAAAATTACATTAGTGCACATCTCTATCATCTAGGCCAGCATCCTCTTCTTTCGGATACCAGATAGTTGCACGGGGGAAACCCAAAAGCAGAGCATGAGAACAACTGTAGCTTTGGATATTCCTCAAGTACTCATCTTCTGAGGCAAATTAACACTGGAAGTAGCACAAAGGCATTTTGACTTAAAGTCATCAACATTCATAATCCTGTCCAAGGATGGTGACGTTGGCTGTGTCCAGACCTGGGAATTTAACCATCCCTTAAAATGGTTAAATGCTCCCCCACAACATGTGTGGTCACCATACATCCAAAGATGGCCAGGCTCTCTCTTGGCACATGGTACCAAGTGGATACTGCATACCCAGAAACCCCTGGCATGGTCCAGGAAAACTATGTGTGCAGATTATTGGAATGCCTGTTGAATCTTTTACAGCAATGCCACATACTTGTGAAAATTCAAACAAAGGAACAAAATGTTCCAGAAAAATGTATTCCAGAGTCTGGGACCTTGCAGTGAAGGTCAAGATATATAAATTCTTAAATAAAATAAGATAAAGTAAAATGTCTGAAGCAATGTATGGTCCATCGATGTATAGTTCCATGATTTTAAGTGGGACACTACTGGATTCATTTGTAAAAGAAAAATCTGGAGTGTTACTGTGTTCATTTGTGATGGAAATAAGTCCTGTGGCTTATTTGCCTGGTTGATCCATCCATGAATGCCAAGCCAAACCCTCAGCTCAGACCTGCAAATTTCAACTGTTTTAAGTCTGAATGAATGAAATTCACCAACCTGAAGGAAGTTCTTTGTGCAATATGTATTTCTGAATGAAAATTGAATTTTGGGAAGTTTACTGTTTACTAAAGTGGTTTGTGAACAAATATTTCCATACTATTTTGCCTGCATGTAAGGATACATTGGGAGTGGCTCTAGCTTACTGGGAAAGCAAACTGCCTAGAAAGCAGAGGGTCACTGGTTTGATCCCCAGACTCTTCCCAGAAGTTGGCAAACTACTCTTGTATCTCTGTCAAAAAAGCTGCATGGAGGTGTCCATGGAGTCAACCAGGAATTGGCCACAACTGAATGGGGGTGTAATATGACTCTCTGATCAACTCACTGCAAACTAGAGACATGGAAATGACATTCGGAGATGGGTAGGGCTATTGACATGATCACTCACTCCCAGGTGTCCTCGACATGCCATTAGAGCCCAGAAAGCTCCTTGGTATTCCATGGAGCTATGGGCCATGAAACAGGAAGGTCGACGGATAGAGTGTAGGTGGTGTAAATCTGGCTGTGAATCCGACCGATCATGGGTTAGAGCACACTATCGTGCCTACCACATGGCGGTGACATCAACAAAAAGTAGTTTTTTTCTCTGCCACCACTGCATCCTCAAGTAGCCATCCAGCAGAGCTCTTTAGAATAGTAAATGGAGTTATAAAACCGGGCTCAAGGAAGTGCGAGCCAGGGCCAGGTAATATGTGCTGTGAGAGTTTTGCAAAGCACTTTGAGGACAAAGTCGGTCAGATTTGCAGGGGATTAATCACAATTAGACAAAGTCTAGGGGAGGTGTCTAGAGAACTGCCTGTCCAGTTCTTTTGGATCAGTTTCAATTATTGAGACCTGAGGACATAGACAAGCTGCTTGCAGGGGTGCGGCCGACAATGTGCTCTCTGGATCCTTGCCCTTCTTGGCTGAAAAAAGCTAGCCTGCAAGGTATGACCAGGTGGATCCAGGAAGTGGTGAATGCCTCTCTGAGGGATGGGGTGGTTCCAATGGCCCTTAAACAGGTTGTGGTGTGCCCCATCCTGAAGAAGACCTCCCTGGATCCAGAAGACGTAAAGAAGTATCACCCAGTGGCCAACATACCTTTCTTAGGAAAGGTACTAGAGAGAAAGGTCACTGTTCAATTGCAGGTGTGCTTGGAAGAAACAGGTTTGACCCATTTCAATCCGGCTTCAGGCCTGGTTATGGCACAGAACCCCCCTTGGTTGCTCTGGTTGATGACCTTTTCCAGGAGAGAGACAAGGGGAATACAACCCTGTTGGTTCTCCTGGACCTCTCAGCGGCTTTTGATACCATTGACCATGGTTTCCTTTTGGAGAGGCTATGGAGTTTAGGAGTCAGAGGCAGTGCTTGGCATTGGTTCTTCTCCTATCTCCAGAGCCGATCTCAAATAGTGGTTGTGGGAGGTATTAATTCGACACCCTGGGAACTTATTTGTGGAGTTCCCCAGGAGTCAATTTTATCTTCAATGTTATTTAATATCTAGATGAAGCTGCTGGGAGAGGTCATCAGGAGATTTGGAGTGAGGTGTCATCAATATGCAGATATACTCAGCTCTGTTTCTCTGTCTGGTAATGGGTTGGATGGGGGCCAATAAATTGAAGCTGAATCCAGACAAGACGGAGGTGCTGTGTGTCACAGCGTCTTGGGTCTGTGTAGTTGGGAGATACCCTGTCCTTGATGGGGTTGCAATGCCCTGGAAAGGACAGGTGCGTAATTTGGGGGTACTCCTGGACTCTACGCTGATGCTTGAAGCTCAGGTGGAAGCCGTGGCCAGGAGTGTCTACTCCCAACTATGGCTGGTACATCAACTGAAGCCTTTTCTGGACAGAGATGACTTGGCCACGGTTATCCATTCTCTGGTAACCTCTAGACTGGACTACTGTAATGTGCTCTACATGGGGCTGCCCTTGAAGATGGTTTGGAAGTTGCAGCTAGTGCAAAATGTAGCCACTAGGGTGCTGACTGGGACAGCTAGCTGGATGCACATCATGCCAGTCCTAAAAGAGTTGCAGTGGCTGCCAATTCACTACCGAGCCCAATTCAAGGTGTTAACTCTGACTAAATGACTTGGGCCCCAAATATCTAAAGGAACACCTCCTCCCATATCGACCTGCCCGTGCCTTAAGATGTGGAGGGAAGGACCTCCTGGTTGTCCCACCACCTTCAGCAGTGAGGCATATGGGCACCCGGGAGAGGGCTTTCTCAGAAATGGCCCCAGGCTATGGAACAATCTCCCCCTGGAGGTGCATCAGGCTCTTTCTCTGATTAGGTTCAGGAAGGCGGTGAAGGCACACCTCTTCACTGAGGGCCCCCCGCAACTGCTACTCTTTTAACTAATACTGTGCTTTATATATATATAAAGCTGGTTTTAAAAAGTTGTTACTTGCCTTAAGACCTTCAGGATAGGGCGAGATATAAATATAAATATTAATTAAGTAATTAATTAAGAGTGTCCCTGTTCCCTCCCACACCATTTTCCTTTTGTATCTTGTCTCTTTAGATTGTAAGCCTGAGGGCAGAGACCTGTCTAAGATTTTTATAATATTGTAACCCGCCCTAAGACCTCCGGGTATAGGGCAGGATCGAAATACAAATAAATAAATAAATAAATTCACAGTCACCAATTTGAACAAATACTTCAAATTCACAAACATTCACATCAAATCAAAAGTCTGTATGTTTGAATGTTCACAAATTCCATTGAAACTAAAAGACTCTTATTTTCAAATATGAAAACTTTGACTGAATATTCAAATTTTGCCATGTTTTGATCGTGAAAAGGGGCTTTTTCAATGGAAAAGAGTTGCAAAAACTTCATGAAAATGTTTGCGTGCAAATTTGAATGTCTGGACATTCAGTTTAACAAATAACTGGTATCAGTCAATGAACAGGTGTAAGCAGCTGGACCCCAGAGGCAGAACATCTTCTTTGCATGCAGAATTCTTAGATCTATCCCTGGATGTCTCCTCAGAAGAAAACAATATTGTTATCAAGAGCAATATGTGGATGTATTTATGGACGTGGAAGCAGGAGCTGGGCTTGAATCATAGGCATCTTCACTTAGGCATCATCCACACACATTAGGCCATTTACACTTAAGCTTTAACCCAGCCTCAATCTTATCTTTAGAATGAGAGAACATATCAGCAAAGTGACAAGTCACTTTCTTGCGGGCCAAAGCGAATGGTCAATCATCCTCCATTTGTTCCAGTCTTAGTATTGGGTACCTATATATGGTAGCCTATAGAGATCATAGTTCCCATCAGCTCCTGCCATCTTAATCAGTAGCAAGGGATATTGGGAGTTGTGGTTCAACAATATTCAGATAACTGTCCTCTAACTACCTTGGCATACTGTTAGCTTGAGCTTGATTTGGTTCCATGGGTCTTCTATTTGCATACAGCATGTTCCTCTAGAATTCATTTACCCAGTAGTTTATAAGACTGGTCCATCAAATATTTTTATTCCAACTCTTCCCACTAATTATTTTAGAGAGCATGAAATGCCAAGTGCTGCTCAGTCCTTTAAGGAGATAGGCATCTCATTATATCCATTTTAAATAAGATTTCAGGGGCCTTGCTGCTTTTTGTATTTAATCTCAGATCCCAAGCTTGGCATCTGTTTCTCCTTTCAGTCAAGAAAATGAGAGACTATTTACATATTCTCAGGGCTATATCTCCAATTAAATCTTTTTCAGAGCTACACTCCCAACTTTCAGTATTAAGTTTCTTGGCAGACAACTATCTTTTTCTTTAAGGGATTTATTTATTCAGTTTGCCTGGGCATCTAAAGTCTCCCAACTTACCATCCTATAATTAAAAAAAGGACTGTACCTCAGACATCTCCAAACTTTGCTCCCAGATCTTTTCTCCTTGATTCATTTATTTATCTACTATTTTCTTGATGTGGTTTCCTTGTCCAGCATTTGCATCTGTAATATGGTCTATCATGGTGCCACTAAATAATTGAATCTGGAGGAGTAAATTAACATGATTATCTCTCAAAACTGACATTAACTACAAACTAAAAAAACCCTTTTAAAAGGACAATAAGGAAAATGGAGGATTTAAATAAACTCTGCTTTATTATTTTGAATAATGGATAATAGACAAAGTGACTGCATTCTGTAGACTGGGGGGGGGGGAGTCATGAGCTTCAGTGCCCATCAGTTGCAGCCAGTCTATCTGATGGCATAGAATGATGGGAGTTGAAGTTCAGGGATGTTGTTGAGTTTTTCCTCTTTTGGATGGTAAAAAGCAACTGAAGTGGCAGCTTGTGTGCATGACTTAAGAGAGAAGGCGGGAGGGAGAATGCAGAAAGATATTTACCTATGGGTATTTTTTAAAGAAAATTGAAAAAGTAACTCAAACACATTGTGTTTCTGAATTAAGACCCTTTTTGTACTTAACTGCAGTAAACTGGGATCAGTGGCCCACTGATCCTGACCATGGGAAGGTATGGGCAGGATTAACACCATCTGCATTATCAGCATTGATTGGATCAGCCCAAGCCACGGCCTCAAAGCTCATAAGAGCTTTGTGGCTGCATTCTTATTCCTTCAAGGGCTAGGGGCCTCTGGGGAGTGCATTTTGGCAGTGCATTAGGGTTCATTACTGAAATGCTCCTTCCGGTAGTCCCAAATGTGGGAGTTCTGGATCACAGCTGAATAAATAGATCTATCAGAGTTCCAGATTAAGTTATCTTTAATCGGTATCCGTCGGTCTGGCAGGGAGAGCATTCACACGCTTCCTGCTGGACAGCTCTGGAGCCTTGCCCTGGGCTGTTGTCAATGGGCCCTATCGGGCCCACTGGCTGACAAGCACTTTCGGGGTGGAGTGAGAGTGGGCCGGGCTGTCCTGGGGTCCCGTGGGTCAGCAGGAGCCCACTGGGGCCTCCTGGGTGCCCGCCCCCACCCAGGGGTTTGTGCCGCCTCCAGCTCCCAAAGCACAACCTTCCTGTTTGGACACCTGGTTCAAACTGGTAGGCCTCGGGGATGGGGCTTGCCAAGCTCAAACTGTGGTATTTTGCACAGGCACGCCTCGTTTGATCTGACAGTTGCTACTATTATAGTGCTCATCACACTTACTTGGCACTTGCTGAAGTACTGGATAAATTTTGAATGGATTGGGTGTTCAAAATGCTAGCACCCAATCTGTACCACATCTTCATTTCCCTGGGACAATATTGAACAGACCTTAGGCCTATTCACACTTAGGCCTCTGGTATGCAATAAGGACAGCTCTGGTGAAGAGTGTATGCACACTCACTAGGCTGCTACAGTTTCGAAGCATGCCCACCCTCACCAGAGCTGTCCTGATAGGTGCTCCACGCCTATCGTAACCTTTGCCCTGGACATATTGGGAATGTCCAATGGGGAGAGCATTCACTCTTCATCCAGGGCTGCTACAGAAGTCCCACCCCCTAGCTGGCATGATTGGCTGCCGCTGCCTGCGTCATGTGTTCTGTGACATGCACGATGGCAGGTGGCCAATTTGGTAGGGGGAAGGGAGATCAATCTGACTCGGTGGCATGCCTCACCACCCCTGGATCATGTCCCCCCCCCCCCAAATTGCCCTTTCGCCTCCTAAGCCTGCATCCAGACATTGGTTACTTATTCCACTATGTCTAGATATTCTGGAATAAAGCATGGATATTCCAGAATCCCCATGCTTTACTCCGGTGTATCCAAATATAGTGGAATAAGTAACCGATGTCTGCAGGCAACCTATATAGGAACTGCTATGGATATGAGTGTCCATCCCAGTATAATCCTGAGAGAATTGTGGGTTTTAACCTGCATCTGGAAGCACTCTTACATCCCATTCCTGGTACAGAGATTATTTTTTGGCACTTCCTGTATACTTCTCCCTTATGTAAAATATCATGGGTATTAGCTGGTGTGGGTGTCATGCCATTTTTCTTTGGTTCTGCAAGGCTGTGTCTTTCTTCCTGCGGTCAAGTGTGAATTTTAAAGATCCACAAATTTTGTCTGTTAGTATTGTAGACCAAGGCTGCTTATGGCTCCTTGAGTGATAAATGCTGGGACCCTTTTCTGGCTTACCATTCATCAATAAGGAGTCGCTTTGCTGAAGGGAAGCTTACTCCCATTTTAAGCCCTTATCCATATCAGGTTTTATCCACCAGTCTGCAGATTAAAGAGGAGTCCGCCGTCCGATCCCAGAGGGGTTGATGTGATACTGGAACTGTTGATAAAATTGCGACGACTTTGCTCTTGTGGGTCATGATGTCATCGCGATGAAATGATGGAATCACAGTCTTAGCTTGAGCCGGGTGTATATTATTCTAAGTAAATGAGATCTTTTGAAAGGCGAGCTTATTGTTTTTAATAACTTGAGGTTGTGTAATTCCTTTCTCATGTCACTGCTTTGAGAAATGTTAATTTTTTACTCACAAACCAGGCCTGGCAGCAATAGGCCCTACTATCCATGTACTAGCATAATCCCTTTCATTCCCCATCCCAGAAATTTGGGGTTGTTCACATGATGTCATCATTGTGTACGATTGCCTTCATTAACTACTAGTGACTCATGATTATCATGGCTAATAGAAAGGGGATTATCTCTTAATTAAATCAGACACGAGGGTGCTTTTGTTGACTTATGTCCACCCTTCCAGTGGTGCCTCTTTGACTGTTAACTCTTTAATTCCCCAGCTTTAGTGTTTCAGTTTTTTTCTTCTACCTATCCAACGAGAAAATTTGAGGCCTATTTGCTCTCTGAAGAATGCCTACAGTATGTGTGTGGCCCTCAACTGCTGGAGTTACGGTCTTGCTGCTTCACAGTCTTGAATGAATTACCTCCTGTGAGGTAAGGAATAGTTGCTGTGGCAAAGAGAGCCTGATCCTCAAATTGCAAGGGGAAAGGCCATAATTGGCCCAGTGTGTTGTCTGGGTAGGCAAAGCAAGGATGGGGAAATCCACACATTGGCAGACCGGGAGGCCACAGGACCAACAAAATACGCAAACAGCTCTCCCGTGCAAACCACACGCTGCAGCAATTGCACAGGCATGATAAGAAAGCCTTATTTGAGTAGGGTGTTAGCATGCCACTAAGGGACTTGGGAAGAATGTTTGGACTTGGAAGTTGCAGCGGCCTGCTGAGATACAGAGAATTTCCGTTCCTCAGACTAAGTTTTGGGGATGACTTGTTTTTCTCCCCCCCACCCCCATAAGCATTTTCCCCAAACATCATTCTTTCTCCTAATTTCTATCAAGTGGGAACTCTAGATCCCCACTATTTTTGAAAGTCTAGATCCTCCTTCTGTTTATTACTATTATTACTATTAAAGGAAATTAACAGAATGATTCTGGGCTAGGTTTCTAAGCTTTACTGCTATGTTCTTAAAGATTTTGATGTAATACAGCCACTCACATGTTACATTTATGTCCATGTACGTCTGTGCCACAGATCTCTCCATATTGGTAAAGCCATCCATTTACCTATCTATCCACTCCAGCTGACTCACAGCTCAGCATTGCAAATAAGCATTTGCATCAGGAAAGAGAAACGTTCCTCCAGACTTGATGGATAAAGATTCATGTTTTAGATCCTTAGAATAATCAATGCTGGGTTTGGAGAAGGATTGTCCACATGGGACAGAAGCAGCAAAGCAGGTTCAGTGCTTCTGTCCACTGCGATAGGAGCACAGCGTTCCGCCTACCCCATGAAGTAAAAAGATGCTAGAGGATAACCAGTATCCTTTTACTGCACGCTTATATGTAATTCCTGCACTCTTACTGCTGGCAATGGAGCTTCTCATCTGGCTGACGAGAAGCAGCTTCACTGGAAAATTCAAAACTTCTGATCCTCCGGTTTGGAGGACCGGAAGGAGCTTTGCGTTTAAGGTGGAATAAGGAGCGTCTCAGGAGACACCTTTATTCTGCATTGTTTGGATAATCTAAAGTGCATGTAGACATAGTTTTGCTATTACACCGTAGAATGTGAGTCTACCTGTTTAATGCCATCATGAAAGCTTTCATTAAAGTGATTTGACCTACACCCATAGATTGGACAATCTGTCCAGAGCACCACTGATACAATGGTAAACAGGATGTGACCGCTGGGGTCTCACTGATTCATTGATAGCCTGGGCCTTCCCTCAATAGTGTTGATTTTACACTGAGAGCCTCCATGGTTTCCCTAATCCTCAGTTTCCATGGGTGGCAATAACAAAATTCAGTTTTGTGCTAGTAAAGCCAGTTTTTGCACTATTAATACACAAGCATTCTATGCCTGTATGTTTAGAATATATATATTTGTGCCTATACACATCAACTAGCATTTGCAAATTTTATGCAGCTTCTTTTGTCCACCATTTTTGTGGCATCTTACTTGTGTGCAATAGCCACTTTATATAACCAGTTCACAAATGCTACCAGTCATGTGTTCTTTAAAAATTCAAAAGTAGGGATGTGCATGAACATCCCTCACATTCAAAATTTGTACGAATTTGTCTGAATTTGGACATTTGAATTCGAATCAAATGTTGAATACAAATTGAATGTTTCTATACATTCGTACAAAGCTTTGCTACATTTGTGAACCTGGGGAGGTAGGAAAGTGGCTGCCCTGTCACATCTACAACGGATCCAAAGTGGATTTACAAGCAGATTCAGAGTGGATTCAGAGTGGGTTGAGAACAAACTTGATGTGTTCAGTGCGGATACACAGGGGATACGTAGGGATACGTAGGGGATATGTAGGTGATTTGTAGCAGGGATTTGAATTGAATTGATATCAAACATTCATATTGAATTCAAATCCTACCGCTTTTGAAGGGGATATTTTCAAACAAATAAGGATTTTCTTGCATTCAATTTGAGACGAATCAAACACAAAAAAAGCATTCATGCAGATCCCTATCTGAAAGGTTTGAATCCTCCTCCTCCTCCTCCTCCTCCTCTTTTGGTTGTAAAGCTGTGTTTATCCATAACTGAAGCCTTTAAAAACTGTCTCAGTTATTGTCCATCCTAAAGAAAATCTTTTTTATACTATATGTTGATAAGAGAGTGAATCTTGTTTTGGCAAAGCCAGTACGGTAGGTCCAGTGATGCTCCCACCAAAATGTCACCAGGAATCACAATAAAGACATCCAGCTTTCCTGCTGCCCTCAGCTGTGTGAAAATCAGAATTTCCCAGCTGCACTGTCACCAGCTGGGGCATTTCAAATCCCGAGGTTCACTTCCTGTGTTCGGAAGGACAGGGCAACAATGCTGGTAACGACAGAGGGCTGGAAATGTCAGCTTTGGCAGTGGCAACATAGCAATGGGAATGGGTGCTGGAAGGGTGGAACCAAGAGCTTGGGTACCATCAAGTTCCAATTGTCATTTAGGCCACCTCCAGAAGGTGGCTGGATATTCTGCTAGGAGGTGGTAATGCAGGGACTATTATCACCTCCTGGCTAGACAGTGCCATAGCAGGCACTGTCTTAGCATGTTTTATCAGACACATGTATGAGGGCATCTAGGATGCCCAGAAGTTCTTATTGTCACCTCTGCACACACTTGAGCACTTGTTTTGGCCTCCATGCATGAGCCCTGGTGGCTCCATCTAGAAGGTAGGCAACAAGTGCTATTGCTGGAAAACCTGCAACCAGTGTTGGATTTTCCAGCAATATTATTTAGCACTTTTTTTGTTGGGAGGAGAGGAGGTTATGGTGGGGTTGTCTTAGATACGTGAGGGTAGCCTACCATAGTGGCATCGTAATGGTGCTATATTGCCCCTGTCTGTATGGGGCCTTAAATGCTCCAGCATCTGCTCAACAGTGACCCGATAGCTGCTTGTGTACTGTCTCAAGTGTGAACAGGGAGGTGAGCCGAGCCAAGCAAACCCTACATCTCTGCAGCTGAATTATGGTTCTGCTAGGCACCGTGCAGATCTTGCCCCACTGTGCGCCCCTCTTATTTCGTGTAGAAAATGTTGTCCAAGGAGTGTCTCTTCCTTTTTTGTATGGGCTTGAGGCCTCTGCATGCCTCAGGTTAGATCAGATTCATGCTGCGTATAAACAGTATCTAATTGATCAAGTTTTTCCTTTTTAAGGTATCATCATGGCTGCATGGATGAAAGATGCCTGGAAAGCAAATCCTAACATGGATTGCATTGACACACTTATCAAATGACACTTGTCCATGTGCCTTTAACCAGTGGTGTGAACTGTGGCCCTAAAACCAGGATTAAGTGTGATTAAGTCAATGCACATTGTAGCCCAAACTCCTAGCCTGTCCCCTTTCAAGTGAAGCATTTGTTTTGTAAAGCAGTTTCTAAACCTTTGGTATCTCTTCAGGAATCTCAGAGTCTCTGCTAGCAGCTGTGGAATAGAAGGGTCTTAATTCAGGCTGTCATCAACTGCATATTTTACTGTCAGGAGGAAAAGTAAGATCCTATCTATTGTCACTTTAGAAGACAATATAGGCTCAAGCAGTCATACGGCCAATAAGGCATGGAAGCAAGCTCTGCTAAATTTATTTATTTATTTGTATTTCTATCCCGCCCTATACCCAAAGGTCCCTAATCTTAGACAGGTCCCTGCCCTCAGGCTTACAATCTAAAGAGACAAGATACAAAAGGAACATGGTGTGGGAGGGAACAGGGACACTCTGGCAGCAACAGTGTCTTTGCAATGGTAAAATATATTTATTTTTTCTCTCTCCTCCATTCCCCACAGGCAAGATGGCTCCTTCATAGCCTGTGTGGTGACAGTTGGGAGGCAGGGGTCAGTGCTGGGATCTTGATGGAAAGTGCCTCATCTAGCCAGGCACCTCAGTCCCTTTTATTACTGGGATCTGACTTTTAAAATCGACTCAGCAGTCTCATTCCTGACCCTACAATCCACCCCTCCTCCGCCACACACACACAGACACACGCATGCACACACACACACGCACACACACACACACACACACACACACACACCTCAACAAGAACAAAATATGAACTTTCCTTTATTGTTACAACTTGGTTAAGTTAACAGTCTCAGAACTTTGAGCATTTCAGTCAACAGAACTATTCAGGATCCCCTCCTATCTTTCTTCATAGGCAAACTTTGGACCCGATCCTTATCCTCTTCGCTCCCCCAGTGAGACATAAGATCAAGAACCGTTATTTCTAATAGCACGGGCTTTTTAAAAGGCCTCCGCCACTGTCCTCATTCGCTGATTGGCTGGCCCCTGAGCAGCTAACCCCACCTTCTTGGGATTCCGAAGGCCATGCCCCCTCTCAGCCTGTCTCAATCCCTAACCTAATACAACATAAATTCCTTAACTCTACCTACCTTCCCCCTGGGTCTTTACAGACCCTCTCCCAATTATTAATAAAACAGTGTGGTCCCTGACAAAATACACAATGCCCACTCCCTCAGTAGGGATAAATCAGGAGGCCTTTCTGTACTTACCTCTAAGCCAGTCCAGGTGGGTGTTCTGAGGCCTCCTTTTCACATTATGGACCTGCTTAAGGTCAAGTTGTGCCTCCTCTTAGCACACTCCATCCACTTTGGACAGAGAATAGCCCAGTCTAGGTGGCCCAAAATGTCCACCTTGACCAGGACTGCAGTCATCTTTTTCACAAGTAAACTGCCAAGGAAGCATGGAGAACGTCTCTGTGGGCCAGTTTAGCAGGGGGTAACCATTTTGAAGGCAAATAGAATTGTCCCAGAACAAGTACCCAAATGGAGTCAGCTTGTTCTGAGATGATAGGAGTGGTCCAGCTGCTGGAATTGCTCCAGCCTGCCCCAGTCCTGCTGGAATGGACCAGTAAAGTAAATGTGGAAATGCCCTTAAGCCCTCAACAGTAGGGATGAGACCTGGGGCCTATTCGCACTTGGCCTTATTCTGGAGTATATCTCAGGATAGGGGTCTGTGATCCACATGCTAACACAGACTCTAGCAGACCTCACTTTGGGCCTGCTGAAGCCTGCACTAGCATATGGACAGCAAGTCCCTATTCCAGGCTATAGTCCAGAATAAAGCCAAGTGTGAATAGGCCCCAAATCCTAGCCTTCGACCGATGATGTCAAACTCTCAATCTTCAATATGGGTGGAAAAACTTTGCATCCTAGCCAAGTTAAAGCGCAGAGGTTTGGGGTTGTTGTGGGGTTTTTTGGGGGGGTTAATGCAGTTCAGAAAACATGATTATGTATTAGAGTCCTTTGACTTGTAAATTTGGCTGCTCAGTTCCCAGGCAGATTTGGAAAAGTAGCACAGCAGTGGAATTTGATCTATATTACAGTCCTTTGAAGCCTGCTCCTTCCTAACTAGGAGATTTTGAAAGTTCCTTCTACCTTCAGATGCGGATCAACAGGTAGACACCCACTTATCTGCCATGGCCCCAGCATCACAAGGTATAGCATCTCTCCCCGTCTAGGTCGTTCTGAAATAGTGTCAAAGAACAGACAAGACATTATGCAGGGTGCCACCTAGTGGCTGTTGGTCAGTGACAGGCTATGCACAGACACCACCAGTCCATCTGACAATTTCAGGCTGCATCTGGGAAGCAGACATGTTTTATTGCTTGCTCCAGGAGTCATGTTTAATTCACGTTGTAATGTGAAAGTGCTTCTCAGGATGCCTTTGCCAGAACTGCCACCTCTAGCAGAGTGGTCTAAAGCCATTCCTTATTATTTTGCACACAATTATTCTCTTTGTTGAAGCATTTATTCAACCCAGGGTTTGGGAACTAATCTCCTCTCACACGAAAGACAGAAAGGAATGGATATTTGTGGAATTTTGATTTTTGCCTTATATTAAAATATTAAATTATTGTCTTTAAGGAGCAGGTTCAGTTATATCTCTCTTGAAAACAAGAAAAGAAAATAAGGGCTAAAAGAATGCTTGATTCCAATTTTAGGGACATAGAGGACAGAACAAGAACCTAAACACTTACACACTCTGGCAAAGTTGGGGGGGGCAGTGTGGGTGGAAAACTTATTGTTGCTATTCAGAGCTATTTCTGGTGGCCACCAACTGTTGTCTTTCCAGCTAACCCGAGACTGTGTTCAGAAATAATGCAATGGCTACTAGAATGGATGCCTAAGTACACCTTTCAGGCTGTGGTGACAAGCAGGATGCTTCTAAAGACATTTGCTAGGATTCAAGAGCAGGAGAAGGTTTGCCCTTGTGTCTGCTTGAGAAACCCTAACATCTATCCAGATTCTGACACCTGAATAATTGTGGACTGAAATATCATTGCCCTGCACTCGTTTATTACTCCATTTTCTTGTTCATGCATTCCTGCACTCATTTATTTGGTCATTTTCTTGTTCCGTCACTCCTGCACTCATTTATTTGGTGATTTTCTCATTCCCTCGTTTCTGCACTCATTTATTACTCCATTTTCTCATTCACACATTCCTGCACTCATTTATTTGGTCAATTTCTCATTCACGTGCTCCTGCACTCATTTATTTCTCCATTTTCTCATTCCCACATTCCTGCACTCATTTATTACTCCATTTTCTCGTTCACACATTCCTGCACTCATTTATTTGGTCAATTTCTCATTCACGTGCTCCTGCACTCATTTATTTCTCCATTTTCTCATTCCTGCACTTATTTATTTAGTCATTTTCTCATTCATGCATTCCTGCACTCATTTATTTCTCCATTTTCTTGTTCCCTCATTCCTGCACTCA
>MTQE01002208.1:20961475-20981118 GCA_014337955.1 Aspidoscelis marmoratus | reverse complement strand
TCTGAAGGGCCAAGAGCTTCAACAGAATAGGGTAAAAATGTGATTAAAGAGTGATCAGTCAGACCACCATTAACACAAGAAAGAAAGAGCCAGGCACCTTATGGGTGCCTGGTATGCCCTTCCAGCTTTGATGCACCTTGTTACTACCACAAAACAGCACTGGGAGGCCACTGTGAACACTGGCAATATGTGCAGAGAGAGTCTCACATGCTTCAGGTTATGAGATCTCTTATAAATCTAGGATGTCATCCAGTGAACTGGAGCATCATTTTAAGCTCAGGGAATTGAAGGGAAGCAGAATCTTCAATTTTATACAGCTTTTATTTTCCTCCTAAACCATAATGTTTGTTTCTTACAGCCAAGAAGACTTTAGCGGAGGCCCCTTAACTCCTAATCAGCATGGCCAATAGAGAGAAATGTTGCCCAACAACTGGATATCCAGAATTTTCCTATCATTATGTAAGATATTAGTTTAACAGCTTTTACTCAATAATAAAACATTTTCAGAATTGTTTACTCTTTCCAATAATTTTATTATCATTCATTCTTTCTTCAGCATCTCCTGCCTCTTGCATTGTATTCTCTCCTCCCCTTGGCATAAAGTGAAAGGCAAAAGGAATGAATTAATATTTGCATTATAACTGGAACATATTTTTAATCCTAAAAAAAAGTGAAAAAAAAAGATTCTGCTATAAAACTTATAGCCATGGAGTTGGTACTTGTAACCCAAACATGCCAGCTGTCTCCTTCACGGCTGGTTCTAACACTGTTATGCTAAGAAGAATGTAAAATGAAAATGATTTAGTCTAAACATGAAAGGTTAGATTGTATTACACTCCCATACTTTGGCATGAATTTGTGTCTGCTTCTATTACTCTTCATTGAGGACCCTGCCAGTATGGGTGAATATCTGTTTTACTGAAGACAGTTGTCTCTTGGAATGACTTCAGACAATAATCCTCTATTTGAACGACTCTTTGTTTGAAAGGGTGTCCCATCCAAGTTTTTGGAAAAAAGTATACTATGCTGTGTGTTCATACATGTGTGTGCGTATGTGCATGCAGAAGGATGGTTGTGGGTTTAACTTGAGAGGGAAAGCAATATGATTCTGTAACACTTTCCACCACTCACACAATGCCCCCCATGTTATTTGGGTTCCAGAAATTTAAAAGCAGAGTTGCCAAAGATCTCCATGCCTGGAAGCAACCCATGCATTACTTTACAGGTGAAAGGACAATGACTTCACTTGGGTTGAACATGGGCATGGAAGCATCTTCAGTTCTAACACTGCCTTCCACAGTAAATGAGCCATAAGGAGGCAGGGTCCCTGTACCATTTCCCTCACCATGCTGCCCCTGTACTCCACTTGGGGTAGTGGCCCTGTCATTATCATGGGAGCACTGTCTGCCATAACTTGAGACTTACTTGTTTCTGCATGTCTCCCATGTTCTGGATGAGGGCCCACTTGTCCACCAGTAGGCTTGTTTAAATGAGTCTACTGGTGATCAGGATCAGGGCCTCCCTAATCTGGATCATGCTCTGTCTTATGCAGATGAAATGGACTGGGTCAGGGAGGGCTTCACAGATATGCACTAAGGTGCAGACTGATGAGGCCCAGAAGCCGACGACAGGTTTATATTAAAGGTAAGTGCAGAAAGGGCTGTAGGTCATGCAGCTTAAAGAGAGGTTTTCAATCCAAGTCTCGCCCCTCTACCGTTGTTCTGGCTGTTGTATCCATGGTTGTTATTGAGCTTACGCAAATAACTGGATGAAGCCATATAATTTAAGGAAATACCGTATTTCCCCATGAGGATTTGTTTTTTTGGGGGGGAAAGGATGTGTTGGTTGAATCTGGCATACAGCCAAGTAGATCACTATTTTCTGGAGTCATTTTCTTTGCTTCTACTTAACTGAACTTTAAGAAGCATTTGAGATCATAGTATATGTCTCAAGCAGTTGAGAGCACTTTGCCCTTCTTTTAAAACGGAACTATAGTATAAAATAGTAGTTAAAGAGGTTCTTGAGAGGCCATCTTTGTTGCTCCTCTGAGAGTGTCAGGGACTCAAAGGCCACGTCTCCATGCATGTTTGGTATGGTTCCAAATGTGGGATTGGCAAAGGGTGTTCCCATGCATTTTGGATTTGAGCTGTGGAAAGCGGACCAAATCCTCCCAAATCGTGCCATACCAGGACCAAATTTGGTACCTGAAAAAACAAGTCTCAGCACGGTTGGGATCCCGGCACGTGTTGGTTAGCAAGCCGAAACCGTGCATGAGGATGATCACGGGATATCCGGGGATGAGATTGGCGCTCACGTCATTAGGAAGTCGGGTGTGCTTGCCGTTCCTGCCCTGTGCATTGGAGATTGCAGCTGCTGACATTTTAAAATCCCGATCACCAAGCCAGGCAGGATACTGACTTAATTTTTGTGCATTTTCCACAGAAATATTTGCACCCCTGTTTTACAATTGCTAAGGCAGGAAGGATAATGGCTTGATTTTTGTTCCAATTCTGAAAATTTTCAACCCACGTTTCCTGATCACCAAGGTGATAATTAAATAAAGGCTTGATTTTCTCCCTTTTAAACTTGGCAGGCGTTCTTGCGGTTCCCCGTAGAGCGAAGGTGCGCAAAACTGCTCAAGTGCCTAACTGCCGCTAAACCTTGTAGTGGCTTTCAGTCTTTTAAAATTATTTATAAATTTATCATTATGAAGTAAGTTTTATTTTAACTTTTTTCCCGTGCCTCCCAGCCCAGTCCTGGCTTTTAGTGCTGCTAAGGGAGGGGGGATGTGACACAGGGGTGGGCTGATGTCAACCTGGCTTCCAATGAGGAGAGAAGGGGCAGAGAGGAGGTGGCGCTGCTCCCCCATGCCAGGGTTTGGCACAGTTTGCATGGGGCCCAACCCGCACCTAGCCCGGGTTGCCAGGAATGGCATGGGGATGGGCTGAGAGTGATCTCTGACCCGCTCCCGGTCCCATGCGTTCTGGTCCCGCTCCAAATGGCTTGCATGGGGACCGGTCCAAAGAGTTTTTTTCTGCTAGCACTATGTACCCATTAAGTACCCATTAGGGACCCATTAAGGTCCCATTAGGTTCAGAGCAGGAAGACCCCATTTCCACTGCAGACCCCATTAGAGCCACATTTGTTTCCACCAGTTCGAGGGAAATCTGGATTGAATGGGTCCTTCAGGACCTACAATATAATCTGGATTTTGTGTAGACCCTATTAAAGGGGTCTACAATGGGGTCTTCAGGCATCAAATCAGGATTAAACAGAGTGCGTTTCCACCGCGATTGGGCACTGGGGTCTAGGGGGCTCTGGGGGAGGGCACACCCATGGGGTGGCTGCCCTGAAACCCAAAGCTCTGAAGTCTGTGCACAATCCCCAAAGCTGAATCCAAAGAATAGCAAAGGCTTCGAAGAGGACCCCATGCGAGAGCAATGCCAATCCTACACACCTTTGTCAAAGGCTCCAGAGAACCTTCAAAGTTTGTGGCAGATCACTCTGGAGAATCTTCGAAGAATCTCAGGAGCATCTATGGAGATTGCATCCCCTGTCCCCCCAAAAATCTGGGGTGACGGGCAGGCCCCACGTGGGTCAATCCAGATTTGCCACATGGGTGCTCCGGTGTCTCCACTGCGGGCAGGCTAGCACCCATTTGGATGAAGGCCCCATGAATTAAGCATCTGGGTCTCTAGATCTGCACATTAACGTGGATCCAAGGAGGCCCAGCCTCCACTGGTATAGCTCCGTCTGCTTTAGGTAGAGCATGATGCTGAAAAGGGAGGCCTTGCTTCGTATCCCTGATAGCCCCATTTAATTGGGTCAATCTGTAGGACCAACAGCCTTGATCTAGAAAATGGAAGGTGTGCCACCTGTGTTTGGGAATGCTTGAGATGCATTTCAGTGGCATGCTATAACATCCTGCTGAAATGTGGCCCCCAGAGTCAGGGCCTGTGGGGGCCACATTTCAGCAGGATGTTATAGGCTAGGAACCTTTGTTCCTAGTCCTCAGAGGCATGAAAGCATGGACGTGCTTCCCATGTCCAAACTCAGCAGGCCTTGCTTTCCGGACTCAGTGATTCTGAAGGCAAGTCTTTCTGTGCGAAAAGGCCCTTAAGCTGAATCCAATGCACTGCCCGAACCACTGTCAAATTGAAACACCAACTAAGGATCATACACCTCCCAAGTAACAAATGGTTTGGTGCAAATGAGTTAGGAAGTCCTTTCAGACCATTTTAGCTAATTTTCATTTAGGGAGCAGCCACTGCTGGACCCAACTAGAATGATGTTTAATGCTAGATATTGTGCAGTTACTCCTTATATAACCTGTGGTGCATCCATCAGTTTTGTGTGAGTGCTTGAACTATTTAGGCACACTACACGTTTACAATTGATCTAAACTTTTCAGCAGACATTGCTTTTGAGCTGCACAGAGTTTTATAGCTGTCCTGTTGGCTTTCAACAATAAATCACAGAAATGACTCTGTGGAACATTTAGCAGGTATATTTATTAGGAGCTGGTTCCAAACCTGCCTTTTTTGAGAAGCCCAAATTGAGCCCATTCCCTCCCCCACTTCATACTTCTACCTCAATTTTCACTGTCAACATGTCTCAGCTCTTCCAGAAAGAAATGTGATTGGTCACAAATTTCCAGATATGCATTATAAAGTCCTCAGACATTTCTCTGAAGCCTTTGGCTGGATTTTTTCATCTGAGGCACAGTGTTTTAACTGTTTGCCATTCCCTTAAAAGACAGCAGAGACTTCCTTCCTTCCTTCCTTCCTTCCTTCCCAAGCTCTCTCTGCAATTGGCCATGGAGATATCCTACTGCAAAAAAAACCCACCCCAAACCCAAAAACCATTAACAGCCCTGCCAGGGAGCTGTACAAATGTAACAACTTGCCATAGAACCTAAATGCCACAGGCTTGGAACCATTTTGGGAGTGACAGACTCCATAGGCACCATTACGCATATTGCTATGGCTCCCAGAATGCTCTTGTAAATGGAGGTTCTGCTCACAACAGTGAGGATCCTGACTGGACTCTCTTTGGGGGAACCAGAAATGTCACCAAAATTTAGCCTCTTTTTCGTCATCTACATGGTAATTCTAAGTGGGATTTCATCTCTCACAGAGGAGGTGAATTCCTCTACCTCAGAGTAATTTCATGTGGATTATTGTTAGGATGCTTCAGTTGGGAATTGGGAGGGACCAGGATGAGGGAAAGTGGAGGGAGCACCTTAGGTGTCCATGTGAATGGTGCCTAAGATAGGCCCTTTCTGCACTTATCTGAGATCTGGAATAGAAGCCCCCATAATTGGCTTTTCAGCCTCATTTGGCTTCTCAGCCTCAACCCTGAGCTACAGATATTTGCCGCTATAACAAGCCTCTATTTATTATATATATATTATTGGTCACAAATTTCCAGATTGGTCACAAATTTCCAGATATGCATTACTGGAATTTGTAATATATATATTGTTGATCACTTGAAAGACTGAAGTGAGACTTGGAAGCCAAGATAGGGATTCAGGAAGTGGTTTTATCTCCCCTTCATACAAGGCATCTGGATTTTTCATTTTTGCTTATCCATATTTTTAAAATCAATATTATCTCCTACCTGTATGATTTAATGGCACTGGGAGTTGGCCTGTTTGATAAATGCACCTCCTTTCCTGATAATCTGCATCAGTGGCATAGCAGACCTGGGGAAGCTGCCTGCTAGGCTGCCCACCTCAAGGTCGACGACAGTCCTGGGCAGCAAATGGGGCCTTCCCACTGCTTTCAGAATGTCAATAATCTTGCCTTCCCAGAACCACTAGTGTTTCGGGACGATCTATAGCAGCAGCAACTAGCCCACAGGGTGATGAGTGTGTGGCTCAAGCAAATCTGCCCAGATCCCTGATCATGTCCCCAAACTTTAACTTTCTAGCACATTTAATGCTGTTAATAGTTTTCTACAGTGCCATCACAGTAATTCAGTTTTGATTTCTGGTTTGCAGGGGACTTTGTCATGCCTTTCTAGGCTGTGATGAGTGGCTAATGGTAACATAAATAGGAAGGCTGAGTTATTTTGAATCACACCATTGATTCCCCTGGCAGAGATTATTGACTCTGACTGGCAGTGACCCTCTGTGCTTTCAGGTAGGGGATATTTCCCAGCACTGCCTGGAGATGCCAAGGATTGATCTTTGACTGTCTTCCACCAGAGGAGGTCCTGTATTACTGTGGCCTTTCCCCATGTCTTTCTGCTGACTAGTTAGGCAAGTAGGCTTATTTTGCTAGGGATATAGATGGGGGATGGACTCAGGTTGCATCTACACTGTAGAAAATGGTGGCTCAAATGCACCCAACCCCATTTGGCCTGTAGACAGTTCCTAAGGTGCAAAGTTCATCCTTGAAAATGCCCTTCATAGAGTGCAAAAGTCACCCAACAGTGGATTTTGTCACCAGTTGCTTCCACCACTGCTGTGGAGAGAGATGGCCCTGGCAGGGGCAACTTACTGGGGGCAGTTTCTACCCAGGACAATTTAGCTCTGGCCTCAAAAGTGGTCAACTTCCAGAGCTATATATAGCTTAACATCTCCAATCGGGAGGCGTGCTTTGGTCAGGGCCGCGCACCTGCACAGAGCGCCTCCTGAAGCCAGGCGCGCATGCTGGACGCAGGGAGGCATGCTGGACGCAGGGAGGCATGCTGGACGCAGGCGTAAAGGGAACTGGGTCCCTGCAGCCAGAATCGGCCTGGCTGTGTTAAGGTAAGGAGGGGATTGCTCGCACTCTCCCCAGGGTGGGCTAGGGGGGGAGGGAAGCCCCCCCTGGCTCGAGGAGCCGCAATCCGCAGCTTCTGGGGTGAGGGGAAGCCCTGAGATAGGAGACCCCTGGCTCACCATGCTTGGCTCCAGAGGAGCCAATCATGGTGGGCCGAGGGAGGGCCTCCAAAGATCCGGATTGAGGTGGGTGCTGTGCTTCCGCACTGCACCCACCTCAAATCTGGATCTAATTCTGTCCCACCCTTGCGGGCATGCACAGAAGTTGTGGTAGTAGATCCATATCTACTAGATACGGATCTACTTACCACAGATCTTGGAAATCCAGATCTAAATAGATCTGGTTCACAGGGATTAAAAGAGATATGGAAAATGTTGTTTATAATGTGATGATGCAGAGAACACAGGCCTCTTTTGAGGTTCTAAGCAATGTGACAGAAATTGAGTATTATGCATCTTGTTCAGATGTTTCCATTATTAAACTTCCCACAATCTCCCCAAGTTTAACAGATTACTATTCTTATATTGTACCTTCCTCTTCCATTTTATACCACATAGTCATGCTTTCCCATTGCTAAATAGTGATGGTTAGTTCTAAGTCCAGCAGTGAGACCTCTTTTAATATGAATAGGGATTCTCCGTGTTTTGGGACCTTTAATCTGCACAAATGGGAGATCCCTTGCAAACTGTTGGGTTGGGGAGAACTCTAGCTGACTTCAATCCTGTGTCAGAATGGGGGTTAAAGATCCAAAGCAGTAAGATTTTAGGGTGTGTGGGGACAGTCTCACTTTTGCCTCCTTCCAAGAACCCTATAGAATTGATTTTGATAGGGATCAAATTTATTTATTTATCTATATTTCTATCCTGCCCTTTACCCAAAAGTCTCAGGGCGGGTGATAACTTTTAAAACAGCAATTTACAAAGCAGTGTATATTAAGTTTCAGCAATTATTTTGTTTTCAGTATTTCCTACTTTTGCTGTGAGTGATATGCCTTGTATTGATTTTATTCATCTATATTCTTACATTAGATGAGGGATGTGCACAAATATTCAAGTATCCGAATATTTGATTAGAATCTGACAAATGTCAGCATTCAATCTCGAATCAGACTTTTGAAAATCCGAATTTGAACATTCAAACTTGAATTGGATTTTGAAAAATCCAATATGGATTTTTGAATATTTCGAATGTGTACATTCATATCTGTTATATATGAATCTGTGTGAAAATTATACATATCTTGTGCTTAAAATATGGGATTAAAATGGGATGCATACGGGATAATACGGGATGCATACGGATTTTTATATAATGTGTACAGATACGTACAACAGATACGAATGTTGTTGAAATTTGTGTCTTTAAATACGAATTTAACATTCGAATGTATGGATTCAAATGTTACGGATTCGAATAGGATTTTATGACATTTGGATCTTAAATATCCTAATCGAATTGGATTTTATAACATTCAAATCTACTCGCATTCGAATGTCAAAAATACATTTGTGCACATCCCTTCATTAGACATGAAGAATAAGACTAATTGTGGTTCTTAATTCTTGGTTCTCCCCTAGATTCAGTTGTACATAATAGAGATGTGCACGAATCTTTTTTTGCATTCAAATTCAAACCGAATTAAATGTTAAAACATTCAGTTTGATTCAAATGTTTAAAATTCAAATGCAACAAAACCCAATTCGAATCCAATACATTTGAATCTATTCGTTTGAATGTTAGATATGAATTTAAAGATACGAATTTCATATGCATCCCGTTTTATCCTGCATGCATCCCATTTTTGTTCCGTATTATAAGCACAAACGTGTATAGATACGTATGATATGTATAATAATGATTCGAATGATTTGAACAAATGTTTTGGAACATTCAAATTCTTTCAAATGTTTAAATTCAGATGTGAAGACATTCTATTCGAATTCAAATGTCCACATTCAATCAAATTTGATCGAATTTCGAATGTTTAGAACATTTGTGCATTTCCATAGTACATAAACTTTTCCCCCCTGACATACAGTAATTTGCCTCTTTCTTTCTCTCTATGTCAGTGTCTCCACTTGCTGATGGAGGCACCTAGTACACTTCCTATTGCCCCTGTGTCTCCACTCATGGTGATTGTGCCACCCAATTTCTAAGTGTGATAACCATTGGAGACTTCATTTCTGCGAGACATCATTTCACTCCTTTCATGAAGGCATTCTGGAGCATTGCTTTGAAGAAAACCTCGCTCCAAGATGGAGATGAGGGGGCAACCTGTTGGGTGGGGATCAGGGCGACTCCCCCCACCTACCCACACCCTTTGGATATAGCTGCCTCATGCTGGTAAGCAGAGACCCAGCCTCCTCCTCCTCCTCTGCTGATCATGCTATGTACAGGAGATCCTCTGTGGAAATATCTCAAACATTTATCTTGCCAAACTTATAGTGTTCTGCAAAGATAGGATTAGAGGAGGGATTTGGAAGACGACAGATGAGGCAGCTCATAGGGAAAGCAGAGGTTGGGCATCTCATTAGAGTTTGAGCAAAGGGTTCCAAAGTGCTTATCTGAGAAACAGAAAAATTGAATTGTGGTAAGAGAATCAAATATCCGTAGCAAACAGAATGGCTTAAGTTAAAAATTAGTAGTAGCTGGAACTGAGTGTGTGTGAAATAACGTACGCTACTGGACCAATGTCTTCATTCAAGGAGGGATTCCCCCCCCCCCATCACCAGCTACTGATTTTTACTTAAGCCGGTTTATTTGCTCCTGAAATTTGATTCTTCTTTAATAATCAACTTTCTCGCCACCAACAGAACTGCAGACAGCAAAGTGTAAGGGGAGGGGGAATTTTGGCATGGGATCGCATAGGCAGAATACGGGGCAAAGCAGACTTTTCCAGCTCCTGCCTTGCCAACTGTACATTCCATCTAGCTTAAGATTGCTGATCATTTATGGCCACTTCATGGTTACAGAGGTCTCTTCTGTCCAGTTATTTATTTATTCAAGATTCCAGGAATTTATTTTTAACAGAACTTTAAAAATCCTGTATATTAGGCACTAAAAATGAGGTTCCTAAAATACAGGTAGCTTTTTTTTCAGCACGAGATCCAGCCTCCTAGGGTAAAAAAATATGGAGTTCTGCTTGCCCATCTAGTTTTGGTGGGTTCACAGCCTCTGCCCAGCACTGCAGACCACTTTGTCAAGGAATATAAGACTACGTTGCTTGCAATGATTTTGAGGTGGCACTGATGCTGGGAAGATGGGATATTGGGGAGGTGGTGGGAAAGAGCCCTAAAAAGCAGCATGTTGTTAGCACCATCCCTGGCTGAATCCAGGCAAGGTCTAAAACCCAGAATTATTCCAGCACTATATTAAGTTTCCTGCAGTCTCAAAATAGCCCTGGATATGGGGGTAAAATCCTAGAATATCAGACTGCTTCTGCACAGGCCCTTTAACACCCATTAAGCACACATTGGGAAACCCGTGTCCGCACACACGTACCTATTTAGCACAGTTCCGGCGAGGCGCGTCCGCACAGTAACACCCATTAAGCACACTTTGGAAGACCCGTGTCTGCACAGGTGGACCTATTTGGCACACTTCCGGCGAGGTGCGTCCACACATATCCATCTCTAATGTGTGCTTAATGGGGTTTAACGGCACACCACATTGAAGGTGGTCTTAATGGGTGTTTCTGCTCTAGAACTGCATTAACGCAGGACGTGTCCGTACATGGACGGGAGAGAGAACGCATGGGGCGAGACAGGAAATCACCATGTTGAGTGTGGTGATGCGGCGCGGAGCAGCCATGTTGAGAAGGCAGGGAGAAGCACAGTCCAGCCATAAATCCCCCCCCATGGCTTTCCATTGGGCAGGCGCCCAGCTACAGCAGCAGAGGCACAACAAGCTGGCTGCGGGTGCCCGGCAGGGAAACCCAGGAGCCATTTGGCCCCACCGGAAGGGCTCCACTCGTGGGTGGGTAGCGATGGCATTTCGTCTGGGGCACGGAGCCTCCCGTGGCAGCGGCATCGCTGACGGAGACAGACTGACGATAGGGGACTTGTGGCCATGTGACTCTGTTTGGCTGACGATAGGGGACTTGTGGCCATGGTGGCCGCAGGCTGCATTGGGGTGCAGGAGGGAGCCCCTCGCTGGCCCCGCCGCCTGAGGGGAAGTCTCTGGAGAGGTGGTTCACCTATCCTGCTTCTCCCTTCCACGTAAGGGACATCCTAGCAGCTGGGGATCATTGCTGCGATCTGCCCTGCCCTGCCCCCCGCGGTGTCAGCAAACCCGGGATGCAAGGGCGAGAGGGCTGCAACTGGAACTCTGCAGCCATCGGCGTGCATGCAGCTACCCTCCCGGTCCCTTGCCCGGCTGTCAAATGCGGCGATTCTATTCACAAAAAGCAGGCTTCACTGCCCAGCGGGCATGGGTGCCCAGGCACGCTGCTGATTGGTCAGCGGCCTGTCCCTCGCGTGCCCATGCATGGCTGGAAAGTGGCGGTGACTGACAGCTGAATGCTCCAATCACGCCGCTCCTGGGGCAGCTGTCTTGAAATCTTTGCTACTGCGTCCGCACAGTGAGGGCAGAATCTGTTCCTCGCAATCCGTCCTTCCCACACGTGTGCAGACAGAAGGGGTGTTGGAGTTTAAGTTAATCCTTAAACCGGATTTAGTTAAGCCGGATCTACTGCAAACCAGAGTTAGTAAATCTAGATCTGTTCTAAACTGGATGTAATAGATTCGGATTTCCAGTGGTAAATGCGGAAGCACCCTCATTGTTCTGGGAAAAAGAACTCTGAACCTGAGTTTCCTGAAATAGTGTTATGGCCTACCTTTTGGGGTCCTTACACCCAAGATCCATGTTGTGGAAAATGTTCTCTGTGCAAATACAAGGGTGAAAACGGGGCACAAATGCCCAATGCAGAAAGCATGGAGGCTAGTGCTTGCACACTTACAGATGTTTCACACCATTGTATTATTATGAGAGCAAGTGCCAGCTAAGCTAAGGGCCAGGGCTTGCCCTGTGATTTAGCCCTGCTGTCTGGCAGTGACAGCAAGAGGCAGTGGCAGGATCTAAACAAGATCCTACATTATTCCCTTGCCATCTGGAAGCAGCCCCTCAGAAGTTCAGTTGGATGTGGATAAGACAGAGGAAGGCAAGTTACAGCCCTAACATGCTTTTGGATGTTTGCAAGATTGCTTAATTTTGATGAAGTTTAGCAGAGATGCTAAAATTTCTACAGAATTGACCATCATTATAACAAGGCCACAGCAGCACAGGTGATCTCTGAGAACCTCCTTCATCAGCAAGCCCTGATGAAGTCCTACCAGATGTTCACTGTCCAGGCACAGCACCCCATGAAGGTGTTTTGGAACTATGTCTGCAACTGCAAGTTCACTGAGCAGGCAGCTGTGTGGGTAGTGGAGGCAGGGGCAGGATTCACACTGCCTTTGGGAGCTTTTAATTCATCATGAGTTCAAAGTACTTGCACATGAAAGAGAGCAGCATATGCATGGACCCTGTCCTACTATAGCACTTCAACTGCAGAATAGGCTGAGGAGCTCATGGAGTTCTTCATCCTGCTTTTCCCTTGCATTGGTGGTTTGTGGCTATCATTGCCACCAGTCAAGGAGACTTGTAGGTCCTCTGGCAGAATTTAGGGTATTCAAACTTGGGGGTTCTCCTGGATTCCACGCTATCACTTGAAGCGCAGGTGGAGGCTGTGGCCAGGAGTGCCTACTCCCAACTACGGCTAGTCCGTCAACTGAAGCCTCTTCTGGATAGAGATGTCTTGGCCACAGTTACCCACGCTCTGGTAACCTCTAGATTGGACTACTGTAACGCACTCTACATGGGGCTGCCCTTGAAGACGGCTCGGAAGTTGCAGCTAGCGCAAAATGCAGGCGCTAGAGTGCTGACCGGAACATCTAGCCGGATGCACATCACACCGGTGTTAAAAGAATTGCACTGGCTGCCAGTTCGCTACCGAGCCCAATTCAAGGTTTTGACTCTAACATACAAGGCCCTAAATGACTTGGGCCCCAAATATCTAAAGGAACGCCTTCTCCCATATCCACCTGCCCGTGCCTTAAGATCAAGCGGTGAGGCCCTCCTGGTTGTCCCACCACCTTCAGCAGTGAGGTTGGTGGGCACCCGGGAGAGAGCCTTTTCTGTGATGGCCCCCAGACTATGGAACAGCCTCCCCCTCGAGGTGCGTCATGCCCCCTCCTTATATACATTTAGGAGGGCAGTGAAGACGCACCTCTTTACCCTGGCCTTTGGCTAAGCTGTTTATGTTCCCTCTGAGTACAGACACTATTATTTTAAACATATTGTATACTGTTTTTTATATTTGTTGAACTTTTAATGTCTTTTAATGTATATTCTATTTTAATCTGTTGTAACCCGCCCAGAGATCTTCGGGTATGGGGCGGGATATAAATGTAAATAATAAATAAATAAATAAATAAATAAACTTGGAAAATGGCCCATGGGGCATTCCCTGTGTTCAGAGCCACTCCCCTGCTGTCAGAACAGAACAGAAGGTGGAATAGGGCTGCCCTTGCTTGCTGTCAAGATCAAAACTGGGAATACCCTGGCTGTGATTGTGATGGTGGTGATTGCAGTGGGAAGGCAGCCTCCTTCCTAGAGCTCAAAAGAGAGCTGTGACTAGCCCGAGGTCACCCAGCTGGCTTCATGAATGAGAGTGGAATCAAACGCGGTCTTCTCAGATAAGAGTCTGGCTCCCTAACCACCAGACCAAACTGGCTTAATACTGCTACCTATGTAGTGCCATTCTTAATGCAGAAGGAAAGAGCAGAATGTGTGAAGCGCTCTCCTCCCTCCCTGTGTGGATCCTGCCGGAGGGTGAACTGTTCTAAGGTATATATTCTCATTTTTAAAAATTATAAATATCTTTTCTATATTGCTGTCATAATTAATATGATTAAATGAGTAATCATGTAGTTATGTCTTTTTGATTTTAAGTATGTACTAATATTTGTAGTAATTAATTAATTTTTCCCCCTCAAAGGATTTTCACTACTTTTGATTTACTGCCTTGATCTTTGTGTCACTCCCTACGACAGCCCTGGACCTCTACAGTGGAAGCTTCCATTAATGCCAATGGGAGCTTCAGGCAGATTTGTTTTGGGAAGGCAGAGCAATGGGACCCAGGCTGCACCCACACCTACAGGTGCAGGCATTGTGAGGTAGCCCCAGAGGTATGTCAGTCAAATGCCAGATGTGCCTGCCACCATAGAGGGTCTTGAGAAGAACACTAGAAGGCCTTGAGGTGTCTTCCTCAACATCCTTCCTCAGAGCAGATTTGACTGCTCTGAAGGCACCTGCTGATCTCAGTCACCCTTGCTGCCACCGTGTAGATACACAGTGGCAGCAAGGGTGACTTACATGCCTACATTATGCAAGCACACTCCACAAAGGCCCACTTCTGTGGCCATTTTGGGCATGGCTGAGGGCCTCCTATATTCAGAAGTAGTTGAAAGATGCACACATTTCAGGAAGATGCAGAGCTAATGATAAACAACTTGAATCCCTTTCCACCCTCCTTTTGGATTCTCCTGAATGGAAAGTCCACAAATGAAACGGATAGAAATGAAAAGGTATGAGCAGTCAAACCTGAAGATGGACTGAAGAAGGTTTAACGTGACAGTGTGACCACGGCCTCCATATCTCATGCCAAAAAGAAGCAGCTTCTTGCATCCTCAGTGATCACCACTCCTCCCCACATGGATTTCGTTCCTATTTCCATGGCTTTCATTGCAGGTATGAGGGGCACAGATTGATTTATTTTTAAAAATGAAAGCTGACATTCTTTTGACGATTCTGAACGGGTTATGGGATTTAATGTTAAAAAGCCAGATTCCACAGTCTGTCTCTGCTCTGCTATTTATGGCCAAATGTGGATTTCAAAGCATTAATTTGACACTCACCCTGGAACACTGGGGTCTATTTATGTATTAAAATCACAAGCCATATCTGTGTTCCCTGCACAGGGATGCAGGACACAGGGAAAATAACTACATCCAGTATGACCTGAAGTTGTGTGTTCTTTTTTTTCTGTGCCCCACCCCACTCTCCCTCTGGTCGGATCTTAATAAGTCAATGGAGAACAAATCTAGTCTTGTGAACAGATTCGAGGTACAGTTTAATTACATGTAGGTCAGTCTCAGTATTTGAGGCTGTACCAATGTGTCTTGGCGCCCCATCAAAACAGACATTCATCTGGCCCATTGGCCTTCAATGTGATGCAACTGTAGAAGGTCAAAGGTCAGTATTATCCACACTCTGCATTTCATAGTTCTTCCAGTCTAAGCAGGTAAGCCTTTCTTCCATCTGAACCCATATGCAAGGCTTTGTTTTGTATTTAAGTCCTACTCAGAAGCAGTATCCTAACCATTCAGGCTAACTAGGGTGCTGTGTTTTAAGGAGTGCTAAATGAGACACAGGCATGATTCCCCTCTCCACTTAATATTTCAAATAATTTTAAAACAATGCAGACCATGAAATGTTTTGTAGATTAATGTCTCTGTTAGCTAGTAAGTACACTATAAAAGTAGGCACAACTAATAAACTGGTAGTGGTAATGCACAGCTAATATCATAGAATCATAGAATTAAAGAGTTGGAAGGGACCTCTAGGGTCATCAAGTCCACCCCTCTACTCAGTGCAGGATTTCCTAAACCATCCCAGAGAGATGTCTGTCCAGCCTCTGCTTGAAAACCTACACAGAAGGAGAACTCATGCACAGTTCTGCCAACCAAAACTTGTTGTTTGGTTATAGTTATAGTTACATTTATAGTTAACACAAGATAACAAAATCCCAGACCATTGCAAATACAATGACTCTAAGGTGTCCAAAAATGATTTGATCAAGCTTAAAGTTGTTTTAAATTCATATTTTTGGGTGCTCTCTTTGGTGAGCCAGTTTGGTCTAGCGGTTAAGAAGCCGGACTCTTATCTGGGAATACCAGGTTTGATTCCACCCTCCTGCATGAAGCCAGCTGTGTGACCTTGGGTTAGTCATAGCTCTCTTCTGAGCTCTCACAGCCCCACCTACCTCACAGGGGGCCTGTTGTGGGGAGAAGAATAGAAAGCTTTGTCAGCCACTTTTGAGTCCCCTTAAATGGGTGAGAAAAATGGAGTAGAAAAGCCAACTCTTCTTCTTCTTATCTGGCCCCTGATATTCAGACTTAGCACCAAGGAATTACAAAGCTATTGCCGTAATATACAATGTTGTCCAAAATATAAAAATTGCTAGCCATAGTAAGACCAATATTCCTATTTGTGTTATATTTCTGAATCATAATAGTTTATTGCTTGCTTGTTTTTGTTTCTTGGGTTTTAATTTACTTTGGAATAAGTGAGTTACAGTAAAAATGGGGGGGCAGATAAATGTGTAAACGGCAATGTGACAGGAGGAACAGTCAGGTAATTCAAGGCCTTATGCCTTCTAAACAGTGCAATAATAAGCAACCCCTGCAAAATGTATACTTCCATTTCTAATTGAATGGAACAACCTCATCAGCTAAGTGGCCAGTAATTATCAAGATTTTCTTTAAAAACTCATTACTAGCAGAGGCTACTGATCCACAAGGGCACAGTGAGCAACTCACACCCAAAGCTTCAGTCCATGCTCACTCTTCTTCAGAATGATAGGATCTGCACCTTAACGGCACCATGTAAGCACTCAGAGCACGTGGGGACCTCACATTCCTGCACCTATTGAGCAAACAACTCATCAGAAGTGCTTACAGTCACGCTCCAGCATCAGAGCGGGAGAAGATACCGTCCCAGCACTTTCTCCCACTCTGCCATTCCAATGTGAAGTGCAGACTCATCTCATCCACATCTTTTGGATTGAATAACGCCGTTTCCATGCCAGTTCCTGAATCTCCCAAAACAGTCCTGGTCAAAAACACCAAAGTCAGGGAATGACTCTCCCATCCCTGGCCTGCCTGCCAAAATATAAACCCCTGGTAGTAGTGCTTTTTGCATACTACATAAGCAAGAGGTGAGAGTTTCCTGCCCAAGGGGAGGATACAGGCAATGTAGTCTCCTCCTATTCTTATATCCAAAAAGACAAAGTTTTTTTATTTCCAAAACTATAGAAATCTGTGATTGCTTGTATTATGCAGAGAGCAGTGAGAAGGGACCTCTGTAAACTTCCTTCAGTGGCCAGCTTCACACATCATAGGTTCTATCTGCATCCTCTGCTATGCATGGAAAGATATCCCAATAACCTTACGTCAGGAAATCCAGATTTCCAAAGGTTTGGATTTCCAGAGGTCTGGAATTAAGGAAACAAGAGCAAACAACTGGCAGGAAATACAGCCAATCACAGAATGGAAAACATTGTTATGACCATTTAACCAATCACAAAGCGGGAAAAGTGAACAGACTACTGGCCAATCAAAGGACAGCAACTCTTATCAGGGGACATGTGCCCTGATCTGGAACTGAATGAAAGCTGCAGTGTGGCAAAACAGCATGCATATGGAAACGTCTTCCTCTATCCTTGCTTTTTGCAACAGCTACGAGCATTTCTGCTCCATGATTCAACCACATTTAGATTTCCTCACCATGCCAATGACTATAGGGAAAATGCAGATTGGCAATGTTCTCATGACAGCATTGACTCAGCTACTGTCTCATTGTGTATGAACAGTGAACTAACCTTTTGCTCACAGGCCATCATCCCAATCTTGTGTTTCTCATGTTGTTCTTAGAGCTCAAAATAGCAACTTTTCAAAAATTAAACCCATTGAAAAAGCTGCATATTTTTCTTAGTGGAGATGAGCTCGCACACTGTACTGTTCTGTTCTGGCCAAGAGTGGCTTCTGATAAGACTCCTGGTGGCCATATTCTAGGTACCTGATGCTTTCTTTTCTATCATCTATCGCACTTCTTTCAAAATTCAGTCTAATTAATTAATCTGTGGTATTTCTAACCATTGTTTCTCAGATGGTCCCAGGATGAGAAGGAAACACTAAAATAATAATACAAAAACACAACTAGAAAATACTATAGTTACACATTAGATATTGTGTTATAAAGTAAGAAATCATAGCCAAATCTAAGCAAAACAAAACAGTACATTTTAGATACTCAAGAAATCATTTTATCCTGATAACCCTTCCATTTCCTAATAGCACCTCTTATACTGTTCACCTTCATTGTAAAGGCAATTATGATTAAGGGTGCGATCAGACAGGCTTCTTTTTTCTTTTTTTCTTTTTTTTGCAAAAGCATCCAAATGTCAGGCACACAAAAAAGTGCTTTTCACAAAAGAGGTTTCTTTGTATGTGTGGCTGTGAAACCACCTATCTTCACCAGCCTCTCTGGAGTGGATAAAAATTAGACTGGTTCAGAGCTGTTGTCTTCAGTAAACAATATAATCTCTTCTTAACCATAGCTGGAAAGAACGTTAAAGATATAGGGACATCTTTTCCCATGTTGACTCTTTTATTTGATTATTTCTCTTACCCAGCTGTTCCTTTTGGCTAGACCGTGAGGGTTTTTGCGTTTCTGTAAAAGTCTGCAAACTGTGTTTGAATAAAGATAATACTAGGATGCCATGCTCCGTTGTGTTCCCATGTCAATGCTTTTTGATCTTATCAGTCTTCCTTGTAAAGGTTTCTTTACATGGCATGATAAAGCTTCTGCACTGAACTGTATATGACTGCATCCAGACAAGGTATTAAACTGGTCATTATTGTGTGATCAACTGGCCTCACCTGATTATGGCATTCCAGTAGTAGTCCTGCTAAATAGGCTTATCGGGTGTTTCCGTTGTTGCTTTTTTCCTTCCTTTTGTGACAACAATGTCACTTCTGCTTCCTGTTCTTGAAAGGTATGGATAGCGTGCAGGTTAATATGGAAAAGATCTAACTGGGTTGTTTGCCAAAGGAATGATTTTGAGCAGCACAGTCCCTACAGATCATGCTAGCTACTCCAGGGCAGGAGGCAAGTGCAGTTCAAAGTGCCCTCACAAGAAACATTTTGCATTCTATAGAAGAGATCCACCACTGCCAGGTCATCAGATTCCTCTACAAACTGGAACCATGGAGGACCCTTTGACGTGGCAAAGGAGGCACCTCTGTCCAACTGCCAACCCTCAGGCCTACTCTGTGTTGTCATGGAAACATGGCCTTGGGGAACTCAGTTGAAGAAGCTCCTCTGAAACACAATCAGTGGGCATTTCCAACAGTTGCATGGTGTTTGGACTGAAATTTTTCAGTCAGTCTGCCTTTTACGTCTTCTCTGTTTTGGCTCTTTTATACCAAATCTGCAGTTTTGAAGAAAACATTTTATCTGCCAGCAGACAAACTATGCACAGAGCTCCTCTCCCTCCCATTTCTGCATTCCTGAAAAAGCACTCACTTATGCTTCAAATTTGTAAGTTGCTATTGCTTAAGAAATATTTGTGCACTCAGCTCATTACAAGAATTATGTTTGCCTTTCTAAGAAAAGTCATCTTGGGTCTGATAATACATCTTTTAATTGGCTTCTAAGGACACTTGCTAAAATTCAGAGACATGTTTGTTTACGTGTTTGCATGTGTATGTGTGTGTTTGTGTGCATGTGTGTGTGTGTGTAGCAGGAGGAAATAGAACGTTGTACAGTTAGCAACTGATTTCTAAATTCAGCAACTTATACACAAGATTCCATTTCAGGCCGTGTCCCCATGCAAGCTGACTGGGCCCATATTTGACTGGGTGCGGGACCGAGATCGAATGTTGCCCATCCCCATGCCATTCCCAGTAACACAGGCTGGATGTGGGCTAGGTGCAGATACAGTTGTCCCCATGCAAACCATGCCAAACCCTGGCATGGGGGAGCAGCACCATC